>OZ024837.1:37888922-38204512 GCA_964016985.1 Anodontia alba | reverse complement strand
AATGACCATTTATGGTCATTTTTCAATATAATCTATACATTTTTGGGATCCATCTTTGAACCGTGTTATATCCAAAACCGTGTTATAACGAACCGTGCTATAAAGACGTTGAAGTGTAGTTCATATAAGGTATTTTCTTTACAAATGTCATATTCTTCCTGTTATATTAGGAATGCTCCTGAGATTCGAAAAGGAGACTGGTACGCAAATGGCTTATTATATAGAGAAACGCTGTCAGAAATGCGAATTTTCACATTTAAACAAATATAAACCTATTTTCATTTCAAAAGTTATATTTTTCCTGTTACGGCTACCTCGGACCTAATACATGTAATACCCGGACTTGTCACTCACGGAACTGCCAAAATATGTTGTCTTGGCTTGATTTTAGCGCTATGGTCATTAAAAATGTGGATAATAACTGAAGTTGAAATAAACTGTTTTTAATAGATTTGGTTGAAAAATACTCAGTCACATTTAATAAAATTGAAGTTATACCATCATTTTGGGTGAATTTCTGATGATTTTCCGCTAAAATGCCAAAATTGCTAAAGTGGATACCTAGGTTTCTTGTTGATGTTTACAAAAAAATGTTTGATTTTCCTTAAATATAATGCTGCAGTCTTAAACGTACTCGAGTATATAATTTTCACCCCCTTAAACTCCACTTCTGTATAGTAAACCTGGGGTTTACAGGGGTATACATTATTTTTCTTATTTCTGCTCAAAACAATAGATTGTGGTCACTCGTTAGAACCGTCTCGTCGAGGCGGTTCTAACGGGTACCCATAAAATATGTTTACAGCAGAATTGTGAAAAATATCAGAATTTTTTATCTGAATATTTTTTTTATATTTTCGTGGTAAAATTGTCAGTATATTTGAATAGGCGTGTTTTCGGAACGGTTTTCTTCACGTTGCCCTTCAGCTAACACGGACTTTGCAAGGGGGCGGGGGTGGGGGGGGGGGGGGGTGGGGGGATAAGATTGCAGCATCTCAGTTAAGAATTCAGCATCAATCATGTGCGTAGCATGAAACACCATCAAAAAACACACCTATATAATTTTGACCCCCTAAAACCCCACTTTTATATAGTAAAAACGGGGTTTACAGGGGTATACATTATTTTTCTTATTTCTGCTCAAACACATAGGTTGTAGCACTCGTTAGAACCGCTTCACTGAGGCGGTTCTAACGAGTACCCACAATCTATGTTTTGAGCAGAAACATGAAAAATATCAGTTTTTATCTGAAAATTTTCAGTTTTTGGAAGTGAAATTTTCTGTATATTTGAATTAGGCATGTTTTCGTAATGTAGATGTAGAGCCCGTTGCTGATTTGAGTTGGCGTTTCACGACCCAGTCAACACTGTTCTGGTAATGACCAGCCGGTCAGATAACCTGCTCACAATTTGCTTAGGCAGGCTCAGTCCTCTTAAGTTTTTTTATAACTTTTACTTAAGCAAATTATTTCACCAGTATCTGACAACTGCCCTCCTTGAATCAGCGGAAGGGGAAAAACGCGTACAGAAGCGATTTCATAAATCAAACGCTACGAATGTTCCGTGGCTGAGCATGGATTCGAGCTTCTGACTCCTGGATCCGCAGTACCGGCTGTGGTATGGAACCCGGCTCGGTATGCTACTGACTGTGACGGACTATACCATTGTAACATAAAATTATCACTCTCGATTCATTTCACTGTTTCCTATCAAGGCATCTACATATAATTGCCATTCATGCATCTCGCTGAACTGTGAGTTTCAATAATTTACTAAAATCTTTCACATGGCTGAGAGATAGTATAGTTTGTTTGATTTGGGCTTAACGTCGCTTTCAACAATCTTTCAGTTATATCGCGACGGTGTCTGGATGTGGCAGGGAGCTCAATGCTCACTTTTAGAGTGCTGCCTCACTGAAATATCACGCCCCGGACACTTTGACATGACATTCCACCCAGTCACATTATACTGAGCTGACCAGTTCCGATTCCTAGCTCTGCTTTCGTAATGCTGAGCGCCTAGCGAAAGAGCAGCTAGTACCATTTTAAAGTCTTTGGTATGACCCGGCCGGGGATCGAACCTGCAACCGCCCGGTCACAAAGCGGACGTTCTATCACTGAGCCACTGTGCCGGTGAGAGATAGCATAGAAAGTTGTTTTTGAATATTCTGTTAAACGGTGTCTATGGAATACATAGTATACGTACAGCCAGATCATGAATCACCTGACCTTAACAACCACAACATTCTCGTAGAATTCGCACACGAATTCTGTGCGGGTCACTTCTGTTAAACTCAACTACTCAATACGGTAGATTTATCATGTCGCCTTGCTAGAAGACAAGCTACTGACTTCCTGATTCTCGGCTTAAGCAACGCATTTGATACAGTGCTTCATCGTAGACTACTCCACAAACTTAAGTATTATGGGGTTACAGGAAGGGCTAACAAAAGGATCAAGTCTTGGATATGCTAGAGCGTCAATAGCAGAGTTGTTCTTAACCCATTGTAATCTGGAGACCCCTAAAAAGTGTAGTTGGCAAACAGTGCAGACCCAGATCAGATGCCGCAGAATGCGGCATCTGATCTGGGTCTCCACTGTTTGCAAATAGTTTGGCCATTTTCCTCTAGTAATATCTAACTCTCATAGCTATATGTATCAAAAATTGAAATTGGACTCTTCCAATATATGTGATATAATGAGAGGAGTCTTTTCAGTCTACAATGGATTAATGGCTGAACATCCTGTGACTCGCAAGACCTCTCAGGTGTACCACAGGGTATAGTTCATGGCCCGCTGATGCTTCTCCTTTACGTTCAATAGTACCGGAACCAACTAATCACCTCAGACCTCTATCAAGTTGTTCGCCGAGGACTGTTTTCTTTACAGGACTATCAACAATGTCGCCGATGAATTACAGCTCCAACAGGATTTGAATACCATGGTTGAATGGTCCAATACCTGGTTAATTAACTCTTTCACTGCCATAGCGACACCAACAGGCTTGAGCAGTTTCATCAGGATCTACGCTGTTTGACATTCAATCTTTCAACTTTACATACTAACTTCTTTCAAATCGATAGCTGTTAAAAAAATAAAACAGACGACAAACGTAGTCTGAAATTTGTCACCGAAAGAGTTAATGAGGTTCAACGCCGCAAAACGACATCTGCTCAGGATCACAACAAACCCCTTCCAACAAAATACAACATCAATAGTTTCCAACTCCATGAAAACAGCCACCAGCCTTATTTTCATTACGGTAACAAACCTATTCAAATATATTGAAAATTTTACCACCAAAAAATGAAAATTTTCAGATAAAAATTCTCATATTTTTCATATTTCTTCTAAAAACTTAGATTGTGGGTACTCGTTAGAATCGCCTCGAGGCGTTTCTAACAGGTACCTATAATCTATGTTTTGAGCGGAAATAATAAAAAAAAATAATGTATACCACTGTAAAAGCCTGTTTTACTATATCAAAGTGGGGCTTAGGAGGGTCAACATTATACGAGGGTCCTGCAAAACGTTTTGCCACTGGGTTCTAACGAGCACCCATAATCTATGTTTTGAGCGGAAATAAAAAAAAAACAACTAATGTATACCCCTGTAAAACCCTGTTTTACTATATCAAAGTGGGGCTTAAGGGCGTCAACATTATACGAGGGTCCTGCAAAACGTTTTGCCGCTGGGTTCGGATTACTTCAGTGCCACGTTTTATCAAACATTTTATTACAAACCTTCAAAGTATCCCCCCTTTACTTAAACACATTTTTGTAACTTTTTTTTACCCAGTCGCGAACAGCAGATAAATAGTCTTCTTTTGGTACCTGTTGGAGACACTGATAAATAGGCTGACAAGAGAACTTCTAGACGTAAACTTATTTCCAGAAAGCATTTTCTTAAGCCTTGGAAATAAAAAGAAGTCACAGGGACTCGGGTCAGGTGAATAAGGCGGATGGTTTAAAACTTTCACCTTTTCAGAAGCCAAAAAAGACTGAACCACCTCACACTTATGATTGAAGGCGTTGTCATGTAAAAGGTGGACTCCTGACCATCCTTTGCTTGGTCGCTTCTTATTGTAAAACTTTCACTTTCTTCAGTACAGAATTCTTGTAGAATCGGCCAGTGACTGTATGACCAGATTGACAAGGCACTTGAACGACTGGGCCACTTGAATTAAAGAAAATTGCGTACTTCTTTTTCGAAACTATGGTTCTCTTGGCAATACATGGGCGTTTTTGATCTTTTCGCTTTCATTGCTTATCAGCCCTTCTTTGTGGCTCAAACATGTGCACCCAGGTTTCATCACCTGCTAGCAAGTTAGAAATAACCCGACTATTACAGCCTTTGTATGTTTTCAAAAGTTCCCGGGCATATTTAAGGCGTTGTGTCTTTTGCTCCTCAGTGAGCAAATGAGGTACCCACCTAGCGCAAACTTTTCTCAGGTCCAAATGCTTTTTCAGAATTGTTTGCACACTGCCTTCTGACATGCCAGTACAACTAGCTATATCTTTGACAGACTATCGCGCATCCTGTTCGACCACAATCTTTACAGCAGCGATGTTAGCCTTGGTAACAGAGGTTTTAGGCCTTCCAGGACGGGTATCATCTTCAAAAGAAAATTTCCCAGCTTTAAAAGCTTTAACCCACCTAAAACTGTGCGCATTGAAATGGTCTGAGGTCCATATATACCACACAATTCATTAAATATCTGCTTTGAATCTATATTAAGCCTAATGCGGGATTTAATATAGTTACGAATTTCAGTCTTCTGGTCCATGTTCCAATGTAACAAGTAAATTGGTCAGTGTATATGACTGCATCTATACTGAAAGGAAAAAGAAACGCAGGGTAGAGTTTTTTCCTTCTTATGTTAACCATTCTTTACGGTGTTTACTATTGCCATACACTTTTACAGATTGTCCTGTGAATGCGAACCGCGGGTATACGAGTCTTTGGTCGATGTGCTATCTACCCAGTGTGTGAAATCATTCAACCGTGCACTACACAGTGCACTGCACGGACAATACGGAAAGCCAAAATTTCGTGCAAAACAAGCATGTTTAAACCTTCAGCACAATATTTCCTCACAACATTTGGTACACTTCAACGATACACAACGCTCTTCGATTCTTTTACCGATTTTTCTTTTCATTTTTACGCTACTTTGAACTTTTTTTCAATCATGGTACGATTGACTGATGTTCAGAGGGGTAGGCCAATTGCGTTGCTGATGCAGGGTCAGAGGCAACAGCAAGTTGCCAATCATTTTGGGGTTAACGTCTCAACAACTGAACGTCTTGTTAGACGTTTAAGGGAGACAGGGCATTTAGCAGACCGACCGCGGTCTAGGCGTCCACGCGTGACGTCGCGACGTCAAGACAGGACAATCCGTCTGGCACATTTGCGGAATCGTCACCTCACTGCTACCGAAACTGCCCTTAATACAGTAGGTACGCATAATCGACAAATTTCTCCGAAGACTGTTGGAAGTCGATTGCGTGAGATTGGTCTTCGAGCTCGTCGTCCATACGTTGGTCTGCCTCTGACCCAGGCACGTAGGTTGCGTCGTATAGCGTGGTTGACGGCGCATGCGCCCAGGCTATTTCCGATGAGGCAGTGGAGACGAGTTCTTTTTACGGACGAGTCTAGGTTCATTCTCTATCGCGCAGATGGTCGACGTCGTGTGTACCGACGTCGCGGAGAACGCTTTGCCGACGCCTGTGTTGTCGAACGGGATCGGTTTGGGGATGGCTCCGATATGGTCTGGGGAGGCATTGCTCACGGGATAAAATCACAGTTGATTATTGTTGCGGGCAATATGACCGCAGTAAGGTATAGGGATGAGACCTTGCGTCCTGTTGCAGTCCCGCTTGTGCAACAACGTAATCTGATTCTGCAGCAGGACAATGCCCGACCACATGTTGCCCGAGTTTGTCAGGATTTCCTTGCAAACAATAACATCGCACCACTAGCATGGCCGCCGTACAGTCCAGATTTGACCCCAATAGAGCACATGTGGGATGAGCTGGACAGAAGGGTTAGGAAGCGCCGAAATCCCCCCCCCCCCCCCCCCCGCAACTCTCGCACAACTAAGGAATGCGTTGATCGATGAATGGAATAACATCCCGATGCGAATTGTCAATGCTTTGGTTAACTCTATCCAAAGGAGAATTAGGGCAGCAACGGCAGCAAGAGGGGGTGCACACCCGATATTGATTTTCAGTTTGATTTTGATTTCAAGATTTGCGGGGTAGGTACCAATGAAATTCAATAACTCGAGACTTGTTGATCACAAACCAATGAAATTTGGAACTTTTGTTCCATACATGTACCATTTTGAAATCATAGTAAAATATTTAACAAACTTTTTCAAACTTGAATGAAATTTAGGAATAAAATTTACCCTGCGTTTCTTTTTCCTTTCAGTATATTTTAATTTGAAAATAACTCGGTCAGTTGGAAAGCAATTTGCACGAAATAAACGGGTATCGTTAGCTATTCAACACACCATTCAAGTGCAGTGAAGCATTTTAAAATATACCTGGGATAAAACCAAGGGAACTTATTAGTGACAGAACTTTTTGTACGACCCTCGTATAGGCATGTTTTCGTGATGTGGTGTGGAGCTTCCCTCTGACCTTTCTTGAAAAATTCATATTAGTAATATCAAGAGCAAAGCCGAAAGAATTCTCAGTCTTCTCGGGCGACATCTCTATGGCTGTAAACAAGAAGTCACAGGCATTTCCCTCACCTGTCCGTCCATGTGTCAAATTATCCTCATCAGTCTGTGACCCTCACTACAAACAGGACATTTTGGTAATAGAAAGAAAATTCAGCGAAAGGGTGCCCGATTTGTTACTGGAAATTATTCATATAAGGAAACCGTTTCACCATACTTGATGATTTTCATTGGCCTCTACTTCAACAATGGAGAAAACATTAAAGACTCACAGCCTTCTGCAAAGCGACAAGCAAGATTTTTCCCAGTCATTATACCAGAATATGTTAACCCTTTCTCTGTCCGCACAAAAAAAACAATACCTGGCCTATGTACAATTTCAAGCCGACTCCGAGCAATACAAGAACAGTCTCCTATCTCGAGCCATCAAAGAAAGTACTTCCTTACCACTAGACCTTGTGCATGCGGCATCTCTAGACGAGTTCACCGCCAGTCTACATAAGGACACCTTCAACACAATACAGACCATGATGTTACTACATGTAAATACAATGCTTTAACCTCTTGCTAACGTCACTTGTCCGTGATGCTAACGCCCTGAACAGTATTAACCCTTAAAACGCCAAGAAAACCTGCATCTGAAAATGTCGTCTGCTGCATTTTCTTGCAAACTTTTCAAACATACTTTTTGCATATAGGCAAACAGTGTGGATCCAGATCAGACTGCTCCTAGAGGAGCAGTCTGATCTGGGTCCACATTGTTTGCAACAATGACTTTTAAAGTGACCGGCAGGAGACAAAGCAGACGACAATTGTTGAAATTGGCGCTTTAAGGGTTAAAGTAGAAGTAGTGTCTGTCAGTTCCTGTCCAATATTGATCTTATCATCCAGCCGATTTACGCAATGGGTGAAAACACAGAAAAAATCCCTATATTACCCCATGCATCTTGGTAAAGTTTTATATAACCATATCCTAAAACCTACTGCAAAATTGCCAATGCAATTTTCAGCATTTAATTGAAATATGTTCTTCTCTAGATAAATGAAATATTAAGACAATATCATAAATTTAAAAATTAAGGAGTTATCACTGATGGACATGTCGAGTTTTGTTTATAAGCTTTTGGCAGTGTTTTCACCTAGTAGATAAGTGCAGTTATTCACCTGGTATCAACATTTGGCCCCAATACAAGACAAGTCACTTATATTCTTAAACAAGAGAACCAAGATTTTAAATTGCTGAATCCCTGTAACATGGTGTATAAATTTCTGTAGCATGGTGTATAAATTTCTGCAGAATGGTATATAAATTTCTGAAGCATGGGTATAAATTACAATTACTTTTCCTGCTTAAATACACTAAGAACGCAAAGTGAAAATGTATTTTATTATTCAGTAATATGTACAGTCAGAAAATGTTTAATTACCAAATGTCAACATAACATCATTCTGCTGTTGGTTGGGTCCTATACAGTTACAGAACAAACCAGGGTAAAAAAGTTTATGATGATCTGACATTGGTATGTTCTTTCAAGAGCATTAAATTTTTTAAGCTCAATGGCGAATGGATGACAAAAAAGGCGCTGTGCAACGAAGTGACATAGAATAGAATAGAGAATAGAAAGTAGAATAGAATAGATCAAAATGACTTTAATTGTGCATTTATAGGCCTGTTCTCATGACCGAAATGAATAAAATGAAATTTAAGTTGAATGGACAAACTTGGTAAATTTTCTGTCATATTACACAAGAGAGACAACATCTGTCACTTCCTGTTTGCTTTCCTGCACACCACACCAATTCTAAAAGGGTCTACTCTAAAAGATAAGAATCTGGGAACATATTCTTTCCTTTTAGACCTCTTTCCAGAAAGGAGCTAAAATAATTCTGACACAGTTGTCTCCCCTAATTGTGTATCCATTCCCTCCCCCGTCCCCCGTATTAAAAAAAAACAATAATGCAACACATCTACCATATTCGACTGAATTACTGCACATACCCCTTTAAGTGTACAGTCAAGCAATTTTGTAGTCTTCAGATTATAGCCACTGTACTATTTGTCTACTTAACCCTTGTCCTGCAGAATAAATTAAAATGCCACGCCCACTTCAAATTTTTAGCCAATCAGATTACTTGATCCAGATTGTTGCTATAAATTCACATACCTAATGTCAAACAGTGCAGATCCAGGTCAGTTGGCTTCTGAAGAAGCCAACTGATCTGGATCTACACTGTTTGCAAATGCAGGGTATATCCGGGTTCAGCAGGACAAGAGTTAATAAAGACATATGTTGTTGGTACTCATTTGAATTGCATTGACTTGTCGATGCAATTCAAAAGAGTATCTACAACATATTTTTTTGTTTCATTTTTATTTAAAAATTCAAACATTTACATAATAATTACAAACACAATAGTGCATCTGCAGAGTTGGATAAGAGTGTCCACTGTGGTACAATGCATGGATAGCCAAGGACTCAAAGGGTCTTCATGTGGACAGCAAAGACTATGATCAGACTATACAGATGTCAAGGATGATCTGAGTCTTCCCTGGCCACACATCTTATCATGTACTAGGAAATGCTACGCCCCGACTCAAACGATACTACAGTAAAATTCCACATTCGAAAACGTGCCTATTCAAATATACTGAAATTTTTACCACCAAATAATGAAAATTTTCAGATAAAAAATTCTAATATTTTTCATATTTCTGCTACAAAAATCGATTGTTGTACTCATTAGAACTGCCTCGACGAGGTGGTTCTGAACTGCCTCGACGAGGTGGTTCTAACGGGTACCCACAATCTGTTTTTTATCAGAAATAAGAAAAATAATGTATACCCTGTAAACCCCAGTTTTACTTTATAAAGGTGGGGTTTAAGGGTGTCAAAATTATATAGGCATGTTTTCGTGATGACAATTAAGATCATCTCTGGGACGGTTTAAAAGTGGTTATATTAGTAATGTGGTCTCAATATTGAATACGAAATAGTAAGAAAGAAACAATTTGGGCCTGGCAAGAGCTATTGTTAACAGTGGAGTGGTCTTGATTTCAAGTGGTCTTAATAGCAGAATTGTTTCTGTATATGATTATCTTCTCTTTCTATTTTCAAATCTGTATATCCTGTGTACTCGATAAGTTTTAATACATTAACCCATTTATGTCAAGTGGACTCTTCTACCACAACTCTTTGGATCAGTCTGTTTCCAATAGCAGGGTGTCTGCTTACTTTATATTATTATCATGTTTATAAGAAATTCCTGATCTTAATGCCAACTTAGTAGACCCTGGTCAGATGCCGGGTCTGGTCTGTGTCTGCACTGTTTGCCAATTACCTTATGGGTGGGGGCTGACTAAAATGAGTTAAATGAGTAGCAGAGAGCAGCATGCAATAGTGATAAAGCTAAATGATTAAGATGAACACCTGGGAGATTTGGCCATCATTTTTCACAAGGAAGATAACTTTTGTGGCTTCCTGTTTGCTTTCCTGTATGCCAATCCCCTTCTGAAAAAGGGTCTACTCTATAAGGAAAGAATCCGCTCCCTTTGGGAGCAGATTCCTTCTTTATAGAGTAAACTCCTTTACAGAATGGGGGAAAAAAGAATTTTGATAGTTACCCTGAAAGTGCACTCATTGCCCTCAAGGCATGCATACAAAATACTTCATAAAACCATAGAGCTTTCCAAACTTTTGTAAATATAGTCAAACCTCAATGGCTTGAACACATTATGGACCATGAAAATTTGTTCTAGATATCTAGATATTTGTTCGAGCCACTGAGGGGGCATCATAGTGCTAGGTTAGGAGACAAATACATACATGCCATACCTCACACTGTGAGACAAAATCTCACAGAATTTTGGCCCTTCTGGACCCCGTTTCCCATAAGATTCTCAAATCTCACAGAATTTCCATACCATTTAATAAGCTATTTTTTGAAGGACTGGAAATAAATCACACATTAGCATGGCTATCCCAAGCTTAATTCATTAAAATAATTGCTTTTAACTTACTTATTTAAGCTTGAAAGTGATTTTCACAAAAATCTCACAGAATTCCATCAAATCTCCCCTAAAACTAAAAACTTGCAAAATCTCACAGATTTCTGTCAACAGCTAATGGCATGTATGCAAATAAAAGTCAAAAAGGATTGCCTTTAGAAACAAAGAATACACAAAATCACGAAAATCGGAGACTCTGTTCTACTGAGTCTTTTCATAGGCAGCACTGTAGTTTGCAAGGCTGCATATGCCCCCTTAAAATCGAATACTGGCTTAAGCAGTGAAAATCGAATACTGGCTTAAGCAGTGAAAATCGAATACTGGCTTAAGCAGTGAAAATCGAATACTGGCTTAAGCAGTATTCTATTTTCAAAATAACCAGAATGGGCTCAATCATCACGAAAACATACCTATATAATTTTGATCCCCTTAAACCCCATTTTTATATAGTAAATCTGGGGTTTACAGGGGTATACCTTATTTTTCCCATTTCTGCACAAAAACATAGATTGTAGGTACTCGTTAGAACCGCCTCGTTGAGGCAGTTCTAACGAGTACCCACAATCTATGTTTTGAGCAGAAATATGAAAAATATCAGGACTTTCTATCTGAAAGTTTTCATTTTTTGCATCACGAAAACATGCCTATATAACTTTGACCCCCTTAAACCCCACTTTTATATAGTAAAATTGGGGTTTACTGGGGTATACATTATTTTCTTATTTCTGCTCAAAGACATAGATTGTGAGTACTCGTTAGAACCGCCTCGGCGAGGCAGTTCTAACGAGTACCCACAATCTATGTTTTGAGTAGAAATATGAAACATATCAGAGTTTTTTATCTGAAAATTTTCAGTTTTTGGAGGTGAAATTTTCTATATATTTGAATAGGCGTGTTTTCGTAATGGGTGGTGAAATTTTCAATATATTTGAATAGGCGAGTTTTCATAATGGATCCCAATGGAAATAAAATATACCCGGCACTATGATGATGTACGGGGAGACTTTTTATGGTCAGCACATGGCACAAGAATAACATATATATGTCTTTTTTTTTATTTTCTATGAAATAATGCTATACTGAGTGTACTTGTTAAAATTGCCTCGATGAGTGCACACACCATACATTCTCTGGATAAAACGGGAAAAATCCTAAAATAGTCCTAAATATTTGTTTGCTTCTTGTCAGAAGAATTTCCTAGTTGACTAAAAATCGAATTAGAATTAGCCATGGTAAGCAATTCAGTGTTCGAGTCTTTGATGTTTTATTGTAGATTAAACTTGATTTAAATTTTAGTCTTTGCTCTAGATATAAAAAGAATTTAGGTGATGATTTTGTATAGCCTTAGGATATTATTTTATCATGATAATGATGATGAGTTTAGGTTTAACAACATGTCAACTCAAGAGGACTATTTACATTAAAACGGTATATTAATCCAGTTTAGTACAGTAACGATAAATATTTAAAGAATATTTTATGAAAGTTATATTAGTTAAAAAGACAGTAAGCCAAGAGGCCTGCTGTGACAATAAATTACACTATATACATATCTTGTGCTTCAAAAGCCAAAATGACACATCAAATGAGTTTTCCTATTTTCTCTGAAAATATAGCTTGGCATTTTATTCAATCTGGAGATTTAGCCATCATGTTTTTGCAAAGAAGACAAATTAGGAGACTTCCTGTTTGCTTTCCTGCATGTCAAGTTCTCTGAAAATACCACCTGATGTTTTATTAATCCTTAACACTTAGCACTCTCGCTAAAAATTTCAGCAGGTGACATTTTGAAATAATATATCTTACTTTTCCCAGAAAATAGGATAAGACATTTCATGCAAATTGTCTCCAATGGAGACAATTTGTATGAAACAGCAAATCCTGTTTCCTGGAAGAAGTAAGACAAAAATATCACCAATTTGTCATCTGCTGAATTAGCCCAGAGAAAGGTAAAAATTAAAACACCATTTAAGGGGACTTGGTACACATGGCAGAGTTTCCGCCATTTTTACAAGGAACACACATTCTGTGACTTCCTTTTTGCTCTCCTACACAAAACCTCTTCTAAAAGAGGTTTATTCTGAAAAGAAATGAATTTGCTCACTTGGGTACGATTTGCCATTCCTTTTATAGTAGACAACTTTTCAGAAGGGAGGTAAATTGAAAATGGCAGAGATGTCTCCCTAAAACTATCCATTCCCCTTAAAATCGTAGCAAATGGCATCACTATGGTGTCATGATTCCTGATCATAGTCTTCCACAGCAATGTAAATTATGACACATGAGAAAACTGAAGAGCCCGTACATCATTTCTGGTCAAGATATTTGTTGCCTTCCTATGGCAAATAATACACATGGCAGATTTTCCACTATGGTATAACGGGAAGACAATGAGAGGTAGCAGTAGACTTTTTCTATTATCTCCCTTGATAGGTAAAGTTCAAGTGGACAATATACTTACAGGTTCTGTCTAATTGGAATCCTCTATTTTTAAGTTTTCCATATCCACATCAAAGATTTATTAACATTATATATTTCATTGCAAAGGAAATGATTTATATATATATATATATATATATATATTCTAGAAGCTTGTCACGCATATGATCCCATTTTAGTGAGACTTCTCAAGCAAGAGGCAGCTATTCTTAATGGCTATGGTAATGATAAGAGCAGAGGAATCCAATTAACTGGACTAATTGTTTACAGTAATTACTCAGCGGAGTCAACTGACTGCTCTCATTTTTGTGACTTCCTGTTTGTTTTTTCTACAAACCAACCTGCTTCTGACAAGAGGTCTACTCAAAAAGGAAAGAATTTGCTCCCAAATTTTTTCCTTTTAGAGTAGGCCTCTTGTCAGAGGAGAGGAAAAAGATTAAGCTGCCTCCATTGAATGTGTATGCATTCCATAGAAATTCCATAGCAAGCTACTCTCAAGACCCTGACCAGACTGTAAGAAAATGCAATCTGCATTTGCTCTTTGCTGTCTTGTAAACAGTCCTTATAAAGTCCTTTATTAAAAAAAATTTACTCTCCAAGCTCCAAGCTGCATGTCAAGTATTAGTTAATCATTCTGTTCTGGTTGAAGAAAAACAATTTCTTTCTTAGTGTCACTACAGGGGCTGGGGTCTGTTTGAAGATACCACCATCCACATGAGCATTGCCACGACTCACTTCTTCATTCACTTTCACAAGAATACTTAACAAATCATGCCTGAAAGCATAAAAACAAAATATGTGTCATTCACAGAAATCTAATATAAAAGTGTTCCAAGAAACGCTGTTTCTTTATTTTTGTAAGAGAAGTGGGAAATCTAATTATTTGTGCATTAACAATTTGGAGATTTTAAAATATTTTCAAAACTATTATAAGAACGAATGATATCATTGGTTTCTCTGAACCAATAATATCCTTGGTACCTCATTGATTCCTCATGAATATTAATTAGATACAATTGAGCAAACACTTCAAATGTCAATAATTCTGCAAGTATTTGGAATACGTCATTGGGGATTTCATCACTTGACTCAAAAAAAACTCAAGCCATTCTTTTTAACTTTGATATTTACAACAAAAAATGAATTCAGTTGATTTGTCATATTTTATTGTGAAAAAAAAAATCACTTCAAGCAACATTTCTATTGCATAATGATTAAGGACCCTTGACACACCAGGTAGACTTTCTGTAATTGTTCATGAGACAATTATCATTACTACACAAAGGTATACTCTAAACTGTAAGAATGTGCCCCCCCCTCTTATAGCAATTCTTACATTTTAGATATTTATCATTTTCAGATGGGGTCTGGTGGCTTTTCTGCCATTTTTCACAAGACAGACACCTTAGGTGACTTATCATTTGCTTTCCAGCACACCAAGGCCCTTCTAAAGGAGTCACTCTAGAAAGTAAGGATCTCATCACAAAAACATGTCTATATAATTTTGACCTACTTAAACCCCACTTCCATATACACTACAACCTCTTTATAACATGGTTGGTTATAACACGGTTTTGGACATAACACAGTTCAAAGATGGATCCCAAAAATGTAAAGATTATATTGAAAAATGACCATTTATGGTCATTTTTGAATATAATCTATACATTTTTGTTTGGATATAACACGATTGTTTAACTAACATGGTTGTTTAACTAACACGGTTTATGCTATGGACCCCAACAATAGTGTTATAAAGAGGTTGTGGTGTAGTAAAACTGGGGTTTACAGGGGTATACATTACTTTTCTTATTTCTGCTCTAAACTGAGGCAGTTCTAATAGGTATCCACAATCTATGTTTTGAGCAGAAATATGAAAACATAAAAAAAAACAAAAAAAAAAAACAGAGTTTTTTTGTTTTGTTTTTTTTTTTTTATCTGAAAATTTTTCAATTTTTGGAGGTGAAATTGTCTATTTATTTGAATAGGCGTGTTTTTGTAATGCGCTTCCTTTTCTGAGAAGACCCTTTTTCAGAAGAGGACAAAAACAATTTTAGCAGAGTTGCCTCCCCATGAAAGTGTGTTAATTCCCATAAATATGAAGTTTTTTAAAAGTAAAACGTATTTTAACGAGTAAGACTTAACCTATAGATAATGTGCTATTCTCTTCTGTTTTCACACCTTCCACAGAAAAACGACCTTTCAGTCGTTAATTAAAATCTTAAACCAGAAGGTCCCTTAGGCAGTTACCTGTGTGACGTAACTCTTCCCGCTCAATTGATCACGTGTCAGTTTCTTTTATGTGTGAAACAATAGAAACAATTAGGAGACATAAGCGAGGGTGGGCAGAGGGAGATAACTGATTATCTATAGGTTAAGTATTACTCGTTAAAATACATTTTACTTTTAAAAAACTTCATTTTAACTTCGTAATACATTAACCTAGAGATAATGTGCTAGAATGTGAAGACTAGGAGGGAGGTGCTCTCCTAATTCTAACACCAAATAAATAATATCTCACCACTTCTGGTTAAAGACTCAGGAAACTCTAAGGAATCAGATACATTCTAATTCTATATTTAATAGAAAGAATGATCTAGAGTCACAATATAGCATATCTTTAAGGTGTTATGATCTTTCAACCTTATATATAATAGTAGACTCTAGAGGAAACCAGTTCTTAAGTCTCAGAGACCTAACATTGCCCCCCCCCCCCCCACCCCTCCCCTTTTTTTTTTTATTTTGGGAAACAACAATTGGCTCGAAAAAGGAGTCATTAAGACATAACCGAAATATTCCATTGCAATGTAAGCTAGGAATATAGAGATAATATTTTCGAAACAAAATTTGTAAAACAAAAGTCAAGACCATAAGTAGTCTATCTAGGGTCTTGATTTAAATAAGGAAATGTCTACTCGGTGGAGTTTCCTATAGATAACTGACATATGTAGATATTTTGGGTAAAATTCTAGATATGTGAAGCTATCTAACTGTAATAGTCTAAGCTATTAGAATTATAAACTAATAAGAGTCTGTTAATTGGAGCGATAGAACCGTTTCCGATAAACAGACATAGACTTGAAATGACCATAATGTTGTATAATTATTCCCCTTTGATCAATTAAAGAAGGGGAGATAATAAAAAGTAGATGGAGTTAACTTAACTGTAACTCAGGTATCCATCAGAAGAAAAGGTATACATAAAAATAATGGTTAAAACTATTGCTAGACTAATTGTATTACGAATTTTTAATCGAGCAATAATAAAAATATAGAGGTTGCGTAAGACTGCTGGGAGGAAAAGAAACCTAAATCATGATAAATACTTTTGTCATGGACATATAAAAGCGTTTGATATCCTGGACAAATTAATAAAGAAGAGACTGCCAACATTATAACGTAGAGTTTGACAGACAATAAAAGAGATAAGAATAAGGCTGATCGCAGCTAACTGTAAGGCGGTCATATTTTGGCTAAATCTTACCGTATTGCTAAGATTAAGCAATAAGAAATAAACTGGATAGAATCTTTCTATGCCAGAAGATTGCCATGAAAAATACTCCTGAGTAAATAATCATGGAAATCAAGAAATGTTAAAAAGTCCACTTTGTAATGACGAATCAAAATGTTCAGAAAAGGAGAAGGACTAAGAGAAAAAATAATAGTGTGATAATCTCTAAAGAAAGATTATACAATAGTACTGATTAATCTCTAAAACACTTAATTTATAAGTTAAGAGATAGTATTACTATTCTATATGCGTATTTAAGAATAGTTAGAAATATATGAATACTAAGTTAAAACTATACTACGGGACAAATTCCTGCTATAAATGAAAGGTTAAGCATAACTAAGCAAGGAATTATTAAACATATAACTTGTTATAAAATTACTGCCTGGAATTTATAGATAAATATTCAATTAAATTTTCATAACTGAATATTAATAGTATAAATCTATTTCTGCATAACTGATAATTCCTGAAATATCAAATTACGTACTCGTAAATGAATTCAGGAAGAATTTATATATAGATATATTCTCGAGATCTATGCGTAAACCATATAGAGTAATAAAATAATATTATTACCACGATCCCTGACGCAAGGGTAAAAACATGTATAAATATGAAATCATATAGGTAATTATTAATTTAACGTCATATAGGTTTAAGATAAAATTTGTTTAATCTTTAACCAATATGCTGCAACAGAGACTCGTTATTTCTTATTCGTACTTAGTCATTAGAATTTTGTATGACTGAAATAGAGATAATGGGATCTAAATGGATATATCTCCACGAACTTAATCGAAGGATAATATCCATTCCAAAAACTAGAGCTTGTTTTAGGCTTAGTTAAACAAGCGTAGAACTGAATTATTTTCAAGTATTCATGAAGTCATTACGCTCTGAATACTTAGAAAAAGTGTTAAAATATTGTTTAGAAAATATTTTATCTGTAACTGGTGTGACTGATCCATAATGTTAGCTAGATTCAGACCTGGAACGTAGCGAGAAGGCCAATCTAACTTAAAAAATAAGTTGAGAAAGATAAATAATGAAGACAGATATATAAATATCGGTATAATATATTATCTCCAACTATTATCAAATAATCTGAATGTTTAAAAGCGTAAATGTTACTCGAAAGTTTATTTACCGAATGTATAGTCGGAAAAACTTTCAGTATGTTCCAAAGTGTATCACAAAAAGTAAGATCTGACCAGGAACGGAGGTGCGGCACTTACTGCGTTGTGAAGTTTATATAAACAAATTCTATATTATGAATCAAGGCAGTGCATTTCAAAATCATCGAAACGTCTTGAAATGACTTATTATGTGGAAAAATAAATATCCAGTTTCGGAAAGATATTTATCTATATATATATATATATATATATATAGACCATTTGTGATGCGAAATGGAAATCAAGATATTAATCTTTGCATTACTCGCAAACTGAACTTGAACTCTTAGCAAGAAGAACTATGATCCCTTTAACGAATGTAAACATAAAAAAGGGGTAAAGAGATAATGAAATGTATCTTAATTCTTTACCGACTCATAATCAAGGATGTTTTCCCTCTTGTCTAAGCCTAGAACGTACAGAGCAGAACAAAGGGATGATTAATATGAATATGAAAATATCTGCTATTATGAGGTAAACTATCGTTAATTAACCTCTAAGCATTTTTTTTAAATATATATAAATATAATCTAAGGCTTCGGAAAGTTTAGAGGAAGGAAATGATTGACTTTGGCAGTTTCTGTATAGTTACAAAGCCAATAAAAAATGAAATGGAAAGTATTGTATATAATATTTAATTTAGGCAATAATAATCAGTCACGTACTGAATAAATTTATGCCTTTACTAAATATGTATCCATTGTCTATACCAAAAGTGCGAGAAAATTTTGATTGACATGGACTCTAGTTATACGTGAAATATTAGAGGTATAGAGCTAGTCGAAGCAAACTATTCCCCAAGAAGATAATGTAGACCTTAAAAATATATGTTGATTAGGTCTAGTTGATTATAAGTTTTAAACCTTCCTAAATAATTTCCAATCGTAATCATAGTAAAATTATTTCAGCGTAAAGTTTCTGAGACAAAATTATCTGGTATATTGCTATCGTAGTCTTAAATGATCAAGAAGAAAAATAAAAAGGGCAAGATAAAGAACGTATCGAATTATATATATGCCTAAATATAAGA
The DNA here is from genome assembly GCA_964016985.1 of Anodontia alba. NCBI lineage: Eukaryota > Metazoa > Mollusca > Bivalvia > Lucinida > Lucinidae > Anodontia > Anodontia alba. Next base: position 38,185,661 of record OZ024837.1, on the reverse strand, counting down.
TTCTCTTCTTAATTATTATTTTATAGCAGAGTTTAGACAGAGCACGACTGACCTAGACTCTTATATAATTAATCAATAGATAGTATAATATAGGATCATAGTTTAACGGATCAGCTATTATCCATGTACAAAGGTAAAAGGAAATATGTAATCGTTGTAATCTAGAGAGGTAGCAGATAAATAAATAAATTCTTAATTCAGTATCTAATTTGTGTTGATTTCCAAAACCTTATGAATGTAATATTAATAGAAAGGAGAGAGGAACGATTGCTACTTTCTTGTCAATTTATTCCTTAGATTACATGCTGATACATATTGGGAACATGTAGAAAAACAGAGGAGGAAAGAAGAAAAAATTTTAGACTTCGTGTATATTTTTCTTCTTAGAAATAACGATAGTTTTATAGAATTCACCTTTGACTTGGAGCCGAATAAGGTGAATATCTAAGGTTAATCTCTCTGTAGCGAATAGAGAGATATAAATTATTTAATTATAGATGGAAGTATCTTCTACACTTATTAAATGAATTGCGAATTTGATCGTAACCGATGATTCTTAATTCATTTTCAAGAATAAATATATATATATAAAGAATTTTAAGTCTAATTAAAAAATGACTGGACAGAATTCAAGAATATTAGGGGCTACTATGTATTAGAACTCATCGCTGTCATTCTATAACCTATAACCCAAGACGAGACATGTCTATGGTGCTGAATGAATAAAAATAGATTGTTCGAGGACTAGTGACTACTACTCGGTCACTAGTAATCCGACATTATGACCTGGCACTAGTCTACGAAACTACTGCCCGGTAGAATTTCGTTAGAATGACCTGGCATTAGTCTACGAAACTACTGCCCGGTGAAATTTCGTTAGAATCAGAAGTTAACCTCTTTCTAGCAAATGAAAGAGATAAAGCATAAGTTAATTTAAAATATTAATAGAATTACACTCCTATAATAAGTCACTGGAATATTTAGAATTCTAGTCTGATTCGGGAAAGACTGTACAGAAATTTATATACATATAAGGTTACTATGTATTTCATTTTATAACTTATATCCATTGACTTGACTTGTCTATAAAGCTCTATGAACAATAATAGATTGTTCGGGGACTAGTGACTGTTACCCAATCACTAGTAATCCGACACAATGTTTGGACACTAGAACTTCGTAACTATTGCCCAGTAGACGTCACTAGTAATCCGATACAATGACTGGATAACTATTTGCCAGTGGTATACACTAGTAACTGGACATATGACCGGACATTAGTACTCGTAACTGTTGCCCAGTGAAGTTACTAATAATTCGACACAATGACCGGACACTAGTACTCGTAACTGTTGCCCGGTAGGAGTCACTAATAATGCGACACACTGACCGGACACTAGTACTCGTAACTGTTGCCCGGTGAAGTCACTAATAATTCGACACAATGACCGGACACTAGTACTCGTAACTGTTGCCCGGTAGGAGTCACTAATAATGCGACACAATGACCGGACACTAGTACTCGTAACTGTTGCCTGGTAGGAGTAACTAGTAATCCGTCACAATGACCGGACACTAGTACCCGTGAATAATTGACTGGATGATAAATGCCCGCTGATTTTATCCCTGCCTGGATGCCCGGTGACTGGATGACGGGTGACTGGTAAGGAACGCCCGGTGATTTTATCCATGCCTGGATGCCCTGTGACTGGTGCCTGGTGAAGCTGATAATGAATGACTGGTGACCTGTGACTGGTGACTGGAAGACAGACTTATTTTGGATACTTAAGCATCCATAAGATGCCACCTTGATGGGTCTTACCCCGGCAGTATAGCCATATGGGGTGGGGCTCCCATCAGTAAAGAATTGTCGTATAACCCATAAGGGTTGACAAGTTCTTTACTAATCAGCTTCTCCACCACAGAAATCTTCGCCAACTCGCAAGATATCCAGTAATAGTCCAGGTATAACATGTCGCATCGCTGAATAACCTGGAACAAAAAGAAACAAGTTAATTTTTTTTATGTAAGAACACGACTTCCGTACCGACCGCACACGAGCATTGTGCCGATTATAGCAAGAGTTGCGAAAACGCATGTCGAAATAGCCAGTCAATAAACGCAAGAAATCGACAATCGAAAATTTTAAATAATATCATGGTTAGTGAAAGAAGTGATAAAGAAACAAAAGAAACACAAAGATACAGAAATTTATCCCTGAGGAAAAGAAATAATCCGAATTTCTTTCACAGGTAAAAAATCCTTGTTGAATTTCTTTGTCCACAGAAAAGAAACCGACACGTGATCAATTGAGCGGGAGGAGTTACGTCATACAGGTAACTGCCTAAGGGACCTTCTGGTTTAAGACTTTAATTAACGACTGAAAGGTCGTTTTTCTGTGGAAGGTGTGAAAACAGAAGAGAATAGCACATTATCTATAGGTTAATGTATTACGAAGTTAAAATCAGAGATTCTGACAGTGGCTGGATCTGGAAGGCAGCGCAATGCTCACTTTCAGAATGCTGCCTCAAAATATCATTTCCCATGCAGTCACATACATGAATTTCACCTGGTGACATTATACTGATTCAGATTCCTAACACTTCTTTTTCAATGCTGAGCACCAAGGCAAAGAGCAGCTTGCACAATTTTTGGAAGTCTTTGGTATGACTGAACCTGGGATCGAGCCCACAACCTCTCGGTCACAAAGCAGACACTCTACCAATTGATAAAAGTTTTATAATTACCTTTCTGAAAATTTTTCCAAAGCCTCACAGAGTTTTCTAATATACCAAGAGCCATGATTTCTGCTTCGGAATGAAACATAGCCAGGAACTGTAGCATAGCCAACAAGAAAATCAGACTCATTTGGAATCATTTCTTTGTCATTGTCCACTTCTACTTCACCCTGGGCATCTTTCTCAATCTCTCCACCTTTAAATATAGACAGCATAAACATGGCTAAATAAGATGACTCTCATCATGAAAAGGGGGCTTGGCAAGTGCTTTTGCAACAGCAAAGACCTATAGACACTTGGGATCATTAGAGAACATATAGTTCAAATCTGACCTCTTTCATTTTTTTAAGTTTTGCATTTTTAAATTATCAGACAACATCCGAAGTCAGCCTATGTTTTGTTTTGTTTTGTTTTTTTCCTGTCTAAAAAAACAAACTGAAAAAAAACCTGGGCCCAATTGTTCAAAGCTAACGTTGTCGTTAGTTAACGATTCGTTAAAATTTACATCAAATGATATGCAAATATTCTGAAATCTTTTGCTGAAAAAATGTAAGTAGCTTTTGCAGTGCAAAGGCTATTCACATTTTTTTCAGCAAAAAATCTCAGAATATTGTATATTGAATCTGCTAAAACAGTTAACGAAATGACCATTAACAAGATCGTTAAGCTAACGACGCTTTGAACAACTGGGCCCTGATATTTACTGGAAATACAGTTACACACAAGATACCTTTCCAGCAATTATCAGTTTTTTTTTCAATGCATTCTCAACTAGCTGTATATCTAAAAGATTTTTACTCTTTACACCTTGAAAAGGTTTAAAACTAAAAAGTGGCTGGTAAGCATTATGAAAACACACCTATTCAAATATATTGAAAATTTTACAACCAAACAAAGGAAAATTTTCAGATAAAAACTTCTGATATTTTTCATATTTCTGCTCAAAAACATAGATTGTGGGTACGTTAGAACAGCCTCGCCAATGCAGTTCTAATGAGTACCCACAATCTATGTTTTCGAGCAGAAATAAGAAAAATAATGTTTACCCCTGTAAACCCCACTTTTCCTGTATAAAAGTGGGGTTTAAGGAGGTCAAAATTATACAGGTGTGTTTTCGTGATGTTATTTGTCCTCAACTGTTGGAGCTGTTTGATATTGATGTCGTCACAATGAATATTTAAAGCTGTATTCCCTACATTTTTTAGATGGTATTTTGAGGGTTTTTATTTTCTTTCCTGATTACTGTTGCAATACCAACCATAATACAGTCGACTCTCGTTATCTCGACCTCGCTTATCTCGAATAACTGCTTATCTCGAAGTGAAATTCTGGTCCCTGTTTTAACATGGAAATCTAAGAACAGGTAACAAAATATTGTATAAATCCTCTTTTCCACAATATTTTCAATACGTCTCTAACTTCAGGAGTCAAATATTCATTTGTTTAATGTGGTTGTTTGATTTATTGTTTTTTACTCACTTCTGCAACTCTGATATTTCGAGGTACGGATATCTCGAAGTGTTTCAGAGAGTCCCTTGGAATTCGAGATAATTTGAGTCAACTGTATTTCCTTGACCTACGAATCAAAACATCACGAAAACACGCCTATATAATTTTGACCCCATTAAACCCCACTTTTATATAGTAAAACTGGGGTTTATAGGGGTATACATTATTTTCTTTATTTCTGACCAAAAACATAGATTGTGGATACTCGTAAGAACTGCCTCGCCGAGGTGGTTCTAACGAGTACCCACAATCTATGTTTTGAGCAGAAATATGAAAACTATCAGAGTTTTTTTATCTGAAAATTCTCAGTTTTTGGAGGTGAAATTTTCTATATATTTGAATAGTCCTGTTTTAATAATGTAATTCCAGCTCCTCATCCATATATACTAGCATGTAATTTGATTGGCTCAAGGAAAAGTTTTATATTTCAATGAACTCCAGAGCAAAAATCCATCAGATCTATTCTTACTTCAATCACTGCCAAGTCTGACATTTTTGGCAACATTTGTAACATTTGATGACAAAGTTAGAATTTTAAGGAATGAATTATTATTTACTGGATTTTATCAATGTGTAAACTCCAGCAAATCACTCACAAACTAAATAAAGTCCTCAGGATTTTTTCCATTTGTGAGTGATTTGCCAGAGTTAACAGATTGATAGAATCCACAAAAATAAAATTTATTCCTATAATAAAATCAATTTGTTTCATGTGGACACTTGCTTTTGTAAAGAGCTGACAAGATCAAATCTGGTATCAAATAAATTCTTAACATCTCTGTATTTTTAGACCAACATCAATAATTTCTGATCAAATTAGGCATCTGATGACCATTCAAAGTACCTCTCTGTCGGCATCAGTATCCAAAACGTTATTTTAAATTTGGCTCCATCTATCCTTTCTTTTTGTAGCTTTACTTATTCTTAGGCTCCTTAATGTGGCTGTTTTCTTATATAGAGATGGCAACCACATTTTTTTTTTTGGTTTACATATAATTGCACAGGCTCCTTGTACAGAGATACTAATATTTCATTGCCTTGGTCAAAACTGGGGATGTATGTTTATTTATATTATTTACAGAATGAAAGGAATCATATAAAATTAGAAATTGACTGTATATAATTTTTTAATTTATGTTTATCCAGTCTCCACGATAACTGCAGGACTGCCTGACAAAACTGGCAAATTTTCATTCTGTCCTGCAGAAAATTTCAGATTGTCTGACAAATGCCCTGTGATTTCTGGCAAAATGAGATAGCAAATTGGTAACAGACAAACCTTCTGTCCTGCAGAATTTTATATTGTCCTGTCAAACATTTCAGTTTGTCTGACAGCTGTCTTGCATCTGTTGGAAAGATTTCGCAAAGATTGTTTATCATTAAAAAAGTGTTCCAAATCACAAATGACAATCACACAAATCAGCAAATGCAAACTATGACATATTACCTTAATTTTTCTGTAATGTATTTTTTTTTTTTTTTTTTAATTTGTATTACTTATAGAATAAAAGTTATTTCAAAGAATTAAATATTACAGTGTTTTTTTTTTAAATTATGTTTAAAAGGAGTTGGTAGTTACTGTAAAAAAAAATACTACCATGAGTAAATATCCCTGTAATGAGCCTCTTCTGTATGTTATGTTTTAAACTGCATTCTGACTGGCCTAGCTACATCAAAAATTTGATTGGTGCAAAGCAACATGAGTGGAGTTTAGGAGATACAACACAATAAATATAAACTTTCTGTAAACAATTATTAACTGTTATCCTGCTGTTCGCGACAACCCCTACCTTTGCAAACAGAGTAGAAGAAGCCATCTGATCAGGATCTACACTGTCATTCAGTTTGTGAATTTGAACGAAACCATTACATGATTTAATCTGATTGGCTGATAGTCAGAAATGGGTGTGGCTAATTAAATTATTCAGCAGGATAAGGGTTAATTCAAAGAAAGCTAAAAGATGAGATTCATCTGAAGAGGAGCTCTGTATCATCATATTGAAAACATTACACCACGACCTCTTTATAACACTATTGTAGGGGTCCATAGCATAAACCATCTTAGTTAAACAACTGTGTTATATCCAAACAAAAATGTATAGATTATATTGAAAAATGACCATTTATGGTCATTTTTCAATATAATCTATACATTTTTGGGATCCATCTTTGAACTGTGTTATATCCAAAACCTGCGTTATAATGAACCGTGTTACAAAGAGGTTGTAGTGTATAAGCCATGTATCCACATGAGTTGCCTTTAAAATATATTGTGGTATACCCCACCAAAAGTCCCTGTTATGAACCACCAGCAGGGGACTAACTATCATAATTACCTGCCATTTTGTCTCTTCCTTGACAAGCCTGCAAAAAGAACAATTTTGGTTTCCCAGCAAGTGAGGGACATCTGTTACTTTGAAACACTGATGTCAGGTCTCTGATAGCAACCAGTCTTCCATTTGTCCCATACAGATGGTTCAGGACTCCGTGACTCAGAATACAACAAACGAAACAATCGAAATTCCGGTGGTCCACATTATGTGCAACATCCACTAAAAACTGCATCATGTCAGTGTCAGTGAGATTTTCACGCTGTTCCACTATGAAATCAAGCTTTGTGAATGTCTCGCGCAAGTTAGCTGAAAAGAAAATGATTCATCATTCCAGCATTAAAAGTATTGGGCTGTTGACTGAAAAAAAGACCCTAGAACATATGCAAACAGCAAAGTACCAGACCAGCCTGCACATCTGCACAGTCTGGACAGGATCCATGTGTTTGCCTATGCAATATAGGGACTTTGTTGGATATAGGACCAATGGCGAAGAGCCTGACCTAACATTACGAAAACATGCCTATTCAAGTATAGAGAAATTTCAACTCCAAAAACTGAAAATTTTCAGATAAACAACTCTGATATTTTTCATATTTCTGCTCAAAACAGATTGTGGGTACTCGTTAGAACCGCCTCAGTGAGGGCGGTTCTAAGAGTACCCACATTCTATGTTTTTGAGCAGAAATAAGAAAAATAATGTATACCCCTGTAAACCCCAGTTTTACTATATAAAAGTGGGGTTTACGGGGGTCAAAATTATATATGTATGTTTTCCTGATGATATGTGGATGCGCAAACTGGTCTGGGGCTTTGTCATTTGCATATGTCCTAAGGGCCTTTTTGTCAGCCAGTGATTCAAATAACTCATCTCAACTTGTGTGACTCTGCCGAAAATGTCCAGTAGATAGGTCGGTAAATTATGATATTCTTTCAAACATGATGGAGATAAGGATGTTAACACTTGCCTTGTTTGATCAAAATTTAAGCTTTAGGAACAAATCTGCATGAAATGTCAAATCCTATGTTTTGGGGAAAATAAGGAAAAATATTTCAAAATTGCAAATGGCCATTTTTTTCCCAGCATGCTGAGTTGCCACGCCCACTTCTAATTTTCAGCCAATCAGATTCCTTGTCAGATCCAGATAGTTGATACAGATTCACATATTTAATGGCAAACAGTGCAGATCCAGGTCAGTTGGCTTCGTCAGAACTTATCTGCACCTACACTGTTTGCAAAGGCAGAATATATCTGGATTCAGCAGGATAAGGGTTCATTAATTCTTTTAGAGTAAACTCATTTTCAGGAGGAGAATTTGGTGTGAAGAAAATCACACAGGATGTCACATTAAAGTTGTCTCCTTGGTTAAAGATAGCAGAAAATCTACTAAATATAGTATATTCTCATTAACTTCCAACCATTTCTTTCCTAAAATATAATCAGGTTAATTTGACTACCCAAGAAATGCCTATAAAATGCTGGATCAGTGGCATTATGAAAACACGTCTGTTCAAATATATAGAAAATTTCACCTCCAAAAACTGAAAATTTTCAGATAAAAAACTCTGATATTTTTCATATTTCTGCTCAAAACATAGATTGTGGGTACTCGTTAGAACCGCCTCACTGAGGCGGTTCTAACGAGTACCCACAATCTATGTTTTTGAGCAGAAATAAGAAAAATAATGTATACCCCTGTAAACCCAAGTTTTACTATATAAAAGCAGGGTTTAAGGGGTCAACATTATATAGGCATGTTTTCGTGATGCAACGTTGCAGAGCCTGGTCATCAGTTCTATGATATGTGATCTGGGTCTGCAAGTATGCTTATATTGGCCTATCTGTATCACTACTTAGGTTAGGTTTGATAACCTCAATATACACATGTAATGAGTGAGTAACAGGAGATGGACTGATCAAACTAAATTTTTGTAATACCCCACCAACATCTAAAAGGTTTGGGTATACTGTAATATTGGAGCTAATCTTCAGTGAGAAGAGAAGAATATTACAGATATTACCACAATAACTGTGTTTGGACAGATAGGCCTTTACAAACCCTTTAGACCGAGATCAAATGCCACAAAATGCAGCATCTGATCAGGGTCTACACTGTTTGCACTGGTATATATACTGAGCTGCATTTTTGTGTTCGTATACAGTAAATGTCCTAAGATCTTGTACACCAAAGTTCCTGAAACAGTGCAGACCCAGATAAGAGTGTCCAGGATCCATACTGTTTACCATTCCACTAGGTATTTTAAGAAACTTCATAAAAGCAAAATCTGGCCAAAATGTATGGAACAAAGTGTTTGAAATTTTTGGACATTAACCATATGCTATGAGATCAGTTATTTTATTTATTTTTTTTTCCAAAACTTTACCTCAAATGAAAGCTGGACTTACCGGCATCAACTTCAGTCCCCCTTCGCTCTGGCATCCCCTTTGATGATGGATCATTTTGGGCCACTATAAAATTCCTGTTGTTGATTATCACACAAATTCCTTATAAAAATACAAAACAAAACATTTCTTTACACATCATCACTGCAAATGGGTCCTTTTCTTGAATCTGATACTTGTTGAGAGCATGTCTCCAATTTACCTACTCTTGCTTAATTTGCAGACATTTTAACCCTTGTCCTGCTGAGCCCGGATATATCCTGCCTTTGCAAACAGTGTAGATCCAGATCAGTTGGCTTCTGAAGAAGCCAACTGATCTGGATCTGCACTGTTTGCCATTAAGTATGTGAATTTATAGCAACAATTTGGATCAAGTAATCTGATTGGCTGAAAATTGGAAATGGGTGTGGCATCTTAATTTATTCAGCAGGACATAGGTTAATTATAAGAAATAAAAACCTGAAATGGTAATACCATGCCACTATCGTGTGGCAGGCCGATAACTGCTCAAAACTGATGAAATTTGCCCATTAGCAAACAAAAATCAGGGCCCAGTTGTTCATTGCTAACAACATTGTGTTAGTTAACGATTCGTTAAAATTTACATTGAGTGATATGCAAATATGCTGAAATTTTTTCAGCAAAAAATATCATAATACTGTATATTGAATCCGCAAAAACAGTTAATGAAATGATCCTTAATGAGCTCTTTAAGCTAACGACGCTTTGAACAACTAGGCCCAGATCTCCACAATATCAATGCACATGCCCAGTTTAGCACAAATTTGTTGACAATTTTTCAAGTTATTGTCCAGAAAAAAAAAAGGAATAGCAGACGTACAAGAGACAGACGGATGGACATGGGGACAACCAAGGTGAAACCATAGTACCCTGCCACTATCATGTGGCGGGTATAAAAAAATGAAAATATTAAACAACGTTCAAAACAAATTACACCACAACCTCTTTATAACACTTTTGTTGGGGTCCATAGTATAAATGGTGTTAGTTAAACACCCGTGTTATATCCAACAAAAATGTATAGAATATATTGAAAAATGACCATTTATGGTCATTTTCAATATAATCTATATATTTTTGGGATCCATCTTTGAACTGTGTTATATGCAAAACCGTGTTATAACGAACTGTGTTATAAAGTGGTTGTAGTGTACTAGAATAGAACTTTTGCTGCACAGGTAATTACAACAAATGGTTTTGTATTGAATCCTGGCAAACATTTACAAATTTTCATCTGATTAAAGTCATGTAAAAAGACTTTCTGAAAGAGGCACAAAGCAGAGTAGATATTGTGTTTTGTCCAAACAATAATTGTTTGTTTGTTTGTGTTGAGGTTTTACGGCCCAGTCAACCCAATGGGGTCATGTTGAGCGCGGTCAGTTTACCTAACCACACGTTTACTGGGCAGGCTTAGTCCTCTAAGCCGTTAACCAGTATTGTGCACATTCTTTTGCCAGAAATTGACAACTGCCCTTCTTGAATCAGTGGAAGGGAGAGAACGCGGGTAGAAAATATTTCATGATCAATCTCCACGAAAGAATGTTGCCAACCTCGGCGGCCTCGAACCCGCGACCTCCTGGTCTCCAGTCGGGTGTACATCCAACTGAGCCACCGAGGCCGGCAAACAATAATTGTTTCTATAAAAATTATCACATTAGCTATACATTTCCCAACAAGACTGCACATGCGGTTTGCATATTATTTCTTAAACCAGCATAATTATGGATAAAAGATTTTGGTTGAGATGAGTTGAGGTTTCATGACCCAGTCAACCCATTAGGGTAATGTTGAGCCAGTCAGTTTACCTAAGCACACTTTTACTTGGCAGACTTAGTCCTCTAAGGGGTTAATCAGTATTTGTGCACATTCTTCAGACTTAGTCCTCTAAGGGGTTAATCAGTATTTGTGCACATTCTTTCAACTGTATTTCTTGAAACAAGGAAGGGAGAGGATGACTGGAGAAAGTATTTCATGATCAATCTCACTGAAAGAATGTTGCAAGACCCGGCAGGGATGGCTAAAAGAAGTATCCAGATATGATATATAAAATATTTTTTCTCCTGTAAGAACAAATTCTATTAGAATAGACCCCAAATGCTTTCAGGCCAGCATAACTCTAGATAAAAAGCTTTTTTTCAACTGAAAAGTACTGATGATTTTCTTATATCTCGACAGAAAAATGTTGTGAGTACTCATTAGAAGCTCCTAGCTAGGTGAAGTGGTTCTAAAGAGTATTAACAATGTATGTTTTTGTCAAAAGTAACAAAAATACTACACTACAACCCCTTTATAACACAGTTTGTTATAACACGGTTTTGGATATAACACAGTTTAAAGATGGATCCCAAAAATGTATAGATTATATTGAAAAATGACCATAAACGGTCATTTTTCAATATAATCTATACATTTTTGTTCTGATATAACACGGTTGTTTAACTAATACGGCTTATTATATGGACCCCAACAACAGTGCTATAAAGAGATTGTGGTGTATATTGATACCCCCTCATATCTGGAGCTATGGGTCAGATCTATCCCCCATGGAGATGTCTCTAATCACCTGAATACATTGTAGTTTCAAAATTAACTTTTCTTCATCAAGAAAAAAAAATCATTACGAAAACACACATATTCAAATAAATAGAAAATTCCACCTCCAAAAACTGAAATTTTTCAGATAAAAAAACTCTGATATTTTTCATGTTTTTGCTCAAAACGTAGATTGTGGGTACTTGTTAGAACCGCCTCGCTGAGGTGGTTCTAACGATTACCCACAATCTATGTTTTTGAGAGAAATACGAAAAATTATGTATACCCCTGTAAACCCCAGTTTTACTATATAAAATTGAAGTTTAAGGGGGTCAAAATTATATAGGCATGTTTTCGTGATGACAGTCAAACTTCAATGCCTCAAACATCTTTGGGACAATGGAAACATTTGAAGATAGGGTCACAGAGGACATTAAAATGTCATGTTAGGAGGCAAATGTGGGGTAATTTAGGGATGTCTTTTTGATCTATAAAATAATTGTATGGTGAATGCACTCATTAGAATTGCCTCAATGAGGCAATTCTTCTGAAAACACATAAAATACAATTTCTTGATAAAAAAAAAGATATTTCCCTAAAATATCTGTAATTATTTGTTTTCTTGAGCTATGGGAAGAATTGTTTAGCGACTCAAAAACAAGTTTGAATCAGCCATGATAAACAAGCCAATGGTGTTTGAGTCACTGGTTTTAACCCTTGTCCTGCTGAATAAATTAAGATGCCACACCCACTTCTAATTTTCAGCCAATCAGATTATTTGATCCAGATTGTTGATATAAATTTACATACTGAATGGCAAACAGTGCAGATCCAGATCAATTGGCTTCAGAAGCCAACCGATCTGGATCTACACTATTTGCAAAGACAGGGTATATCCGGGTTCAGCATGACAAGGGTTAATGTAGGTATGTGTGTGTGTATGTGTGTATGTATGTATTTTTATACCTTTTGGAGATGCAGCCATTTGGTAAACAGGCAATTCCATGGATGCTGCATCTTGATCTACTGCAGTGATCTGTGGCCTTGGCTGAGGAACCTGAGGGTCAATTACTGGAACTATCTGTTCCTGAACTTGGCCTTGAGGGGCTAATACAACTGGATCTTCTTCCATTACTGTTACTGGATTATTCATCTGACCTTGACTGAATTCCTTTATTTGTGCCAAATTGTTGATCACTGTAATCCCACCAGCCATGGATAACTGCTGTAACTGCTGGGTTATGTTGGTCAATTCTGGGTTGACTGGATACATGACGATATCTGGGTTAAAGGCAGTAGGATTTCCTCCTGCTTGCTGTAAATGTTCCACAACAGGTGGCTGTGCCTCTCTCACTGTAAGATTTATTAGACATAGCTCTTGATAAGGCCCTCTGTTTCAACCAATAAATATCTATATTTGACTTATTTCTCAACAAAAATGTATGTTGTGGGTACTCATTTGAAGCGCCTCTCCAAGCCCTTCTAACGAGTGCCCAAATCATACATTTTCCTTGAAAAATAAGAAAAATATTTACCTGATAGCCACTCTTATCTAGACATATGGTTTAAGCATATTTCATTGCAATAATAAAAAAAAAGGGTTGGGGCATTCGGTTCTCACAACATTAGCTATGGTCCTTCTCCTAAATTGTTTATAAGGGAGAAAAGCAAGGAGCTGTATTGTAGCTACAGATAAGGGGGATATTCAGATAACAGAAGAATTTTAGATGGATGGGAGGGGTGAAGAGAAAAAATCTGACCCGAGGGTCACTGTCTGGCTTGCTGTTTGATGCCAATGGAATCCCCAGGGATGGATTTTGCTGTCCAACCCTCACGCCCATCTAAGATTCTTTTTCTAGCATACCTTTCATTTCTGAAGGTGTTTTTTTTTTTTTTTTAATAATGCAGTCACTTCAATTGCTGGCATCTGCCACACTGAGATGACATATGCATCACTATTTAATCAGGTGGACTTGTTCAAAGGAGTAGATACAGGAAAGTCCAAAATCAGTCCCACAAATACCGTATTCGACCTAATTACCGCACATGCTCTTATAAGCGCACAGTAAAGTAATTAAGAAGCCTTTAGATTACAGTTATTGTACTTTTATCTACATCTTTATAAAAACATATGTTGTGGGAACTCATTTGAATTGCCTCGACAAGTCGAGGCAATTCAAACGAGTGCCCACAACATATGTTTTTATAAAGAAAATCAGAAAATAATATTGCAAAAGCATCATTTAATACGCTCCTCATTAAGTCCTCTGCTGATCTTTCTTTTTAGGTTGATATTTCACTACAAAAAGTTTGTGTAGTAATTTTGAAAAATATAAGCGCACAGTGCGGTAATTAGGTCGAATACGGTAGTGCTACTGCATATGAAGAGTTTTAATAAAACCAAGTTTCTCATTATGAAAACATGCCTATTCAAATATACTGAAAGTTTTACCACCAAAAAATGAAAATTTTCAGATAAAAAATTCTGATATTTTTCATGTTTCTGCTCAAAACATAGATTGTGGGTACTCGTTAGAACCGCCTCATCGAGGCAGTTCTAATGAGTACCCACAATCTATGTTTTTGAGCAGAAATAAGGAAAATAATGTATACCCCTGTAAACCCCAGTTTTACTATATAAAAGGGGGTTTAAGGGGGTCCAAATTATATAGGTATGTTTTCGTGATGGATTTACGTTCTTTCATGTGTTCTTTGTTTCAAAAGGCAACTTTTTTAGACTTTTGCTGTACATTTTTGTAAAATTTCAGAATTTCTCAGCTTTTTTTAAGAACCAAGTCCGACTATTATCTACTTCCATAATAATTTAGCATTATATTCCTCTATTATAGCAGTGCTGCAGGTAGAAAAAAAATAGAGATTTGGTGGCCAAATTTGCCATTTTTGATACATTTTGGCAGGTTTAACCGCATCTGTCAAAAAAAAAAAAAAAAAAAAACATATAGAAAAAATGACTAAAATTTAAAAATTCAGTGATTTTAGGCACAAATGAACTTGCTACTTAGGTATGGTAAGGAGTCAAAATGTTCATATATGTTGGGATATGAAAGTACAGTACATAATAATGATATACAATGATATACATCTCGTTATCTAGACTTGGCATATCTCAAACAGCCTCTTATCTCAAAGTGAAAATCTGATCCCTATTTTAACACGGAAGTCTCACAACAGGTAACATAATATTGTGGAAAAATATTTTCAATATATCCACAATATTTTCAATATATCTCTAATTTAAGGAGTCAAATTCGATATTCGTTTGTGAAATGTGGTTGATCGATTTATTTTTCTCATCACTTCTGCAAATCTGACATGTCGAGGTACAGATATGTCAAAGCATTTTAGAGAATCCCTTGGACTTTGAGATAATGAGAGTCGACTGTAACTTACAGCTCATACAGACATTTGGTGGCTCTGGTGGTCCAGCTGGCTGGAAATTTGGCTCCTCTGTAAAAAATAAAGAAACAAAGTTGTCCCATCACGAAAAGATACCTACATAATTTTGATCCCCTTAAACCACACTTTATATAGTAAAACTGGGGTTTACAGGGGTATACATTATTTTTGTTATTTCTGCTCAAAAACATAGATTGTTTTGAACAGAAATATGAAAAATATCAGAGTTTTTTATCTGAAAATTTTCAGATTTTGGAGGTGAAATTTTCAAAATATATTTGAATAGGCGTGTTTTCGTAATGACTGACTGTGTGTTACCATGAAAACATATAGTGGGTACTCATTAGAAGTGCCTCTGCAAGGCACTTCTAATGAGTGCCAGAACATATGCATTCATGGAGAAATAAGAAAATTATCTATATTTTCTAGATGAAAAATTTGCCATAATATCTGGAGCTATGATGAATACAGATGAATTTTAACCCTTTCATCCCTGAAGTGGACTCTTCCATCCTTAAGTCTGGACATGTCTACTGATGCAAAGAGGGGTTTTAGTCTAAAACACAAAACTTAATGGTAAACAGTGTAGATCCTGATGAGACGGCTTGTTATATGCTATCTCATCTGGATCTATACTGTTTGCATAGGTATCTGTTTTGATCTGCTGAGCTGAAGGTTTAGGCCGACTATGATATCAGATGCCTTTTGAGAAGTGCCTGAAACTTACCATGACTTGTTCGAGTTCAGTGGAGTCTTACTGCCAAGTCAACACTGTTACAGTCATGTCAATCCAGTCAGTTAACCTACCAACACTTTTTCCTGAGCAGGTTGAGTCCTCTAAGCATTTAACCCGTAACTTCTGCACATACTTCCACCAGTAACTGACAACTGCCCTTCTTGAATTTGTGGAAGGGCGCTAATCATTAAGAAAACACGCCTATTCAAATATATAGAAAATCTCACCTCCAAAAACTGATAAATTTCTGACAAAAAAATGATTTTTTTTTCTTATTTTTGCTCAAAACATAGATTGTGGGTACTCATTAGAACTGCCTCAGCGAGGTGGTTCTAACGAGTACCCACAATCTATGTTTTGGGCAGAAATAAGAAAAATAATGTATACCCCTGTAAACCCCAGTTTACTATATAAAAATGGGGTTTAAGGGGGTCAAAATTATATAGGCATGTTTTCGTGATGGACTGCAAAAATTACTTCATGATCAATCTACGTGAAAGCTATGGGGCTGAACTGGAATTCAAACTTGCACCCCCTGGATCTGCAGTCAGACAATCCATCTACTGCAGTTTTAACCTTGTCAAGCTGAATAAATTAAGAAGCCACACCCACTTCTAATTTCCAGCCAATCAGATTACTTAATCTGGGTTTTTGATAGAAAATCACATACTTAATGGTAAACAGTGCAGATCCAGATCAGTTGGCTTCTTTAGAAGCCAACTGATCTGGATCTACACTGTTTGCTAAGACAGAGCATGTCGTGTTCAGCAAGAGAAGGGTTAATCCTGACTAAAACCTACCCTGAAGTAAACCAGTTTGCTGCGTGTCATTGGGCGGTACCACAGGCTGCACTGTCTGTTGCTGTGGAAACGACCGGGCTTCCATACTAAACGTGTTAATCCACTGCATCAGAACTTCACTGGTACGCTTATAACCTAGTTTATCTAAGGCATACTTCAGCCCTGGGGCAACCTTGAAATAAAATAAAAAAATTGAGCCACTCAGATATAAGGGTGGAATTAATAAAGCAGATAATTCCAGATAAGAGGGAGCATCAGGAAATTATTTTTTCTTATTTCTCCATGAAAATGTTTGTTTGTGTTGAGATTTTACAGCCCAGTCAACCCAATGGGGTCATGTCGAGCGTGGTCTGTTTACCTAACCACACGTTTACTGGGCAGGCTTAGTCCTCTAAGCGGTTAACCAGTATTGTGCACATTCTTTCGCCAGAAACTGACAACTGCCCTTCTTGAATCAGCGGAAGGGAGAGAATGACCGTAGAAAATATTTCATGATCAATCTCCAAGAAAGAATGCTGCCGGCCTCGGCAGGGGTTGAACCCGCAACCTCCTGGTCTCCAGTCGGACGGCGCATCCAACTGAGCCACTGAGGCCGGCTAAAAGGTATGTTGTGGGTAATCATTAGAAGTGCCTCACGGAGGCAATTCTGATGAGTATCCACAACATATGTTTTCATGGAGAAATAAGAAAATATCAACATTTTTTGGCTGAGAAAAAAATGGGCTTCATTACGAAAACACGCCTATGTAATTTTGACCCCCTCAAACCTCACTTTTATATAGTAAAACTGGGGTTTACAGGGGTATACATTATTTTTCTTATTTCTGCTCAAAAACATAGATTGTGGGTACTCATTAGAACCGCCTCACTGAGGCGGTTCTAACGAGTACCCACAATCTATGTTTTAAGCAGATATATTAAAAAAATCAGAGTTTGTTACCTGAAAATTTTCAATTATTGGAGGTGAAATTTTTTGTATATTTGAATAGGCATGTTTTCGTAATATTAACTAAAGTCATGACAAAGTCTACAAATAGATAAATCCAGACAGCAAAAGCCCAGACCAAACTAATCAATCAAATAATCTGGTAAGGGTCTTCACTGTACACTTTTCTAAATTCAGTAAAACTAAACTCATTTATGCTGAATGGACTTTTCTACAACAACTCTTTTGACAAGTCCATTACCAATAGATGGGCCTCTGGTTTGAATTTATTATTATCATGTTTCATGGAAATGCATGTTTTCAATGCAAATGGTGTAGACCCTGTTCAGATGTGTTATTCTGCAGCATCTGATCTGTGTACAAATGTCCCATTTATCAGATTCTAGGCATATTTTATTTTTTTTTTTTTTTTGGTGATTTGGAAGGGCCATAAATTTAAAATTTAGTTAAGGGTTCTAAATATAGACTATTTCAATATTTAGTAACCTAAACTAATTATTACATTTATGGCCCTTTTAAATTACCAAAAAAAAAACAAAAAAAAAAACAATAAAATAAATAAACCTGACCCCAGTGTTTAAAACCATAGCAGAAACATTCTAAGATAAGACGAGAAGCAGAAACATTCTAAAACTTAGATAAGACAAGAAGGCTGAAAACAAGGAAGCTACCTACCTGACCCTGGTCAATCTTTGCCCTCTGCCAGTGTTTAATCATCTGGTAAGTTCGTTCAACGGGGTCGGGAAAGTGCTGACGGTAAGTTGCTATATCTGGGTTGCTAAAACCCAGCTCCATGCCAAAGTCATCAGACACCTCCTGAACATCTCCACTGATACGCCGAAGCAAGTCTTCAGGAATAACTCCTGCAGAGATAAGAACACATTTATCCCTGAAAGCATCTATACTACAACCTCTTTATAAGACGATTCCTTATAACATGGTTTTGGATATAACATGGTCCAATGATGGATCCCAAAAATAATAAAATTATATTGAAAAATGACCATAAATGGTCATTTTTTCAATATAATCTATACATTTTTGTTTGGGTATAACACTGTTGTTTAAATTACATGGTATGGACCTCAACAACAGTGTTATAAAGAGGTTGTTGTGTATTTTGACATTTCATGAAAGATGATAATGAAAGGCTCTGTGCAATGAAGTGCTATTTAGTCATCAGCTGAATTCTGCCTCAAATGAGATTCAACCCTAGGACCTCACGATCTGAAGTTGGAATCTAACCACTTGGCCACCCAGACGCATCCCCAAAAACTGGAATAACTTCCGAAATTGAATTTGCAAGCAGTACAATTACAGACCAGCAAAATTCTATGCATTCATATATCAGTATAATAAGTTGAGTGCACAAGTCATAAATTCAAATACTCTAATAACTCTAAGCAATGGGACAGATAGGCCTTTGCAAACAGTGTAGACCCAGATCAGATGCCACAGAATGTGGCATCTGATCAGGAACTACACTGTTTGCCATACATACAACATTTTAGAGACATCAAAAGGTAGTAGAATGGGCTATCTGAATTTTTTTTTGTTTTTGTTGGGGTTTTACAGCCCAGTCAACCCATTGGGGTCATGACGAGCGCGGTCAGTTTACCTAACCAAACATTTACTGGGCAGGCTTAGTCAACTGACTAAAGAATGTGCACAATACTGGTTAACCGCTTAGAGGACTAAGCCTGCCCAGTAAACGTGTGGTTAGGTAAACTGACCGCGTTCGACATGACCCCATTGGGTTAACTGGGCCGTAAAACCCCAACAAAAACAAAAAAAAATTTCAGATAGCCCATTCTACTACCTTTTGATGTGTCTAAAATGTTGTATGTATGGCAAACAGTGTAGACCCTGATCAGATGCCACATTCGGCGGCATCTGATCTGGGTCTACACTGTTTGCAAAAGCCTATCTGTCAGAAATTTTTGAACAAGTACGGTAAGTAGATAAGGTGTCCCATTACTTTGTGTAAATACAGTAAGCTGAATGCAAAAGTCATAAACTTAAATATGTCACAAACATATAATACCTCTAGTACTGACACTTTTTTTTCAGGCAAAAAATATGAAAAACTTGTTCTTTTTATTTTTACCAAGAAAATAAATATTCATGGGTGAAAGTCCCAGAAAGCCTCAATACTGAAAATCCAGTTTTCCAACACAGAAAGTCACCTTTTCCCATTACTTTATACAGGATGCAAAATCTTCTCAATACTGAATTCAGTATTAATACTGTAAAATTTCACCCATGTATATTGGGCGAGGGCTTCTATTGAGTACCCACATTATAACATTTTCATAGAAAAATAAGAAAAATTTTCTGGCTACTCCTCTTATCAGGAGGCAGTCAACTCTGTGTTAACCCTTAAACTGCCATTCACAACAACTGTCGTCTGCTTTCTCATCTGCTTGTGATTTAAAAGTCATTTCAGCAAACAGTGTAGACCCAGATCAGACTGCTCCTCTAGGAGCAGTCTGATCTGGGTCCACACTGTTTGCCTGTATGCAAAAATAGGTTTGAACAGTTTGCAAGAATATTCAGCAGACGACATAAACAGACGACATTTTCAGATGCAGATTTTCTTGGCCTTTTAAGGGTTAAGCAAGCACCTGAGGGGAAGCCTAAAGGTGGTTGCTCAAGACAGGTACTTGCTTAATACAGATTTTGCAATATATCTTTTATGGGACCTGAAAAAAATGGCCTTTAAATACAGCTGATTGCTTAATACAGGTAGCCTTTAAGACAGATCTGACTGCATGATTACTGTACCTTGTTCATTTTCTAGGCTTGATGGCGCTGACAATGTCCCAGCACTTGCTGTCCTGTCCAAAGGTGAAGGCTGTCTCTGCTGTCTCTGTCCACCTGTAGGAAGTCCTGCTGGACCACTGGGACTATGCGGTGGCTGTGGAAGAGGGGGAATAACTGCCTGCCTGTTTCTGTCGAAATTAGCACTAAATACATTCGGTGGCACTGCATTTCCTTGTAATTCATTTGCCCTGTCTGCTGATGGAACTCTGGGAAGATCGGGTTTCCGTGGTTTACCTTAAGCAGAATGAACACACTTTCAGAGAGGGTGGGGAGGGGGGGGGGGAGCAACTCTGTCCAAATTGTTTGCCTCCCTTCTGAAAAGGGGTCTACTGTTAAAGGAAAGAATTTGCTCCCATTGGGAGAAAATTCTTTCCTTAAACAGTTGACCACTTTTTAGAAGGACTTGGTGCGCAAGAAAGCAAGCCAGACTTCACAAGAAGTTATCCCCCTAATAAAAAATGTATAAAATGTGTATAAGTGAAGACACCTAGGAAATGTTTCTATTACAATTACGAAAACACGCCTATTCAAATATATAGAAAATTTCACCTCCAAAAACTGAAAATTTTCAGATAAAAAACTCTGATGTTTTTCATATTTCTGCTCAAAAACAGAGGTTCTAATGAGAACCCACAATCTATGTTTTTGGAGTACCCACAATCTATGTTTTTGGGCAGAAATATGAAAAATAATGTATACCCTTGTAAACCCAGTTTTACTATATAAAAGTGGGGTTTGAGCGGGTCACACTTATATAGGCATGTTTTCGTGAAGATAAAAAGAGTATGACACCCAGGAAATGTCTCTATCACAAAGCACAGCATTTCTGAGACACCAAAGAAAGAAGAGATGAGGAAACTACAATGACAAAACAAATGCCACATAGGAAACCACCAAAGCGCAAACAAAGAAGAACTGCATCAATGAACAGAGGAACCACCATAGCTACAGATAAGAGGGGGTGTCCACATAACATTTTTCTTATTTCTCGACGAAAACATATGTTGTGGGTACTCATTAGAAGCGCCTCAGCGAGGCGCTTCTAATGAGTACCCACAATATATGTTTTCGTGGAGAAATAAGAAAATATCAGCATTTTTCGGATGAAAAAAGCGCTTTATCTGTTGCTATGAACCACCTACAGATATACAATGTATCAAGTGTAAAATATTTTTTGAGTTGGAGTTTGAAATTTTACAGCCCAGTCAACATTGTTAAGGTTATGTCAAGCAGGCCAGTTAACTTACTCATGTTTTTCCCGGGCAGGCTTAGTCCTCTAAGGCATTTACCAGTACTTGTGCACATGCTTTCTTCAGTAACTGACAACTGCACTTTTGTTTGTGTCGAGATTTTACTGACAAGTCAACCCAATGGGGTCATGTCAAGCACAGTCAGTTTACTTAACCACACGTTACTGGGCAGGCTTAGTCCTCTAAGCAGTCAATCAGTATTGTGCATATTCTTTTGCCAACAACTGAAAGCTGCCCTTCTTGAATCAGCAGAAGGGAGAGAATGTCCATGGAAAATGTTTCATGATCAATCTCCACAAAAGAATGTTGCCTACCCGCAAGGGGTCCAACCCGCAACCTCCTGATTACTAATCAGGGCCCAGTTGTTCAAAGCTAACGACATCGTTAGTTAACAATTCGTTAAAATTTACATCAAGTGATACGCAAATATGCTGAAATTTTTTGCTGAAAAAATGTGAGTAGCTACTCCCATTTTTTCAGCAAAAAATATCAGAAAATTGTGTATAAAACCCGCTAAAACAGTTAACGAAATGTCCCTTAACGAGCTCGTTAAGCTAACCACGCTTTGAACTGGGCCCTGATGCGAATCTAACTGAACAACTGAGGCTTGCCACTGAAAAATGCACTTTTTGATAGTGTTGCCTCTGATGATCGATTATAATCCAGCATCAGTCATTTATGCCTCTTGTGACTGATGATCAGAAAAAATTTTCATAGTCGACTAATCGGAAAATTCTATTTCTAGAAACACAATTTTCTCATTTTTTATTTTTATAGGCAAGTTATATAGAAATAAAATTCTAAGCTGTCTATTTTGGTTATTCTAGATTAGTGATCAATAAAAGTGAAGAAGTTTCATAAAATGGCCTCAAATAAGTCAACCCAAAAGTACTGATACATGTATTTTTCTTATTTCTCCATGAAAACATATTGTGGGTACTCATTAGAAGTGCCTCATGGAAGCACTTCTAATGAGTACCCACAACATATGTTTTCATGGAGAAATAAGAAAAATATTATCTGGATACCCCCCTTAGTGATCTAGAGCCATGAATATGTACCTAGAAGAGGGCTTAATTAAGACTAAATATATCTTCTACAAATAGATTATTAATTGATGATCAGTCGGTTTTATAAAACCAATAATCAACAATGAAATTCTGGCCGATTCCCAACACTACTTTTTGAATCAGCAGAAGGGGGAGAATGACCATAGAAATGATTTCATGATTAATCTCCACGTAAGTTATGAGGCCCAGCTGGGATATGAACTTGCGACTCCTGAATCTGCAGTCAGACACATGACTAAGACTTGCCTGGCATGTGTACTATTTATCAAGGATATATACACCACAACCTCTTTATAACACTATTGTAGAGCTCCATAGCATAAACCATGTTAGTTAAACAACCGTGTTATATCCAAACAAAAATATATAGATTATATTGAAAAATGACCATTTATGGTCATTTTTCAATATAATCTATACATTTTTGGGATCCATCTTTGAATCGTGTTATACCCAAAACTGTGTTATAACGAACCGTGTTATAAAGAGGTTGTAGTGTAGTACACTTAAATACAAAATCAACATGACTGTACATGATCCATGTAATTTGTAATGCATGAAAAGGGCCTTATAAAATATACAGACATATGAAGACTAAGATGTGCATTACGAAAACACCCCTATTCAAATATACTGAAAATTTCACCACCAAGAACAGCAAGTTTTCAGATATAAAATCTGATTTTTTTCATATTTTTGCTCGAAACATAGATTGTGGGTACTCGTTAGGACCGCCCTTCCCAAAGCGGTTCTAACAAGTACCCACAATCTATGTTTTTGAGCAAAAATAAGAAAAATAAAACTGCAAGCCATGCACCATGCACCATGCCCCACCACAGGGCCATATTCCCTATGCACTTCTCTAGTATAAGGGTTGCAAATAATCTAAGTTAAACATGAAGAGAAGCAATAAACAGTTATTTAAAAAAAAAAAAAAAAAAAAACACAAAAAAGTCTATGTTAAAAATGCAATAAAGTGATAAAAAACAATATGCATATCTTCAGACCATCCTAAAAGCGTGTGTAAAGTTTCAAAAGGATCGGCCTGAAAATGTAGGAGGAGTTGCGTGTACAAGGTACATACTCCCTATACATTTCTGTAGTATTAGGGCTCGAAAAAGTCTCAGTTAAAAAAGCAAAAAATGTAATAAAAAATAATTTCAGGATTCTGAAAAAACAATAAGCAAATCTTCAGACCATCCTAAAAGTGCCTGTAAAGTTTGAAAAGGATTGGCCTAAAACTGTAGAGTTGCGGGCAGAAGGTACATACTCCCTATACATTTCTGTAGTATTAGGGCTCGAAAAAAGTCTAAGTTAAAAATGCAAAAAATGTGATAAAAAATAATTTCAGGATTCTGAAAAAACAATATGCATATCTTCAGACCATCCTAAAAGCACCTGTAAAGTTTGAAAAGGATTGGCCTAAAACTGTAGGAGGAGTTGCGGACGAATGGTGGGGGCGCTGACAGACGGACACTCTAAATTTCAGAGGGTATAACATAATACCCCGCCACTTTTTGGGTGGCGGGGCATAATAATGTACATGTATACCCCTATAAACCCCAGTTTTACTACATAAAAGTGGGGTTTAAGGGGGTCAAACTTATATAGGTATGTTTTCATGATGGCATACACAATTATTCAGTCTGTTCAGGGCCTGCAGCACCTGGCAGGGCAAGAGATAAGGGGAGTATCCGAGTAAAATACCCATATGTTTTGAGCAAATACTCAATTGTTTTCAAAAAACTTGGGTATTGATACCCAATTGATTTGACAGAGTACCCAATTATTTCCAAATTCAAGGGTAAAAATTAAAGTTTCAAGGCCAGAAAAGCACATGATTACTATTTTATATTATGATACTGCACATACTAAGTGTTTTTATTCTTCATATGACAACGGGCCCCCGTAGCCTAGTGGATAAGAGAGTTGACTCTTAATCCATTAGGTTTCTCACCGCTGTGGTTCGAGCCTCTCTCGGGTCACATGTGGGAAAGCCAAGTTCTGCTTACGGATGGTCAGGTGGTTTTTCTCCGGGTTCTCCGGATTTCGCCCACCTTTGATGAACGACCGGCTCGATATAAGTGAAATATTCTTGAAAGGGCCGTAAAACCCAAATCAAAAAAAAAAAAAAAAAAAAAAAAAATTTTCATATGACAAATATAATATTAATAGGGTATAATGAAATACCATGTTTTAAATACCTAAATCAAGCTTTTTTGTTCTCTTTCCTTCAGTTCTATATGTTTTACCCAATTAACTTTCATTTTGTGGGGTAGCTTTACTCAAACAGAAAAATGAAAATACAATTTTACCCATATGATTAAAATTTTGATGGGGTTAAATTCCCAAATGCCCCTAAAATTATCTGTTGCTCTGCACCTGCATAGAAATAAAAGAACACTGTAGAGTATATTTAAAATAAAAAGAGCATAACCTTAATGCAGAAGACTGATTAAGGTGTATTTGATTAAGGTGTATTTGATTAAGGTGTATTTAATTAAGGTGTATTTAATTAAGGTGTATTTGATTAAGGTGTATTTGATTAAGGCGTATTTAATTAAAGTGTATTTGATATAGCTCCAGATGAGGCATTTTTAACCCTTGTCCTGCTGAACCCGGATATCCCTGCCTTTGCAAACAGTGTAGATCCAAATCAGTTGGCTTCTGAAGAAGCCAACTGATCTGGATCTGCACTGTTTGCCATTAAGTAAATGAACTTATAGCAACTGTCGGGATCAAGCAATCTGATTGGCTGAAAGTTAGAAGTGGGTGTGGCATCTTAATTTATTCAGCATGACAAGGGTTAAACAAAAAGTATGGACATTTTCTTATTTCTCCATGAAATCATGTTGTGGATTTTCATTAGAAGTGCCTCAGTGAGGCGCTTCTTTTGAGTACTACAACATATATATGTTTTTGTGAAAAAATAAGAAAAATATTACATGGATACCCCTCATATCTGGAGCTAAATGATAATTCTCAATTTTGCCTTAGAATTTATTGTGGGTACTCATTAGATATGCCTCATCAAGGCCCTTCTAAAGAGAAGCCACAACATACGTTTTTATGGAGAAATAAGAAACATTATCCCAGAATAATCACCAAAAACCTTCTTTACAGGTCCTCTACCTATCTGATATGTACATTGTACAGGTTTAACCCATTTTAGTCCGGAAACCCCCAGAATGGTAACTGGCAAACAGTGCAGTCCCAGATCTGATATGCATAACACAGTGTCTGATCAGGGTCTTATCGTTTGCATTAAATACAAGAACTTCTATAAAACATAGAAGTAATGAAAACTAACCAGACACCCTGCTATTGGAAATACAGTCAAATCTCATTCTAATGCATTCGCGTATGTAAAGCGACGTCTGATTGGATAACATCAAAAATTTGCGACGGTATATTCTGTGATATACTGTCGCAAATCCGACGTCATCACGTAACGTTACTTCTCATTGGCTGGCATTTGGTTTTATGCAACTCACGGCACTTGTACACAGTACATTTTTTCAATAGAAAAAAATGAATAAATGCATTAGAATGGGGATAACTGCATCAAATTTGTCATTTGGGGAGGTAAATCGGCGGTTTTACGGTCGCAAATTACGTTTTAAGGCTCCGCTGACGCGTCGCCGTAAAACAAAATTTTCAACCGTAGAACCCCCGATTTACCTCCCCAATTGCCAAATTTGAATGCAGTTATCCCCTAAATGACTCAAACATCTTTGGGACCATGGAAGCCTGTTCAAGACATGGGTAGTTGGAGCCACTGAGGGTTAATCATGGCACCAGGTCAGGTAGCAAATAGCCGTTATTTAGGGACATCTTTTCAATTTTCTTTACAACTATGGTATGTTGAGTTACTCATTAGAATAACCTTGATGAGGCAATTCTAATGAGTATACATGTACATAACACAATTTCATGATAAAATAAAAAAATCCCTAAATATTTGTTTTCTTGAGTTCATCCCTGCAATTAATAGTTTGCCTTGAGCTATAAATTATAAGAAAATATGAAAACAAATCTTACCAAAATATTCTTTAACCAAATCAATCAGATCGACTCTTTTAATTGTCTTCAACAATACTATAAGGGGATCTGGGTCCATGTGGGAAATTAGTCCTTCACGCTCGAGGAAGATAAATAGTTCCAACATATTTTTTTTGTCCTGTAACTTTTTCTTCTTAACTTTACCATCCAAATAGAAGCGTAGTGTCTCAAATTCTTTGTCTGTTATATCTTCACTCAATTCCAGAAGTAATTTTCTGAAAAATAAGAATATACAACTATATAGCCCATAGACTACCTGTAGAATATAGCAGACCATGAGCAAAGCTCGCATGTATACCCTCCGCCATAGCCATCAGATGCATGTGGCAAAAAATTTTATTGGATAGAATTTTTTTTGTGTGTGTTGAGGTTTTATGGCCCAGTCAACCCAATGTGGTCATGTCAAGCATGGTCAGTTTACCTAACCACACTTTTACTGGACAGGCTTAGTCCTCTAAGCAGTTAACCAGTAGAGTGCACATTCTTTTGTCAGAAACTGACAACTGCCCTTCTTGAATCAGCGGAAGGGAATGACTGTAGAAAGTATTTCATGATCAATCTCTACCAAAGAATGTTGCTGATCCAGCGTTTTCAATATTCTTTTTAATCTTAACAATATTCTCATGTAACATTAAAACCCAAAATAAGAAAGAAGCGTAAATAGATTTTCACAGATGAAAATTAAAAACGAGAAATGTGTCAGTATGACACAGATGCCCCCGCCCAGGGTCATCCTCAACCACACGCAGGTATTTTGCAAAAAATGAAGTTGAAAAAAGGGCCATAACTCTCATAATAATTGGCAGAGATAACCCTTAATCAAACTTGACCATATTTTATGATTATATACCTGGGTATAAAATATGAATCCAATACACAAATCAATCTTTTTTAAAAAAAATATCGGAAAGAAAACATCTTTTGAAGGTGAAGAAGGGCCATAATTCCAATAATAATGGGTTGATTTTATCCTACTTGGAACTTGGCCTCTATTTTATGATTATATACCTGTGTGTTAAATTTGAATTCAATACACTAATGTTTTCAAAAGATATCAAACTGAAACTATTTTTCAACATTGAAAATGGGCTGTAACTCCAAATATAATTGGTGGCTTTTACCCTAAATCAAACTTGACCTATATTTTACAATTATATGCTTGTGTATAAAATATGAATCAAAATCACTAATCTTTTCGAAAGTTATGGAACGGAAACCATTTTTCAAAGTTGAAAAAGGGCCATAACTCCAAATATAATTGGTGGATTTTACCCTAAATCCGACTTAACATACATTATATGATTATATACCTGTGTATAAAATTTGAATCCAATACACTAATCTTTTCAAAAGATATCGAACGGAAACCTTTTTTCAACTATTTTTCAACATTGATAAAGGGCTGTAACTCCAAATAATTGGTGGATTTTACCCTAAATCAAACTTGACCTATATTTTATAATTATATGCTTTAGTATAAAATATGAATCCAATTCACAAATCTTTTCGAATGTTATGGAACGGAAACCCTTTTTCAAAGTTGAAAAAAGGGCCATAACTCAAAACAAAATTGGTGGATTTTACCCTAAATCCAACTTGACATACATATAATGATGATATACCTGTGTATAAAATATGAATCCAATACACTAATCTATTCAAAAGATATCGAACGGAAACCATTTTTCAAATATTTTTCAACCCTGATAAAGGGCCGTAACTCCAAAAATAATTGGTGGATTTTACCCTAAATCTAACATGACCTATATTTTATAATTATATGCTTATGTATAAAATATGAATCCAATACACTAATCTTTTCAAAAGTTATGGAACGGAAACCATTTTTCAAAGTTGAAAAAGCGCCATAACTCCCAAAATAATAGAAGGATTTTACTCTTAATCGAACTTGACCTACATTTTATGATTATATACCTGTGTACAAAATTTCAATCCAATATACCAATCCTTTCAAAAGATACCACACGGAAACCCTTTTTCAAAGTTGAAAATTTTTCAATGTTAAAAAGGGCCATAACTCCCAAAATAATTGGTGGATTTTACCCTTAATCAAACTTAGCCTACATTTTATGATTATATACCTGTGTTTAAAATTTCAATCCAATATACCAACCCTTTCAAAAGATATCGCACGGAAACCAAAAGTGTTATGTACAGGATGGACAGGACGGAACGTACGGACAGCAGTGATACTATATGCGCCCCCCACCCCCCCCCTTTTAAAATGGCGGGGGCATAAAAATCCCTTTACAACAGAAATCACATATGCCCCATGACCATATGTTCATAGGTCACTGACAGGCCAGACAAATTTTTGGCTGTAAATTTAATATTAAGGTTAATATCTGAGAACAAAACACAGAATGGCTTCCCATAATATATGGTCGATCAGAACAAAGTATTTTCATTTAATAAAACCCCAAGCAAAATACGTCCTTCCAAGTACTGTCGAAGGGACAGTAAGCTATTTACTTACCTACTAAAGGGGTAACGAATATACTTTCAGTGTAAGCAACTCTTTCAAAATGTTTTACCTCCCTTCTGAAATGGGGTCTACTCTAAAAGGAAAATATTTGCTCCCAATAGGAGCAAATTCTTACTTTTTTAAAAAAGACCCCCTTCCAGAAGAGGTTTAGTGTGCAGAAAGGAAAACAGGAAGTCCAAAAAATGTCTCCCTTATAAAAATTGTAGGAAAATCTCCCAAGTGTATCAAGCTTTATTTTTAGTGGGAAAAATGTCGTCTGTTTATGTCGTCTGCTGAATATCCTTGCAAACTTTTTGAACCTTTTTTTTGCATACAGGCAAACATTGTGGACCCTGATCAGACTGCTACTAGAGGAGCAGTCTGATCTGGGTCCACACTGTTTGCAGAAATGACTTATAAAATCACAAGCAGATGAGAAAGTAGACGACAATTGTTGTGATTGGCGCTTTAAGGGTTAATTTTATGTCATAAGAACTCATCTGTTTATTAACCTTTTCAGCCCTGCAGATCAATACCTACGCAAACAGTGCAGAGCCAGATGAGACAGCTAGTAATCAGCCATCTCATCAGGATTTTTGACTGAAATCTTTATTTGTAACAGTGGGCATGTCCAATGTAAAAGATGAAATCCATTTCAGAAATCCAGGGATGAAAGTGTCAATTTGTGTTTGTTTTTTGATGGCGGCTTTCAGCAGTTAAAGACATACCATATTTATCCTATTATCAGCCCCTCTCTAAAAATGCCCCTCCTAATTTACTAGGAGAAAAAGCATTACCAAAACATGCAAAATTGAATTTAGGCTATCAAAATATTTTATTTTTGACCCAAATTAGAACTCAATACTGTCATTTTATCAGCAATGAATCGCAATGCCCCCAGGCATATATTAGAATAAACAGGAATAAGTAGGAATATTACATGCATGTCGCTTCAAATACGATAATTTTTCTATACAATCTATACATTTTTGTTTGACCATTTCTGATCATTTTTCTATACAATCTATACATTTTTATTTGGATACAGCACGGTTGTTTGGCACAGTTTTTGTTTTGGGTCCCAGCAATAGTGTTATAAAGAGGTTGTGAAGAACAACTTTTTGGGATAAAAAATAAGCGAGATGCTCTGGTATAGAAAACATAATAACCAAATCATCTGATGATAGTTTGGTGTTTTATGAGCCTTTCAACATTATTCAAGTCATATTGAGATGACAGACAGGTGATAAGGCCAAATAAAAAATTATGTGTGTTTAGGGTAACATGTTAGAAAAAATAGGTAGGGTAGGCAGGGGATTTTTTTTTTTTTTTTTACATTTTTTTTTATGAAGAATAATACCATAATTACCAACTATATTTGGACTTTGCACATAATGCACGTAAAATTTTACCAAGTCTGTTTGAGTTTCCTTAAAATGTTTCTAAAAGTACTGATAGAATGGCAAACAGTGTAGACCCTGATCAAACTGCTCCTTTAGGAGCAGTTTGATCTGGGTCTACACTGTTTGCTTAGCCTTTCTTATCGGAATGTTTAGCACAATTTTTTTTTTTTTTTTTGAGAAAACATGAAAAAAATTGCTAGGTTTCATCAGGAAAATTAGGTAGGGTAGGGTTACCCTAAACACACATTTTTTTTTATTTGGCCTAATGAAAGGCTCTGTGTAATGATGTGCCATACAGTCATGAGATGTCCAGCATGATTCGACCCCGGGACCTTGTGATCCAAAGTATGGAGAAGTAATCACCAGAGCTCTAGATAAGAGGAAGTAAAGAGTATTTCAGCACTGAATTTTTGAAAATCAGCATTGAAATTGAAGTTGAGGGGGTAAAAGATTTCAGTGAATTTTACACCTTTGAAATAAAAAAGCAATTTCACTCACACTGATTTTTTTGTGAGCAGTAGCAGTACACTAGATCAGAAATGGTTTAACCCTTAAAACACTGATGACAAATACATTTTTAGGCATTTTTCTTTTTTTCAAAGAAAATAAAGCCTGGCATTTAATGTGAATTGTCTGCATAGCAGACAATTCACATCAAATGCCAGGCTTTATTTTCTCTGAAAAATTATGAATTTTGTTTGCTACACTTATGCTTGGTGCTTTAGAGTTAAGCATTGCGAATGGGCAATTAAGTATTAAAATTAAAAGCAGGTGGTGAAATACTCATTGTACCAAATATTTATCTAGAGCACTGAACCACTCAGCCACCCAGACACTTCCCGAAATTATTTACCTGAATGGCGACACCTGGTTCAGGTGTGGCATATATGGTGCAACAACACTGGGGACAAATCCAAGTTTTCGTATCAAATCTTTCCTATGCATCAGCCATAGGCACTCAAGAAGGAAATCCACATTTTGGTAGGTTATTGTGCTTCCTTTCTTCAAATTTTCAAAAATACTAAGTGCGCTGTCAGCATTTTCAAGCTTTGATGCTGAAACAAAAATGAAAAACAACAGTTACGGTCATTCATATCTCCACATATTTTTTTTTTCAAATAAAAAGTACTAATATTTTCTTATTTCTCCACAGAAATTATATAAGTACTCATAAGAAGCACCTCAGTGAGGTATTTCTAATGAGTACCACAACATATGTTTTCCATGGAGAAATATGAAAATTTATCATGAAAACACGCATATATAATTTTGACCCCCTTAAACCCCCACTTTATATAGTAAAACTGGCATTTACAGGGGTATACATTATTCTTCTTATTTCTGCTCAAAAACACAGATTGTGGGTACTCGTTACAACTGCCTCGGCAAGGCGGTTCTAATGGGTACCCACAATCTATGTTTTGAGCAGAAATATGAAAAATAACAGAATTTTTATCTGAAAACCTTCAGTTTTTGGTGGTGAAATTTTCAATACATATGAATAGGCGTGTTTTCGTAATGATTATGTGGTGGAAATATGATATATATATATATATAAGGCCTTATCAAGATCTATTGTAAGGCTGGCACAATTAATCGGATAATCGATAAATTGATCGATAAATTCCATAAAAATGACTATCGTTACAGATTTGTGAATAATTGATCGTTTGATTTCTGTGTCCGTTACTTTACCATATTTACCCTTAGTATTCAGACATCTAAACTCCTTACCATACTTTATCTAAAGTTTGAACAAGTACAATTTACTGCCCATTCTTGTGTCTAAATATAGCTGAATGAGTGGCAAACAGTGTATACCCTGATGACATGCTGCATCTCATCTGGCTCTGCACTGTTTGCTCAGGCCTGTCTGGCCAAATATGTCAATAAAGTACAACAAATGGTAACAGTAGTGCTCAGACAGACAGGTAAAGTTATGACCAAATCTTCAGATTAATAATTGATTATCAATCACAATGGCAGGACTGACAACCGATTATCTTTTCAGCTCTGATTAGCCAGCTCTACTAAAATGTATACACGTTACATAGATGTGTTAGGATAAAGTTTGTGTTGAGTTTTTACGGCCCAGTCATCCCAATATAGTCATGTCGAGCACTGTCAGTTCACCTAACCACACTTTTATAGGGCAGGCATAATCCTCTAAGCAGTTAACCAGTATTGAGCACATTTTTTTCACTGGGAACTGACAACTGCCCTTCTTGATTCAGCGGAAGGGAGAGAGTGACCTTAGAAAATATTACATGATCAAGCTCCACAAAAGAATGTTGCCAGCCCAGCGGGGGTCGAACCGTCAACCTTCTGATCACCAGCTGGATGCGCTTCCAACTGAGCCACTAAGGCCAGCAGTTAACATAATGAGTACTAGAAATGTTACAGGTAATAATGGATGTTTTTGATAAAAAGTACAGTAAAAATCTGCTATTGACCACTTGAAATTTAGATCCCTCCCCTATAAAGAACTGCTTCTGCCAGTCCAAAATGGGGTTTTCTAGTTAATCTACATACCTCCAGGCTGGCCCCAGTGGCTCAGTTGGATGCCTATCCAACTGGTGATCAGGAGGTTGCAAATTTCAGGCAGTATCAAAGGTGGTCTTAACCCTTGTCCTGCTGAATAAATTAAGATGCCACGCCCTTTACAAATTTTCAGCCAATCAAATTCCTTGATACAGATTGTTGATATAAATTCACATTCTGAATGGCAAACAGTGCAGATCCAGATCAGTTGGCTTCTTCAGAAGCCAACTGATCTGGATCTACACTGTTTGCAAAACAGGGTATATCCGAGTTCAGCAGGACAAGGGTTAATAGCAGAATTTTACTGTAAACTACTAAACTAAAATTTGGTCTTAGCTTTATTTAGCAAAACCAGGAAAAATATCATTACAGTAGCGCTGGTCTTAAGTCATTAGTATGATTTGGTATTTAGGATTTGTAGGTATTTACTTTAACTTTGTGGTATCTTGTAATAAACTTAGTGGTACCTTGTATTACCAGTAATGTGTTTTTAATCTTATGGTACATTATGAAAACGCGCCTATTCAAATATATTGAAAATTTTACAACCAACAAAAGAAAATTTTCAAATAAAAAAATCTGATATTTTTCATACATCTTCTCAAAACATAGATTGTTGGTACATGTTAGAACTGCCTCAGCAAGGTGGTTCTAACGAGTACCCACAATCTATGTTTTTTAGCAAAATAAGAAAAATGATGTATACCCCTGTAAACCCTAGTTTTACTATATAAAAGGGGTTTAAGGGGGTCATAATTATATAGGCATGTTTTCGTGATGAGAATTCAAGCCCCAGACAAGGTGCTTTTTGTAATATAAAAGTATTGATATTTTCTCATTTCTCCATGAATTTGAAAATATATATTGTGTGTACCCAATAAAAGTGTCTCACGAAGGCAATTCTAATGAGAACACACAATTTATGTTTTTGTGGAGATATAAGAAATTATCAATACTTTTTGGTTGAAAAAGTTCACCTTATCTACAGCTATGCCCTCACTCTCCTAACAGCACAACTGATTGGTCCTTAACCCTTGTCATGCTGAATAAATTAAGATACCATACCCACTTCTAATTTTCAGCCAATCAGGTTACTTGATCCAGATTTTTGTTAAAAATTTGCACACTTGGTGGCAAACAGTGCAGATCCAGATCAGTTGGCTTCTGATCTGCATCTACACTGTTTGCAAAACAGGGTATATCCGGGTTCAGCAGGACAAGGGTTAAGATGCCACACCCATTTTTTAATTTTCAGCCAATCACCAATCAGATCACTTGATCCAGTTTGCTGATACAAACTCCCATACTTAATGACAAACAGTGCAGATCCAGATCAGTTGGCTTCTGAAGAAGCCAACTGATCTGGATCTACATTGTTTGCAAAGGCAGGGCTTATCCAGGTTGAGCAGGACCATTGTTAAAATGAAACTGCAGAAAACATGTAAATGTAAGACAGCATTTCTGTTATACCTGGCAGTTGGTCGTAACACAAGAACTTGAGAACTTCAAGATCTTCGGAGTCAAATTCTTCATTTATCTCAATAAGCTGGTTATGTAATTCATCCTCATTTTTTCTAGGATATGGTGGATCTGGTGGATCTATTGGGGTAGGTGTGTCAACTTCTATATCACTCATTATTGACATCTTTATCTTAGCTGTGTTACATCATCTGTTCTCTTTGCAAGATAGCGAAAATATCAGCAGTTTAATTACTGAAAGAAATATAGCAGTTTGATTTTAAAACAAGTAACAATATTAATAACAATAAGAATAATCCTGGCTTATTTGTGTATAATCATGCAGCAACATACAGCATATATAGTTATATGCAGTGCTGTGGAAATGCCATGCCCGCAATCCAATTTGTCCCATTTCCCTAAGGACAAGTAAGCAATTTCAATTTACTTGTCCTGGGACAAGGACTTCATAACTCTAGCTAAGAAGAGTATCTAGATAATGTATATTTTTCTTATTTCTCAAAGAAAACATAACTTGTGGGTGCCACAACATCAGTTTTCTTAGAGAAATACAATCTAACAAAACTTGATTTTCCGGCAACTAAATCTTGGTTGGACAAGTGAATTTTGACCATGGACAAGTACATGTAATAAAATCGGATAATTCCACAACCCTGGTTATTATGATTAAAACAATTAACATATATTTGTAAAAAAAAAAAAAAAAAGGAAGTGGCTATTGACAGCTGGCTGTCACCAGCGAAAGTTCGCTGGAGACAGCCGGCTGTCTCCAGCGAAAGTTAGCTGGTGACAGCCAGCAAAAATATATAGATGGTTTATTGACCAGCAACAAATAATAAAGTCATTTATTGATTTTTCTTTTATTTATGTAACCTTTATTTATATCTTAATTCAGATATATTGTGGTTATTAAAATTAATATATCATTTTAAAACTAGGTATTAGTATTATAGGCATTAATTTACATGTACATCAAGGTTATTTATGATTATTTAATTATATCCTTGCTTGTGTCTCTAATATCTATATCTGTATTTTCCATGAATCTGTATTTTCTTTTTTTTTTGTTTTTGTCTTTCTATCACTTAGTTGCTTGCATTTTTTTTTAACATTTGTATTTTTCAATATTATGGTTTGTTAAAGAATACATGTATGGCCTAATTGGGATGCATATATATAAACTGTACCCTTAAACAACAGTCCATTTCTGTGTCGCCCCAATGTGACTCTGTTGCTTGGCTATGTTATATGTATACCCTCGACATAGGAAGTATGTTGAGGGGTATATAGTTTTTGCCTTTCCATTCGTTTGTCTGTATATACATTCATTTATTCGTTTGTCTTTCCATCACATTCGTTGAACTAGGGTCAAAGTTTTTGCTTCAAAGATTATAAGACCTTACATTATAAAGACCATTTGATGGATTTCACTTATATTTGGTGTGCTGGTAGATACAGGTCTAAACTTTTACTCAATGTGATCCCCATTCCGAGGCCTGACCTTGAGGTCAAGGTCACAGATGTAGAAATTTTATGTAAAAGTTGAAATTATTGCACTTAAGTTTATATAGCTACATGTATATTATCAAGCTCCTTAAATGAATTTCATGTATATTTGGCACGATGGTAGATATAGGTTTAGAGTTTTACTCAGCATGATCACCACTCTGGGATGAGACTTTCAGGTCAAGGTTGCAGACTTGCATATAAAAGTCAAAATATTTGTATTAAAGTTCATATAGCTATATCATCAAGACCTTTTGATGAATTTCATTTGTATTTGGCATATGGTAGCTATAGGTTGAAAGTTTTACTCAGAGAAATTCAGGGGATACCTTGAGGTCAAGGTCACAGACTTGAATTTATATACATGTAAAAGTCAAACTTTTTGCATTAGGGCCATTTAAAAAAAAAATGAGTCAAAAGTGTGACATTGGAGGTCAAAAATAAAAATCAGTTTGAGTCAATGCTGTCTATCAAAATATTAACTTTGATGATACAGGTTTCACAAAATGTAGATGGGAAATGAAAAGAAGAAAACACTTTTTTGAATTCATTTCAACCTTTTTGTATTTTTTGTTTAATTACAGGATTTTTCCAAAATGGAATATGTTAGGAAATACATATCTTTTCCACACAATTTATATATGTATTGATAGCATATATATAAAGGAAAAATTTGACATAAAAAATGGTCATATTTAAGTTTTTTACTGAGAATTTTGGCTTTTTAAAGCAAATTAAAGCACTTACTTTTTAATCTTTACCTCAAATTTTTTTTATAAAAACCTGATTAGATGGAATTAAGCAGTAAAAGATGCACTGATGACAACATTAAGTATCCTGCTGCATGTATGCAAAATTTTGACAGGATGTGACAAGCTGTTTTTTCCCAAGACTATTTAAAAGAATTGTTGTATTTAACAATAATTTGTTACACTCGGGACAAAATGAGAAACTTTAATATTATTCTACTTTTCATTCAATTTCTCTCTGACAGCTTGCATTTATTCTAAGTTTTATGTCATGGAAACACTTTGTATTTGAAATAATTCAAGTTTTTACCAAATTGAAACTATATTTGTACGAAAAATAACTATAGAACACAAATAATTGAACTTTTGTACAAAGAAACTAGTCATTCTGCACAAGAAAGGCTTTCTATAAGCAATGGTTTTGTCAGGTGCTTAGGGAAAACCAATATGTTTGATTAAAACATTTAATATTGTGTCCTTCACTTTGTTAGAATGCAGCCATTTAAATTATGTTAGAATGCAGCCATTTAAAAGTCTTCAGTCTGAACTGTTACACTCGGAACAAAAAAAAATGCTCTTTAGTTTACTGATATTGATAAAGCCGGTTTTGACTTTCATTTAGTTCTCTGGTGTCAAATTTCAGCAGTATCCCTCTCCCTGACATCAGTTCTTGTGGTTTCAGCCATAATTGCTATCTTGAAAATCTATTTTGAACATCTTTTCCTGAACTGAAAGTCCCAATTGTCTTGAAGCTTGGTAAGGAAGCATCC
Source organism: Anodontia alba (assembly GCA_964016985.1). Taxonomy (NCBI): domain Eukaryota; kingdom Metazoa; phylum Mollusca; class Bivalvia; order Lucinida; family Lucinidae; genus Anodontia; species Anodontia alba. The sequence goes on along the minus strand of OZ024837.1, from coordinate 38,148,090 downwards.
AGGTGACTTGTAGATCAATAAAAGTTAAAATCGTTCCGATCGGAATTCCAAGATGGCAGATGTCTTGAAAAGTAATCTATTTTTTGCTTCTTCTCTTGATCTTAAAGGCCAGTTGACTCAAAACTTTGTAGGAAGCATCACGGTGACTGGTAGATCAAAAATGGCTAAATTAGTTCCTATTGGAAATCCAGATGGCTGCCAAGGGGCCATCTTGAAAATCTTTTTTTTTTCTTTTTTTTTTCGCTTCTCCTGAACCGAAAGGCTAGTTGACTTGAAACTTGGTAGGACACACTGGGGTGACTTGTAGATCAAACATAGCTTAAACCATTCCGATCATAAATCCAAGATGGCCGCAATCTTGAAACTCTATTTTTTGCTTCTTATTCTGAACTGAAAGGCCAACAGACTTGAAACTTGGTAGGAAGCATTGGGGTTTGTAGATCACATATAGCTCAAATCTTTCCAATCAGATATCCAAGATGGCTGCCATGGTGGCCATCTTGAAAATCTGTTTTTCTCTTCTTCTGCTGAACCGAAAGGCTAATTGATTTGAAACTTGATAGGAAGCATCAGGATGACTTGTAGAGAAAAAATAGCTAAAACCCTTCCATTCAGAAATCCAAGACGGCCTCCATGGCTGTTATCTTGGAAATCTATTTTGCGCTTCTCCTGAACCAAATGGCCAGTTGACTCTTAATTTGGCAGAAAGCATCAGGGTGATTGTAGATAAAAAAATAGCGAAAATCGTGCCGATCGGAAATACAAGATGGCTGCCAATCTTGAAAATCTATTTTGAACATCTTCTCCTGAACAGAAAGGCCCATTGACTCTAAACTTATCAGACAGGGAGTATCGAGATGACTTGTAGATTAAAAAAACTAATCATTCTGATCAGAAATCCAAATGGTCACCCTAGCAGCCCTATTGAAAATCTATTTTGAACTTTTTCTCCTGAACCAAAAGGGCAATTGATTTGAAACTTCATTGGAAGTATTGAGTTGACTTGTAGATCAAACGTAGCTAAAATCATTCTGATTGGAAATCCAACATAGCTGCCATCTTGAAAATCTATATTGAACCGAAAGGCCAATTGACTCAAACTTCTTTGGTAATCAGGTGAGCGATGCAGGGCCATCTTGGTCCTCTTGTTTAGTTTAGGGTCTGTTGAGCCTCTCCCTAAATTTTCTCACTCTTTCTGCTGATGAGCCTGGCCTCTTTCTTTTCTGTAAATTTTTTGGACATTGAGGCAAAAGGCAGCTTCACAACAAATTTTGTCATTTTTCACAAATTTAGCAGTTTAGCTGTAAAAAATCAAGAAATTTCATACCACAATTCGTTACAAAAACTTTATGTCCTGAGTGTAACGCTATTTTCTTAATTTTACTGCTGTATAAAGACGATTTTTAAAATACAGGCAATTATATTTAAGTATATTTTATGTTTACTGTTTCATGATGCATATCTTTGACCTTATATATGAAGGTATGACTAAATTGTAAGACCATCATTTTCCAACCAAACATGACTTTTGTTGTACATGTATGCAAAGACAAAAAACATCAAGATTTTTAAAAATATTACATCAATACAGTCTTATTTCCATTAAAAGTCCCTTCAAAATTAAAGTACAAAGACTCTTCTTATAACTTGTAATAGGATTACTTTTGTTACTTTTTATGGTACTGATTTAAGGCACTAAACAATATACAAAGGCTTTAATGCAAATGAAGTGTTACACTCGGGACATTTGTTTTTAGGTCCCAAAAAGACACACAAGCCTTTCACCATGAAAATCTTTGGATGTATTAACCTTTGGGCACTTGGTTTCATGAAATACAAATGTATAAAACAGAATGCAAATTAAAGCAGCATGTGGAGATGATATGAGCATTTAAAGTCAAAATGTTACACTCGGGACATTTGTGGGTTGCAACACATATAATGGTATTTGTTAAGTATAAATGAACAGGCATTAGTAAGTTCATGTTTTTTAGGAAGCTGTAACATTGGACTTATCAACTAGGGTTAGTCTGGCTAATATAGATCTACTGTATGCAAATTATAATAGACTTCTTTCAAAGATTGGCGTTTTGGGGTTGACAAAATTTTCCACACATGCTTCCTTCTGAGCGGGTTTAAAAGTAACAAAATATTTGAAAAAAAGTTATCCATATCCATAAACTATATGCCTAATCAGTGAAATATAAGGTTATCTCTACAAGAGTGTTTATTCTGTATGATAGCCAGATGAAAATCGATGTTTACTTTAAATGTCACACTTTTTTCGTTACAATCATATGCAGAAAGCAGGTATCTTACAACCATATGTAGGTAGCAAATATGGACAGTCTGACCAATGTCTATCTACATGTAGTCTGACTATTTAACAGTGTAAAGTTGATCAGTCTGCAGGCGCAATACTATACTGGTCAGATAATGCGGATGTGCATGTTAAAACTAAACCTGTTGTTCGAATATGATGACAAATTTTCAAATGGGAGAGCTCAAATAAGGAAATACTGATGTGGTATCTGTATAACTGAAAACACTTCATTGTCATTTGTTTATGCTGCATTATAAAGGAATACCTAAATACACTTCATTTTGCTGCCTTTTTTTTCGAATCCCATGCTGTATTTACCCTAAGCAGAGAAACCTATTTGCCAGAGCACACAGCATAGATTCAGATCAAACTGCTCCTACAAGCTCTTTCATCAGATCAGAGGCTGCACTTTTTTTTTGTCACAGAGCACCTTTAGACATCATCAGGTGGAATTTTAAATTTAATTACAAAGAGTTTATGTGTCTAAATATTTTGGGTAATTGCAGAAGACATAACTGTCCAGATTGCATAGACAAAAAAGATATTTCCACATGAGAACATCTCTCTTTCCTCTCCTCGGTTAGATTTTTCTACTGCTTTTCTCCCTTGCTCTGCTAGAGGAAACAAACTGAATCATCACTGGTAGGCATGTTGTTAAACAAGAATCCTGGTTATTTTGAAAATCAATTATGAAAAGACAATCAAGCTGAATCTCTGATTTTCGTGATTTTGTGTTTCCAACTTTAGGCAATTGATCCTTTTTTACTTTTATTTTACTCTACTTTAGATGGTGTTCTGCCGTGTGGTGGCCGTAAAAGGTCTCCCCGTACATCATCATAGACTTAGAGCAGGTTATATTTTATTTCCTTTGGGATCTTTGAGCCCATCCTGGTTATTCTGAAAATCAAATACCGCTTACGCCGTGGTTAGTGGGCATATGCAGCCTGGCAAACTAAAGTGTTGCATATGAAGAGACGCAATCAAACCGAGTCTCTGATTTTCGTGGTTTTGTGTGTTCTTTGTTTCCAAAGGCAATCTTTTTTCACTTTTATTATTCAAAGATGACAAAATTCTTACTTTCGTTTTCAACAAGGTATGGAATATTGACGTCAAAAAAAGAAGAAAAAATAATCCGTCTTACGCAAATAAACTATTCACTGACAAAAGTTTATACATAGTCACCAGAAGCTAAAGATGAAAACTATTATTATTTATCAGAGCTGGTTTTTCGATATGTTTTTCCTGCGTAATGACCATCTCGGAAACTCCGGAAAAACCTTTCAAAAACAATTGGGGACAATTGGTTCTGAACTCAATCGTGTACAATTTGAAAACAGTCGGGTACCAGCCTATCCTAATATACAAATTGGACCAAATGTAGTGAAATGGAGGCACTAATTTGCGAAATGTTGGGGCTAATATGAGATATGAAGCGAATAGAGCTATGGGGAAATGATACATTTTAAAATATGGAAATGCTGCGAATCTGGCTTTTGCTTTGTACTTTAAGAAAGACAGCGAAATGGAGAATATGTATTAGAATATTATAGACATTAGAAATATAGTGAATCAGGGACCCGTGAATCAGGCACTGAATGATGAGATATTGCCAAAAGCACTATAGGTACCGCAATAAACCCGGAGGCTTCATTACTTCCGACTATTAATTTAATGACTCCATGACATTTTTCTTCTAATTTCATTATTTCTGACTTTTTACTTCTAATTTCACGACTTTACTTCTTCTAGTTTTATTACCTCTGCCCGACTTCTACCGTGCTTTCGACGTCTTTCAGAAAGTCGTTTTTTGCTTGACGCTTTACACATAAGCAGTAAATTTGCAAACTTTTGTCATGATTTAATGCAAAACCATTTGTCGTAACTACCTATGTACAAAAAGTTTTATTCTAGTCATTGGTTTTTAAAAAATCAAATATTTTCACTTTTTCTCACACTAAAAATGAAACCAAAACATGCAGAAATCTGTAGGGAAGGTAATTTGGGCCCAGATTTTCAACAACTTGTTCCGTTTTTTCTGAAATTTTCACAGTATTGTTGTGAAACATCAAAAATTCAAATTCAGCAAAGAAAGGTAAAAAATATTTTCTCAGACAAAAATTTCAAAAAATCACTTTATTTATGAATTTGCATAGGTCGGACCAATATTTGGCCGTAAGTTTAATTTTAATATAAACACTTGAGAACAAAACACAGTAACAGAAAAGACAAATGGCTTCTGATTAGATATGGTTAATCAGAACAAAATATTTTCATTTAAAATAAAACACCAAGCAAAAAACGTCTTTCCATGAGATGTCGAAAGGACAGTAACTTATTTCACGACATTTCATCTTCTGGTTTCCTGACTTCTGACTTCTAATTTCCAGCCTTCGCGACTTCTTGCTTCTAATTTCATAACTTCTGAACTCGATCGTACTTCCAATTTCATGACTTCATGACTTCTTACTTCAAATTTCACCACTTATGCCTTCTTACTTTTATTTCATGACCATCACAGCTTCATTCTTCTGATTTCACGAGTTATTACGAAAACACGTACGCCTATTCAAAGATATTGAAAAATTCACCTCCAAAAACTGAAAATTTTCAGATAAAAAAAACCCCGGATATTTCTCATGTTTCTGCTCAAAACGTAGATTGTGGGTGCTTGTTAGAACCGCCTCGGCGAAGAGGTTCTAGCGAGTACCCACAATCTAAGTTTTTGAGCAAAAAAAAAAAAAGAAAAATAATGTATACCCCCGTAAACCCCAGTTTTACTATATAAAAGTGGGATTTACGGGGGTCAACATCATATAGGCATTTTTTCGTGATGACCTCACCGCATCTTACTTCTAATTTCATGACTTCACGACTTCCCACTTCTTACTGCATGACTTCTTCCTTCTGTGTCTTGCTTCCTACTTTTGTCTTCTAACTTCTTACTTCTAACATCTAATTTCTTACTTCTAACTTCCGACTTCTAATTTCTCACTTCCTATACTTTTTCGTCAGCATTAGATATAGTAAAGAGACAGCTTTCAGGAGTGGGTAAAGATGGCGAATTGAAAATTCCAACAAACTGGTATGCAGACTGATCCCAGTTTTTGCTCTTTGTTGGGTATGCAGTGCGGATCGGCTCAGTTACTGTTTAAAATATTTCCGTTACCAATACATGTAACGTCATTAAGAAAATATGCCTATTCAAATATACTGAAAATTTTACCACTAAACACTGAAAATTTTCAGATAAAAATTCTGATATTTTTTCATATTTCTGATCAAAACATAGATTGTGGGTACTCGTTAGGACCGCCCCGATGATCTATGTTTTTGAGCAGAAATAAGAAAAATAATGTATAACCCTATAAACCCCAGTTTTACTATATAAAAGTGGGGTTTAAGGGGGTCAAAATTATATAGGTATGTTTTCGTGATGTAAGTCCATGTAATGTTGACTTAACGAGTACCCACAATCTTTGTTTTAAGCAGAAATACGAAAAATATCAGAACTTTTTATCTGAAAATTTTCTTTTACTTTTTTTTTTTTTTTTTTTTTTTTTTTGTGATAACATTTTCAGTACATTTGAATAGGCGTGTTTTCGTAATGAGAATCAAAGCACTGACAGCACTGGTGGGTCGATTGTCTCTGAGTTAAGGTTGGGAAAATGATCCTGAACAGGTACTTAAGACTGCTTCATTTAACCCTTTACTTCTTGTAATTTAACCAAACAGTGCAGACCCTGATCAGACGCCGCGTTCTGTGGCGTCTGATCTGGTTTGCGCTGTTTGCCAGTCTCCCAAATGTCCCAGTCCAGATTTTATAGATAACCCTCTGACGTCACAGCGACGTACAACACTAGCGCGACTTTTAATAATCTTTAATACCTGGATTTCGTCTAACGGGGCGTAGCCCCTTAGTGATTCTGTTGCCCGGCCACGTTAAAATCTGATTGATTGATTAACTGATTAATTAACTGATCGATTGATTGATTAATTGATAGATTGATTCGTCTAACGGGGCGCTACCTCTTTGTGACTCAGTTGCCTTGTAGCGATAAAAATCCGATTGATTGATTGATCAGTCTAACGCGTGCTTTGATTACATTAATGAATGATAATCAGGTGGACAACAATCTTAAGGAAATTTTGGCGTTTCTATACTACGACTCGATAGAAAACAATCGACTCAAAACGCCGAGAAAATATACCTTTTGACTTGTTAGCATTACAAACCAGCGATCTTTTTTGATGCAATAAGCTGCATAGACTGGTATCAGTCCACGGAATAAGAAGTGTTCTCACTAAATCCGCCCAGACAGTACGATATGAGCCGGGGAACGCATTTCCTACACGACTGCAAGTGAAACCAACGAAGTCTCATATCAGCCTACGAATCCATGCAATCTGCGCGGAGTCTTCACAGAGGAATATGTGGGTAGCCAAGGGTTCAAATCATCTTTAAATGTACAGCGAAGACTCAGAACAGTCTGCACGGAAGCGCAGACTGATCTGAGTATTCGCTGGGCGCACAAACGATCTTGTAGGAAATGCTGTGCCCGGGTCATATTGTCGCTATGTGTCCTGCATTGTGCGTATTACATTTTACTATGGCCTAAATTGATAACCAGTATTGGCTGAGGGTTCTTGTAATGGCTCAAAACATGTTATTTAATATTTTCTAGTGTTTAATGATACCAAATATTTCACCTGCTTTACAAATACGCCGCATAAAGCAAAAAGTGTACCCTATTATATGTGCGAAATGCGCAGATCAAGCCCAGACCTGAAACTTGTACAGTTAGTTTTAGACTTTGCACACTTCACCATCACAATTTATGATTCTTATAGTCTTCACAATTCATGGTGCACCTGGCTTCTGGGTCTGTATTGGTCGCAAAAAGGTAATGGGACATTATGCAAGTTAGGACAAAGGTTTCTCGCGAAATAAAATCTCACGTAAGGTACTTAATACAATATATTGTATATCATGTATAATGAGACACTTAGGTAGTTTAATATGTTTTGCAAACACATTCTATATTTCTTTATTTTAACGCTTTATTTGATCAGTTATATAGCTTTTTAGACAATAATCCTTAGAGCGCCAATCACAACAGCAGCAGACGACCTTCTACATTATTTAATATTATCATCATTATTATTCAGAGAAACTAATGCTTGACATTTCATGTGAATCGTCTACAGCTAGACGATTCACATGAAATGCCAAGCCAGTTTACTAAAGAACTACTAAAAATTGTTAAGAATATATATTTTGCTAGAATTTTGCATGGTGCTTTAAAGGTATTAATTTTTCTCTCTCCCTGTTTACTTAGGATTAATTTAACAAAATTTGTTTGAATTTTGAAATAACTTCATAAGAAGAAAACTTTTACTTTTAATGTGTATTTGTAATGTGTTTACCGAAACAACCATGGGTAGTTACGTGTAACGAACACCTTTGTTTTAACTGTGAAAAACAATTATGAACAATGCCTTACAGATATACAAGTGATATGTTAAACTCTCCGTTTTCATCTATTTTTAAACCCGAATTCAAGAACCAGTGAAGCATTTGAATGACTGCCGTTATATGTTGGGTAAGTTTATTAACAATGTATTGCATTTCTTTTCAAATAAATTGGTTTTGTGTTTAAATTTCTTCATCAGTTTATTGCTAAATGCGGTGTAATTGTGCTTCAAGTATAGAATGCGATATTTAAAGATGTGCGGAAAAGTAAAAACAGACAAGTTCGGAAGTTCGCGGAATTAATCTTTGTCGCAGATCACAGTGGTAACGTTTATTGGAATTACAATTAAAAAGGTGATGTTAGGAAAAAGCACCTTCACGAGTCATTACGAATACAAGCCTATTCAAATATATTGAAAATTTTACCACAAAAAATGAAACTTTTCAGATAAAATTCTGATATTTTTCATAATCTGCTCAAAACATAGATTGTGGGTACTCGTTAGAACCGCATAGACGAGGTGGTTCTAACGAGTACCCACAATCTATGTTTATGAGCAGAACTAAGAAAAGTAATGTATGCCCCTGTAAACCCCAGTTTTACTATATAGAAGTGGGATTTAATGGGGTCAGCATTATATAGGCATGTTTTCGTGATGTGTGTTAGGTAATAAAAATCACGAGCGTTCTTCTTTATCCTTTCACTAGTCTCCTACAGGTCTGTGCAGGTTGGCGCCTTGGCCTATATAATTTTGACCCCCTTAAACCCCACTTTTATACGGTAAAACTTGGGTTTACAGGGTATACATTATTTTTCTTATTTCTGCTCAAAAACATCATCAGTAGATTGTTGGTACTCGTTAGAACCGCCTCCTCGAGGCGGTTCTAACGAGTACCCACAATCTATGTTTTGAGCAGAAATGTGAAAAATATCACAGTTTTAAATCTGAAAATCTTCAGTTTTGTGTGGTGAACTTTTCAATGTATTTGAATACATGTAGGCGTCTTTTAGTAATGTCCTGTACGTTGTCTTGTTGTTGCGTTTAGTGGATCCTGCCAAGCACTGTGATCTCCTCATTGGGGAAGACGGAGCTGGTTGACTTGCTTCTCTTTAGTTTGTGGCTTAGGTCCTGTTGTCATAGTTTGTTTCCTCTTCCACTTGTTCATTCGTAGGCTATGTTCTGTGAATATGGCTATTCTATACTATTTTTCAATGGACGGACCATGAACACTGGCACAGACCAGAAGCCGGAGAACGCGGCGTCTGATCAGGGTCTACACTGCTTGCATTAATAACAGGAACGTCTGTAGAACATGGTTATAATTTTGATCAGGGTCTACACTGTTTGCATTAATTACAGGCACTTCTATAAAACATGGTAAGAATAAAAACTGACCAGACACCCCTTAATCTGGAAATGGACTGACCCAGAGATTTAAGGTAGAAGAGCCCACTCGGCATAAATGGGCTAAAAATATGGCTTCTGCAAACAGAAAAAAAGAGATCAGCCTATCTCCAACACGTCCCCAGACCTAATTCTGTCAAGGTCGATGTGCCTAGCGTCTGGTCATTTGTCTTAATAATATTCGTTTGGGAGACAATGTAATTGTTTTATATTTTCTTCATGTCAAGACCTTTTACCGTTTCAAAACGGTTGTCAAGACCATCTGTTGGGTCGTCTCTCTCTCTCTCTCTCTCTCTCTCTCTCTCTCTTTTCCGCATCTACAGCAGGCGATTAGCCTATGTCTACTTAAACATTTTTGTGGTCTTTCTAAGACCCAGATAAAATTCTGTCAAGGTACATATAGATGTCCATGGGTGTTCGTTTAAGATGCATTAATGTTTGCGTGTATTAACAGGAAAAATAGCAGAGCAGTACTTATTGGTGGAAAACGCCTTATCTAGAGCTATAAACTGACAGCTTTCAGGAAATGTCACATTCTATTTTCTGAAATAGTAATAATAATTATAATAATAACATCACGAAAACATACCTATATAATTCGGACTCCCGTAACACTTTTATATAGTAAAACTGGGGTTTACAGGGGGTATACATTATTTTTTCTTATTTCTGCTCAAAAACATAGAGTGCGGATACTCGTTAGAACCGCCTCGGCGGGGCGGTTCTAACGAGTACCCACAATCTATGTTTTGAGCAGAAATATGAAAAAAAAATCAGAATTTTTATCTGAAACCTTTCAGTTTTGGGTGGTGAAATTTTCAATATATTTAAATAGTAATAATAATAATAAGAAGAAGAAGAAGAAGAAGAAGAAGAAGAAAGTATCACCAATTTGCATTGTCGGATTTGCCCAGACAGTGCTTACCATATGTTGATTTTTATTGATACTATACTTCTGCTGGTCTTGCGAAATATGGATTTTTTTGCGATATTCTTTTTATATATACAAAATGTATAAATATTTTAATTCCATTTCAGTTGCACTGGACAGAAACGTAATGATCACATGATCAGTCCCCAAGACATTAATTTTAGAAGTGTTGACCGTCAATAAAATGTCAATGGCCTCTGACGACCCAAAAACAGAATATGAAGTTAGACCTTCCGGGTCTGCACAACAACCCGGCGACGACGGCTCTTTTAAAGCAACCTTAGTCAGTAATAACGAAATTGAACAAGACGTGATAACTCTAGTTTCTCAGAGAGCTAGTACTCAAAATGAACAGAATAGTAAACGCGATGGTGAGAATGGGGAGAAACAAGCGTCTAATGGCGGAAATGTGGAGAAACAAGGCTCTGGTGGTGGAAGCGGAGAGAACCAAGCATCAGGCGGAAATGAGGAAAATCAAGCTTCTGAAGGTCGAGAGCTTCAAAAAACGTCATTGTTTAACAAAGATGGCCGATCAAGTCAAAAAGAGGCTCCAGGTAGGTCTCACATATCAGAAGGGACACAACATTTCCTGTAAAATTGCATGGGCACCCAGCGACGACTCAGATCAGACTGCGCATTTAGTCTGAGTAGAACCTTCGCAGGGCACTCTTTGGAAAATCAAAGATCCAAAGTGTCTTCAGTCGGACAGCAAAGACTCTGATCAGCCTGTGCGGAAGCGCAGGCTGATCAAAGTCTTCATTGTGCAACTACCATATTGTAAGAAATGCTGTGATCCGCTAATATGTGTATATCATGTACAATTGAGATTTCAAGATGCTTTGCTGATCACCATTTCACGCTGAGTTTTCTGTAAACTAAGGTTACGCAGTAACTGAAGTAATCATTGGTTACTGTTGAATACATCGACGATCAGAGAAGATCCTGATCAGACACCGTGAATGGCCAGGTTGTTCAGGCATTCTCATGTGGCATTCGCTGTTCGCATTTGGCTTTAATAGATTTCACTTATACGATGCTAAATATTTGCTTTTTCAGCAAAAGAGAATTCAATCAAGGATCCCATAGCTGACTCGCACACGGAAACACCAAGGCGACCGAAGAAGACCTCACGTGATACACGCTCAAAAACGCCCACCCCACTTCCGCAGATAAGCCCGAAACCGGTGAAACCAACTCAGAATGGAAACACACATTCTCCTGTCAGTGGTCAGTTGAAAGATGATGGGGGATGGCGTAGACACAATATAGACGACTTGGACAAGGAAGAAGAGAAACGGGTAAGTCTATTAATCCATTTACGTCGAGTTGACTCTTCTACCACAACTCTTTGGACCAGTCTATTTCCAATAAAATGGTGTGTGGTTAGTCTTTCTTATTACTATGTTTTGCGTTTTGCGGCGTCTGATCTGGGGCTGCCTTATATGCCAGTTACCCTTTTAGGGGTCTCCAGACTGAAATGGGTATGTCTATTAATCCATTTACGTCGAGTTGACTCTTCTACCACAACTCTTTGGACCAGTCTATTTCCAATAAAATGGTGTGTGGTTAGTTTTTCTTATTACTATGTTTTGCGTTTTGCGGCGTCTGATCTGGGGCTGCATTATATGTCAATTACCCTTTTAGGGGTCTCCAGACTGAAATGGTTAACAAGTTTACTTCCCTACCCCACATTAGTTTTTCTGATGACTTTCCAAGAATGTTTCTCTGTTACAGTTTTTCTTGTCTGAAATGGGTTAACAAGTTAACTTCCCTACCCACATTAGTTTTTCTGATGACTTTTTCAAGAATTGTTCTCTGTTACAGGCTTTCTTGACTAAAATGGGTTAACAAGTTTACTTCCCTACTCACATTAGTTTTTTTTTTTTTTTTTTTTTTTTTTTTTTTGATGACTTTTCCAAGACTGTTTCTCTGTTACAGTTTTTCTTGACTGAAATGGGTTAACAAGTTTACTTCGCTACCCACATTAGTTTTTTCTGTTGACTTTTCCAAGAATGTTTCTCTGTTACAGTTTTTCTTGACTGAAATGGGTTAACAAGTTTACTTCCCTACTCCACATTAGTTACTCTGATGACTTTTCCAAGAATGTTTCTCTATTACAGTTTTTCTTGACTGAAATGGGTTAACAAGTTTTCTTCCCTCCCTACCCACATCAGTTTTTCCGATGACTTTTCCAAGAATGTTTCGCTGTTACAGTTTTTCTTGACTGAAATGGGTTAACAAGTTTACTTTCCTACCCCATATTAGTTTTATTGACGACGTCTCCGAGAATGTTTCTCTGTTACAGTTTTTCTTGACTGAAATGGGTTAACAAGTTTACTTCCCTCCCTACCCCACATTAGTTTTTTCTGATGACTTTTCCGAGACCGTTTCTCTGTTACAGTTTTTTTATTTTTTGACTGAAATAAGTTAACAAGTTTACTTCCCTACCCCACATTAGTTTTTCTGATGACTTTTCCAAGAGTGTTTCTCTGTTACAGTTTTTTCTTGACTGAAATGGGTTAACAAGTTTATTTTCCTACCCCACATTAGTTTATCTGATGACTTTTCCAAGACTGTTTCTCTGTTACAGTTTTTCTTGACTGAAATGGGTTAACAAGTTTACTTCCCTACTCCACATTAGTTTATCTGATGACTTTTCCAAGAATGTTTCTCTGTTACAGTTTTTCTCGACTGAAATGGGTTAACGTTTACTTCCCTCCCTACCCCACATTAGTTTTTTCTGATGACTTTTCCGTTTCTATATTACAGTTTTTCTTGACTGAAATGGGTTAACAAGTTTTCTTCCCTCCCTACCCACATTAGTTTTTCTGATGACTTTTCCAAGAATGTTTCTGCGTTACAGTTTTTCTTTGATTGCAAATGTTCTGTTGTATCTTGTCATTGTTTGTTTCTCAACGCCTCGTCTTTTTGTGCATTGGGAAGACTGTTCTTACTGTATATATACATATATATATATATATATATATATATATATATATATATATATATATATATATATATATATATATATATATATATATGTGTGTGTGTGTGTGTGTGTGTGTGTGTGTGTGTGTGTGTGTGTGTGGTGAGAGTTAATCATTAACAGTGCAATGATGTGTTTACCTGAGGCCTTTCGACTTTCACCTTCTTCAGAGGTTTCCTATTTTAAAAAATAACATAAAAATATAAAATTTACAAGTAAAAGATTATGCTCTTTTCGGACCCATGTTATCTGGTCCGCTGCGACTTGATAACTGATCTTGTTTAGATATATGTGAAATGTAAACAATACGCGTAAACACAACGTGCAAAAAGTATAAAGCTTATCTTCACTATCAACACAATGTGCAAAGCGTATAAAGCTTATCTTTACTATCAACACCACTGTGGCAATATACGCAATGTATACAATGCACATAAACCTTACACTGAAAGGGATATACACCAACCTGAGTGATTTTTTACCAGTACGTAAGGCAAATGGGCCCAACCTACGCAAAATCACACAAGCGAAACGCTTCGCTAAGGTTCATTGACGATATTGACATGAAGTGGTCGCACGGCCGCGAGACTTTGACAGCTTTCCTCGACGAAGCCAACAACTTCCAACCGAGCATAAAGTTTACGGCTGAAATTTCAACCAAGCAGCACGTGTTTCTGGACACCAAATCAAGTCTTGTAGGCGATACAATATCTGTTGATCTGTATACAAAACCAACAGATACACACCAGTATCTCCTACCCACAAGGTGCCACCCGAAACACTGCTGCAAAAATGGTCCGATTCGGACACCTTTGAATCAAGAGCAAGAGACTGCTGACCACCTCTGCAAACGGGGTTATCAGAAACAGGAAATTTCACTTGCCATTGAGAGAGCACGGCAACAAAAGAGAGAAGACCTACTTTCTTTTAGGCCTAAATCCGAGTCGAACGTTCTCCCCTTCGTGTTGAAATATCACGTACCAGACTTGCCAAAAATGAGGGATATAGCCAACAAACACTGGCCCATCATTGAGTCCTCTAGCACTTTGACCGAAATCTTTACAGAAAGACCGACCATGGCCTACAGAAGACCCAAGAGTTTACGGGATCTTCTTGTACGTGCCAAGCTCAAACCAGACATGCGTGATGATGAACCACTTGGGGAGACACGACCGTGTGGCAAAGCAAGATGCAAAACCTGCAAAATGATAACCCATACACAGATCGCGAAGTCAGCGTCTGGGGCAACACCAGTTGTAAGACGACCAATGTTGTCTACCTTATAACATGCACCAAGTGTGGAAAACAATATGTTGGTGAAACCGGTGATCATGTGAACCAACGGATAACGACCACCGAGATGATTTGAAACACAAGCGTTTCGAGAGGTCTTCTGTCGCAGAACACTTCTGTTCACCAGAACATGATTTCCTCAACCACGCCACGCTTTGTTGCTTAGACCATAACACGGAGTGGAACGATCGAACCAGGAAAGCAAGAGAGAGCTATTGGATCCGACGTCTGAACACTCTACGGCCATATGGGATCAACAAGGGAGACTAGTAGAGGAAATCATCGTTCCTAAGTCAAGTCATGCGACAGCTTATGTGGAGCGTTTCGTTTGTGTGATTTTGCGTAGGTTTGGCCCATTTGCCTTACGTACTGGTAATAAAACACTCAGGTTGGTGTATATCACTTTCGGTGTAAGGCTTATGTGCATTGTATACATTGCGTATATGACCACAGTGGTGTTGATAGTAAAGGAAAGCTTTATACGCTTTGCACATTGTATTAATAATGAAGATAAGCTTTATACTTTTTGCACGTTGTGTTTACGCGTATTGTTTACATTTCACATATGTGTAAACACGATCAGTTATCAAGTCGCAGCGGACCAGATAACATGGGTCCGAAAAGGGCATAATCTTTTACTCGTACATTTTACATTTTTATGTTAGTTTTAAAAATAGAAAACCTCTGAAGAAGGCGAAAGCCGAAAGGCCTCAGGTAAACAAATTGTACTGTTAATGATTAACTCTCAACATATAGTTTAACGCCTATCATTTCAGCATCATTTTCTGGATCCAGTGCTACCAAAAAGATTTTTTTAGATGTTATGCTCCTTCTCCCAACCTATATGTTGAGAGTTAATTATTAACAGTATAAATGGTTTGTTTACCTGAGGCCTTTCGGCTTTCGCCTTCTTCAGAGGTTTTCTATATTAAAAAATGACAAAAATATAAAATTTACGAATATAAGATTATGCCCTTTTCGGGCATTTTTACTTTTATACAGTCCCTTTGTTTGTTTGTATGTTTGTTTGTTTGTATTGAGGTTTTACGGCCCAATCAATCCAATGGGGTCATGTCGAGTGCGGCCAGTTTGCCTAACCATACTTTTATTGGGCAGGCTTAGTCCTCTTAGCAGTTAACCAATATTGTGCACATTCTTTCGCCAGAAACTGACAATTGCCCTTCTTGGATCAGTGGAATTGGTATACAATCCCTTTGCAAATTAACCTGAGTAGGATAAAAGTTTCTATCCGAGGGTTACAACTAGGATTTCCTCATCTGGTGTGCAAGAACTAGTAAAAGGGGCGAAAGAAATATTCCTTCAATAAGATATGCGTGTCCAGGAAAGACTCAGATCCGCACACTCAGGCCAAGGTCATTGGTTCCCGTATTAATATAATGAATAAGTCTTTAGTTGCTTGCAGAATATAAACAGACTATGCGGACATTACGAAAACACGCCTATTCAAATATATAGAAAATTTCACCCCCAAAAACTAAAACTTTTCAGATACAAAAACGCTGATATTTTTTTATATTTCTGCTCAAAACATAGATTGCGGTACTCGTTAGAACCGCCTCGGCGAGGCGGTTCTAACGAGTACCCACAATCTATGTTTTAAGCAGAACTAAGAAAAATAATGTATACCCCTGTAAACCCCAGTTTTTTACATATGTAAAAGTGGGGTTTAACGGGGTCAAAATTATATAGGCATGTTTTCGTGATGGATGCACAAAGTATCTTCAGTCACTACCGTACTGACAAATTATTTTGCATTGTATGTCTGATGTACATTGTATAGAGGAGTTGTCTACATGTCATAAACTATAGGCTCTGGCACTCAGCTACACGAAATGTCAGCCACATCTTCACAACCCAAAACACTTTCTAATATGGGATCTTACAACCAAAAACAATTTCTAATATCGGATCTTACAACCAAAAACACTTTTTAATATCGGAATGACAAGCGCATCAGTTGATATTGCAATTTTACAACTTAAGGGGCAGATACGTATATGCCGGTCTTCTCGGCTAATTATTGAAAACTGGCGCTTGAAACTCGTAATACAAAAAAAAGTCCGAATTTGGGGTTTCCATATCCGTGTTTGTTGTACCATCTGTTCTGTGTTTAGTGTACCTAGACACAACACATGATCCGTGGTAAGTTGTACCCGTGTTTCAAGAAAGTGTGCTAGGAAAAATCGATACATAGAGGATATTTACTCTTTTTCTGTGAATACCATAAATATTGTCATCGACTGTATTGAAAACATCAGTATTTTCACGACTGTGAAGCACGAGTGAAAATTTGAATGTTTTCATTACACGAGATGAAAATTTTTTATGGTATTCACTGAAAAAGAGTAAATTTTCTTTTTATTATATTGTTTACACGCCAATGCGCGTTTCTGACGTCATAACTAACGTCACCAAACAAAACATGAACGTCATGGCGTCGACGCTCAGTGCTTAACATGTGAAACGGTGGAGAGACAAAAGCAAAAAAAAAAAAAAAAAAAAAAAAAAAAATCGGCAAATCGAAATAATTTTGATACCAAAATGTTCCTTACATTCTAACTAAGAAAATGCATACCAACACTTGATACTTTAGTTAAGAAACAAAGAAGAGGTGTTCAAAAATCTGAAGTGGAGGTAAGATCAACTTCTGAAACAATGAAGAAAACCGAAGTCGCCCAAATCGAGGAGTGAAAATATAAATCGTATCAGTCACTAGTGAAATGATACGATATCAATTCATTAGTGATTGATACCACTTTTATTTTCACCAGATATACACCGATGTCATCGCTAACAATAAAATAAAATTCTTATTTTACAAGATTTTATCAAAAATAGAATATTTACTTCGATATCTAGAGACATGAAAAACCCTAGCATGGCCGTTTACATGCCATTTATTTTTAATTGATAGACCCTTAAAACGAGAAGTTTTCTTTTTTCGCCTATTGTGGCCTAATTTATAGCTTTGCGTTTCCTTCTGTGACAGTGTCATAATTTAAAATTTGGACAAAACAACAAAAACACAACCTCTTGTAATCCCATAACCACCAGAAAACGAAACTCGTGATATTTCCGTCAAAATAATGGAAACAGTGAACTTACACATTTTTCCCGACTGCGTACGTTGTACCCAGTCGCGTTCGTTGTATCGCAGTAACCGGTAACTTCATTTTTATTTCTATCACATTACGAAAACCTGCCTATTCAAATACACTGAAAATTTTACCACAAAAAAAAAATGAAAATTTTCGGATAAAAAAATCTGATTTTTTTCACATTTCTGCTCAAAACATAGATTGTGGGTACTCGTTAAAACACGAGTATCCACAGTATGTTTTTGAGCAGAAATAAGAAAAATAATGAATACCCCTGTAAACCCCAGTTTTACTATACAAAAGTGGGGTTTAAGGGGGTCAAAATTATATAAGCGTGTTTTCGTGATGATCTACAGTTGAACCGAAAGGTTGTCCTTAATGGGTATGCAAACACTTTCATGGGAGGCAACTGTTAATATTAGTTTTTCCCCTTCTGAATAGAGGTATTTTATCAAATCGACAAAACTTCCCTTTTATTGGTTAGACTGTACACAGATACCAAAATTTCCTTCAGGTTGTTGTCCACGTTATTATAATTGACAAATAAAATCAAACGACACGTTTGTACGAAATCCGGATAATGGTTATTTATAGCCGCGTTATTCTTGTCACTTTGACGTCAGAGTGCCGTGTAAAGAGGGTTATCTGTAAAACCTGGACTGGGACATTTTGTAAACAGTGCAGACCCAGATCAGACGCCACATAACGCGGCCTCTGATCGGAGTGTGCACTATTCGCTTAGATTACAGGAATGTAAGAGAATTAAACAGTCTTAAGTCCCCGTTCTGTACCATTTTCCCAGCCTGCAAGCAGAGACAATCGACCCACAAGTGCTGTCAGTGCTTTGCTTTTTATCTGTATTTTCATCACTTACGCTCTCATTTTGGCTAGTAGATCAGATTTGTTATGTTGATTGATCATAAATAGGTTACTGTTACTATTGACAAACAGATGCTAATTTTATTTATTTCCATCATTTTGTTACATTATTACAAGCAGTCATCTGTCATGTATTTGTTTGATCTGCTGACAAGTATTTTCTAATATTGGTATTGTTTGATGTGCGTTTTCTTTACAGCCGCAAAGAGAGATTCTTCAAGCGACAAAACGAAAGAAGACCGGAAGTGTATCTCCCCCTCAACCCTATTCAAACAATCTAGTCCTCGAGAATGGCCGAATACCTGCTGCGAGACAACAGTCCACATTATTTAAGGAAATAAAGTCAACAAAGTCACCGAAACAGTCACCACGTCCAAGTAATCCACCCTCAGTCAGGTTACCGCTTATTGCCGCAAAGTCTGGACAAGGAAGTGCAAAATCTAAGGATATCTCCCCAACGAGAGGGTCGTCCAGAAAGCAATATGTCACGACTACAATCCATTCGGATATTGCTGCAAGAAGAGCGAAAGCGGATCTACAGAAACCTAAACAGAAGGTAATAAAAGTTCAGTTCACTAATGTTTGCAAAATGCGCAACGCGAAGAAGCGAGCAGTTTGTCATATGCGGACACTGAAGGCTGAGATCAGTCTGCACAATCAGAGGATACACTAATTCGAAAAGAGAAACTCAGTAGAGCGTATGTGCAGGCTGATCTCGCATTCGCTGTTTGCGTATGGCATAATTGAGTCAATCAATCACTTTTGTTAAGAACAGTTTTGGTTGTCTGAAGCGTCAACTGCTCATTGGCATGGTATTTTCGGCGGCATGGTTACACATTATGATTTTCCATGTTATTTAGAAGTTATGATTTCATAGCTATTAATTATTCTAATGATGAAAGTAGAGATGGACCCGGCCAGTGCGTTTTATCTTGTTGGTTCATTGATGTCGCATGACTTTATGTAGGTCTTGACCATTGGCTACCTTGCAACATGTGTTTCTTCTCAGAGTAATCACAACTTCATTTTGATTGGTTAAAATATTTTGTTTATCTAAAGATGCGATTTACCGCGCTCTGTTCATTATAGGCAGAACTCTGATACAAACAAGACACTTTTGTTATATTTTGATCGACATTAAAATGCATGCCCACAAAATCAGGTAATTCCACTATAGTTACAGAATGCTTAAATTGGAACACCTTATGAGAACATGCTCAACGAAAATGACACCGTTTAGATATGGCAAACTAAAACTTTGAAAAGAATATCGATTCTTTGACTGGAATGCATGCATGCGCAGATTGCAGAATATGTGCAGTCTCTATTGAGACAAATGGTTCACATGAGCCTCACGATAGAATATCACAGCTCCAGATAAGGCACTTTTTCAGCTGAAATGCACTGATATGTTTTCTTCTGTCTCCACAAAAACATATGTTGTATATGTTGTGGGTACTCATTAGAAGCGCCTTGCCGAGGCGCTTTTAATGAGTACCGCAACAAATGTTTCGTGGAGAAATAAGAAAAAAAATATTATGTGCCTACTACCTATTATCCGGAGCTATGGACTTTGTCATGAAATTTTACTTCTTGCAGCTGGCGAAAACAGAATCTAATTATGTTCGTCTCGCTAAGATGACTGCACGTGTTGGCACAGATTTACTCCGCTTGGCATTTCACAACTATCTTGAGCATCAACATCCGCCAAGAAAGCTACACCAGTTCCTGGCTGCAAACAAAAGACGATTAAAGAGTTACGCTTCTTCTTATAAACTGATTATGAAACGGTAAGTAGAGGGCCTGATAAGGAGGAATATTTGGTGCTAATTTTTGGTGCTAACGTCATATGGTTTGGCGTTCTTGACGTCAAATTATTTGGCGTTTTGACGTCACTTAGTAACGTCATAATCAATTCCTAGTAACATTCAGCCATTTTGTGCACTGAAGAAGGATTAAATTCCAAAAGTAGTTTGCAGTAAAATTTCTTGAGTTGTGCTGATTTTTTCTCCCAAGTGCTAATTTTTGGACATTTTCCTTATTTCTCCACAAAAAGAAACAACAAAAACAAAAACATATGTTGTTTGTACTCATTAGAAGCGCCTTGCAACGACTGAACACTTGGTCAAACGAAGTTCAGTTAGAATGCAAAATGTCCTAGAATAACTATGCTTACCCAGAAGTCTTGTTAATGAGGAGTATTTGGTGATATTCTGAGATCATGTTTCTTATTTCGCCATCAAAACATTCTTAGCATTGGTTAATATTATACCTGAAGAAAGCTTTCTTACTTTTTCACTTTAATGAGGCTAAGTTAGAAGATTACGATGGTTCTTCCCGTTTGAAACAATAAAAAAAAAAGCCTCTTGTGGTACAAAGGGAAATCTGGTTTGATATATAGTACAATATTGAAGAAACGCAAGTGGAAAAGAAGTAAATATTATTTGAATGTATTGAACCCATATTACTGCCTTTACAATGTAACTATTTTCTAAACAATTCGAATAGGTCAACTTTAAATAGCATAACCATGGGCCGTTAATTTGTATAGTATGAAAATAAAGTCATCCATTTGCACTAAAGCTAACAGTATAATCGTTTAGCTATTCTTGTCTCCTTTCACAATTTTAATACTTCATAAATATCTGAACTGAGGACTCTACCAAACAGATTTGTCATCATTAAGAAGCTAATAACCCTATATTTTGCAAACAACAACAACAAAACAACAAATGTTCAGACTCTTTTTATCAGACTATTAGCTGGCTTAATGAACATATTACGATTTAAATCACGCCGACCAGTGTTTTGTAGACCTGACCAGATCAAAACAAAGTCATCCATTTGCACTAAAGCTAACAGTATAATCGTTTAGCTATTCTTGTCTCCTTTCACAATTTTAATACTTCATGAATATCTGAACTGAGGACTCTACCAAACAGATTTGTCATCATTAAGAAGCTAATAACCCTATATTTTGCAAACAACAACAACAAAACAACAAATGTTCAGACTCTTTTTATCAGAATATTAGCTGGCTTAATGAACATATTACGATTTAAATCACGCCGACTAGTGTTTTGTAGACCTGACCAGATCTAAACAGAAATAGTATATTTATTTCGCATCTTTGACTGTTTTAGATATTGTTTTTTTTTTCATGCTACTTTCTTTTAACTAAACTGTCAGAAGATTGTATCTGTATTTTCTAAACAGATGGGAGTTTTTATACCCTAACGGTGATGAAAATAAAGCAAACCTGCTAAATTTGGATGCAGCCATTTTGTTCTGGTTCCTGCGCTTCCTGTGCACGCTAAAGCGACCAAATGACTTTATCTGGAAACGGAAACCAGCCTACGACGACCATAGCGAGACCGGAGATATCGCACGGATACGAGATTATCGTAACTTTTTGATTAACGTGACGTCACCGGCATTATATGAGGATGAGTATGAGAGAAAAGTAAAAGAACTCAAACAGGTAAGAAACATCAGCCAAACGGGCTCATGCATTTTATACAACATCGCATTAACGTCGATGCAACGTCATGTGACGTTGCATCGACGTTAATGCGGCACTGTGCAAACGTTATGTTGTTGCATCGACGTAAATGTGACGTTGTATCCTTGGCCTGGCCAGCAGAGAACGATGCCAGACAACTACCGCACCCATCCGCTTGGGTTCCCCCGCAAATATTGATCTGCAAGGAATCTCCAGGATACCCTGCGGATGGCACTTTTTGTTCATTACTTAGTTTTAGGCTTTTCTTTTAGTTTGAGTGTGCTATATTTTTGTATTTTATGTTTATAATCGAAGCTGTTTACGGATAAAAGAAAGCATTTTGCTTTCCTATTTACATAAACCAATTTTTAGAAAGATGCAAAAAGTTTGAACAGAGCTGTCTCCCCTGAAAAAGCCTGTATCCCACTTAACATATTAGGTAAGACTATTTTGCGGTCCCAAAACAATATGTTTGTTTGTTACAGATCGCGGTGAGAATTGCAGGACAGAAACAAGGAGTAATATTTCTTGATATTATTGATGAACTTCAGAACGGTCAAATCAGATTCACGGAGAGAGACCAGTATATTGGCATGCTTAACCAGTGGGCGGAGGAAACCGGAGACAGATATATAGGTATTAACACGCGACAGAGATACATTCAGGTTGTTTGATTATCCATCTGTATCCCAGCACTTTCACTGATGTCAACTTGCGAAGAATAGATCACAAAGCGAATGACACTTGCGAACAATGAAACACAAAACTAAGAACAAGGCATGTGAACTCCATACCAAATCGGCAAAATTGTTTGGTCGTGGTGTTACATGCATGGTTACTGTATCTTGATATGTCAAGTTCATAATAAAAAATACTAACATGCACATTTAGGCGGATTGGGTATACATGGTATATTTTCCGCCTTATTTTAGAAGGAAGAAACCTTTTTTGTCGTGCTGTTTCCTCTCGTCCACACTAAACTCTTCATAAAGAGGATTCTACTCTAAATGGAATGAAATGTCTCATCCTTACTTTACCGTTTAGAATAAACCCCTCGTCAAAAGCGCAGCAAAAAAGTTTTGAGAGAGTTGACTCTCTTGAAAATGTATCATTCATACTGTATACTTTCAGCAATACTTTCGTTAACTCAAACACTAATAACTCAAACTGCTGTTTAAGCCAAACTAAGTAAATGAAAATATTGGTTCAGTTTGCTATATGGTTTTAGCAGTTCAACTCCTTTTTATTTAAACTACCGTTAACGCAAACTAAAGACTCCGATCATTTGGAGTTCGAGATAACACAAGTCGACTGTATCTGGTGGATGCATACATTATGTAGATAGTTTAATATAGGAATCAAACATGTTTTTTCATGCATTAACATTCGCCAGGTCCCGTGGGAGGTGTTGAAAACCGGGGCCGAAGGCCGCGGTTTTCAACATTTCCCAAGGGACCTGGCGAATGTTAATGCATTGAAAAAACATGTTCGATCGCTATTATTGCACAAAAACTGAAAACATTTGCTACATTTTGCGTTATTTCTTGCATAATTTTATTTCGCCTTTTCACCGATATCTCGTGAATGAAGTTTCTATGCTCGTTCTTGGGCAGGACAGAACATATCTCGTGATGGCAGCAATTCTGTGGCCCCGGTACAGGCATATTGAAAGTTGTGTAGCCGTGCATTAACACCGCGTGAATTGTCTCGTTAACACACGGCTTTTCGCCGGTTAATGCACGGCTGTTAATAACGTGCGGCACTGCTTTTTATGCAATAATAAATATTATATCCCAGCAGGCACACAACGTTGAAACAACGTCACTTCAATGACATCAAGACTGTTGAATCAAAATTGAATCGACGCTGTTTCAAATTATTCTTATGCTTTGCATCACGAAAACATACCTATATAATTTTGACCCCCTAAAATCCCATTTTTACATAGTAAAACTGGGGTTTACAGGGGTAGAGATTATTTTTCTTCTTTCTGCTCAAAAACATAGATTTTGGGTTCTCGTTAGAACTGCCTCACCGAGGCGATTCTAACGAGTACCCAAAATCTATGTTTTGAGCAGAAATAAGGAAAATATCAGAATTTTTTATCTGAAAATTTTCAGTTTTTGCTGGTGAAATTTTCAGTATATTTGAATAGGCGTGTTTTCGTAATGGCATTTGAATCGACGCTGCTTCAAACTATTCTTAGGCTTTGCATTTAATATTAAGGGAGCTGGATACATTTGATCATTCTTTTTGCCATTTTGCACAAGGAAGATAACCATTTTGACTTCCTGTGTGCCTTGTCTGCGCATCGGGCCTATTCTGAAAAGTGGTCTCGAAACGGAAAGCGTTTGCTGTAAAGGAGAGCAAATTATTTCCTTTTAGAGTAGGCCCTTTACCAGTAGGGTAGCTAAACAACGAGCGAACTCTTTTGAAATGTATTTACTCATCTTAATGTAAGAGACAGACGATGCTGTTTTTGGGGTGTATCCGTATAAGGCAGTGAAACGTTTAATGTCCTTCATTTTTTTTATTTTGTAGCACCCGCCAAAAATGTAGGAGAAGCTATACGGGAAAGGAGAGGTATTTTTTGACATTATGACATTGATCAGTGTTTAACGTATTAACATTGATTTATCATAATACAGGTTGTTTATATTTAGTGTAAATAATCTGAAAAAAGGCGATTCTTCGGAAGTAAAGAAGTACATCTGAAGTTTGCAAACGTGCTAGCGCTAATGGACTATAAATACAGTAAATTCTTTGCTCTTTATCTATACACCATCATTGTTATTTCAGTGGTTATATTGCGCTTTAATTATACACCGTCTTTGTGATAACAGTGATAATATTGCTCTTTAACTATACATGATCATTGTGATCACAGTGATTTTATTGCCCTTTCATTATGCATGATCATTTTGATCACATTGATTTAATTGCTCTTTAGCTATATATGATCATTGTGATCACAGTGATTTTATTGCTCTTAAACTATACATGAGCATTGTGCTCACGTAATTATATTGCTCTCTAACTATGTATGATTATTACGATCAAAGTGATTATATTGCTCTTTAACTTAACATGTTCATTCTGATCAGAGTAATTATATCGCTCTTTAAAGTGGTTATGTTGCTCTTAAAATATACACGATCATTGTGACCACAGTGATTATATTCTCCTTTATACACCTTCATTGTGATCTCAGTTATTATAATGCTCTTTAACTATACACCATTATTGTGATCACAGTAAGAATATAGTTTTTTAACTAAACATGATCATTCTGATCACAGTCACTATATTGCTCTTTATCTATACATGACCATTGTGATCACAATGGCTATGTTTCTCTCTCTCTCTCTCTCTCTCTCTCTATGTATATATATATATATATATATATATATATATATATATATATATATATATATATATATATATATATATATCATCAATATTATGATCACAGTGATGGTATGGTTCTTTATTTATACATCATCATTATGTCCTCGGTGATTATATTGCTCATTAACCATACATCGTCATTGTGAGTTCAGGGATTATATTGCTTTGTAACGATACATTACTATAGTGATCTCAGTAATCATATTCTTCTGTTACTATACATTACCATTGTGATAACAGTGATTATTTTGCTCCTTTAACCATACACTACCATTTTGATCGCAGTGATTATATTGCAGTGTAACTATACATCATCACTGATGAAATTGCTCTTAATCTAGGCATCATCATTATGATCTTGTTGAACATATTTCTCTGTACTTATGCATCATGATTGTGATCATAGTGATTATATTGCTCTTTAATTATATATTATTATTGTTATCTCAGTGAATATATTGCTTTTTAACTATACATCATCACTGTGATCTCGATGACTATACATTGGTTTTGTCAGAAGTGCAGACAGTCTGTTTTGCATTAACAAAGACCAAGGCAGACAATTTGTATGGAATGTCAAAGTTGATCGTCTGAACAAGAATAAGAAAACTATTTCAGAATATCGTTTGCTGAAATGTTTACCCATAATAGTATTTACTGGGCCGTGCCATGCAGTCTGATCAGGGCCTTCACTATCCGAATACAGAGTCATTTGATCTACAGAATGTATAAATGGAGAGCCAAGTCCTTCTATTGGAAATGCTAGTCCAAAGATTTAAGACAGAAGAGTCCACATGGCATAAATGATATCAAATTTACCATCACGAAAACACGCCTATATAATTTTGACCCCCTTAAACCCCACTTTTATATAGTAAAACTGGGGTTTACAGGGGTATACATTATTTTTTCTTATTTTTGCTTAAAAAGATAGATTGTGGGTGCTCGTGAGAACCGCCTCGCCGAGGCGGTTCTAACGAGTACCCACAATCTATGTTTAGAGCAGAAATAAGAAAATATCAGAGCTTTTTTTATCTGAAAATTTTCAGTTTTTTGCGGTGAGTTTGTCTATATATTTGAATAGGCGTGTTTTCGTAATGATATTGTCATAAACCAATAAATCCTTCTAATTAAAAGATATTTTTAGTGCTATGAAGTATACACTATTAATAAATCTTTGATGCGGATATGAATACATTTAAAGTTGAATATCAGTTAAATTCCATTGAGGATCTATGATAAAACAGAGTATCCCAATTTGAAGGATCTAGTTATTGTTTGGCCCACCTTACGCTGTACCTTTCAAGGGAGATAAAAAAAAAGCTATTGCTATCCCTCATTATGTTATTACAAGTAGTAGCTTTCACAAAAACCTTGGTCTACGCTTAGCACACAATCAGTGTTAAAGCTGATTTTAATACGGAAAAGTGCATGTGAATGGAGAACACATTCTGCATATGTAGGTTTCCAATGAATTTTATTCTATTCTTCTCAGTGTTCCTGTTAGTCCCGGGCTTTAGTTGTAGACAACAAGCATAAGGTCAATGATGCATTGTGGATCAATACGGGATAACTTCTGTGTTGCTCCTTAACTCTATATATTATATGCTATTTTAGAAATGACTCGTCGTTTTCTCAAGAAACACAGAGATCCCAAAATCTTTGTTCGTACACGGACCTATCAGAGAGCTCAAGACAAACTGGCATCGGCAGGCTCCGTCGTTTTAAAAGGTAAGAGCGTGAGAAAAATCCATCCATAAACAGAAGCTCTTTGTACAATGATTACTCATGTCTCCCGCCGATAATCTATATTGCACGTCAAACACGTGCGTTACTCGTGCGCTAAACACAATCTTACGCACGTCGAAATAGATCATACTAACCCGTAAATTCTGAGTAGATTATCGCACTTTTTGACAGATCTATTGCCAGGAGAAGGGTTGTCTGGGTATTTCTTGTATCATGTTTTACAGAAATTCCTGCACTTAATGCAAAATGTTCAGCGACGTCTGATCTGGGTCTGCACTATTTGCCAATGTTCCTTTTATGGGACGCATTTCATAGATGGGTTAACAAAAATTTATACTGTGGCTTCTGTTGTGGAGTTATTTTTGGTCCATTCAGTTTGGTGCCTTGTTCTTGTGTTTGACTCTTTGATCATCTCACTTATGGAAGACGGGGCTGGTCGCTAAAATCATTTAGATATATGTTGCCTGGCTCCAGTCTCCAGTGACTAAATATTTATTCAAAAAGTCCTGTTTGATAATCTATTAAAAATAAATTGACAATAAAGGCCGATAACTACTGACAGGTCGTGATATTACCTTGGCTTTATTTCAGTGGATTATCAAACAGGATTATAGGAATAGACATTTAGTCACTAGAGACTGGAACCAGTCTTAGATATATGTTCATGTGGGATGTTCGTGTTCGTTCGCTCTTCATTCGTTCTTTCAATCACAAAGTTGTAAAATTGCAAATACGACATTTTGTAACGTTGCCAATGATGCTTCGCATCACATTACGAAAACATGCCTATTCAAATATACTGAAAATTTTCCCATCAAAAAAATGAAAATTTTCAGACAAAAATTTCTGATATTTTTCATATTTCTGCTCAAAACATAGATTGTGGGTACTCGTTAGAACCGCCTCGACGAGGCGGTTCTAACGAGTACCACAATCTATGTTTTTGAGCAGAAATAAGAAAAATAATGTATATCCCTGTAAACCCCAGTTTTACTATATAAAAGTGGGGTATAAGGGGGTCAAAACTATATAGGCGTGTTTTCGTGATGAGTAGTTGAGTTTCACCTAACCTGATCCGTGTCCATATTACATATCTTATGGATAATGACCGAAAATTCAGAGGAAACTATTTGGTATTTCCTTTTGAAAAAAAGTTCTAGTGTGAAATTATCAGTGCATGAATGACGGCATGCTATAGCATCATATGACGTCACGTTACATACGTTTAAATCAAAATATGAGGTCATTTAAGTACGAAGAATGACTAAAAGTCATTTTTATGGTATATGTAATATAAAATTGAGTCTACAGTTGTTTTGATAAAACGGTGAATAATTCCCACGGGCGTTGAATGTCCTGATAAAAACACCGTTCTGAAGCACTCGGTTATAATTGGACTTTTAATGCACTAGTGAATTATTTCCCGTATTCCAAAAGAGCTGTTGGCTGATCTCTGTTTGATTGGTCATGATTTAGGTTTGAACACAGTTTGCTTTGAATGACTGTATTTGCTTTGAATGGCTGCCTTACATATATAAGTATATGTGTTGTGACCTGTGACTTCTGGTATAAATTTTTATTTGGTGTAATACAGCTGGGAACCAGAAGCCCAAGTGATATGTAAGTTTAAGGTGACTGGATACACTTGGTAGATTTGTCGTAATTTCCAATAAGGAAGGTCACTCTTATACGTCCTTGTTTATTTAGCTGCAAGTTAAACTTCTTCTGAAAAAGGGGTTCTCTCCTTTCAGAGTAAACCCCTTTTAAGAATGGAAAAATAAACAGTTATGACAGAGTTGCTTCCTTTTAATATGTATCCATTCCCCTTAAAATATATACCCCTAAATCATATACATGCAGATGACTTATTGTTGCTGTCTTATAGGAAACACTGGGGACGGAAAGACAACGATGGCGATTTCATTGATGGTAGCGGCTTACGACGAAGACGAGTGTTTACTTATTACGTCACCCGATCAGTGGGATCACGTGGACTCTCGAGCCGTCAGTGTCGTCCTAATGGACGATATATTTGGGAGTGGGTCATTGAATGAAAAATTGCTGATGCAGTGGGAGTTAAAATTTGATGAGGTTTCTAGTGTTTACCTCTTTCTGTCTGTCTCTGTCTGCCTGTCGGTCTGTCTGTCTGTCTGTCTGTCTCTCTCTCTCTCTCTCTCTCTTATTTATTAATTTCATTATAAGAGACATGTAGATATACATGTAAATGTTGCCTAACTCTACTCTGCAGAACCTGTCTGTCTGCAGCACACATCGAGCTTCACGTGTGCATTTATCATCCAATAATAAGCCCGTAAAAAAAGAAAGAAATTGAAACCAATGTGCCATGCTTTACACACTAAAAAGCAGGCTATTACATGTATATAGACTTTTACAAGGATTTTCAAAGATAAAGCCTGTTCAGATAGCACAAATAATTATCTTCAGTCACCTCACTTACCTGTGTAGCGTGGTCAGCATACTAAGCTTTACACAATACTTTCTCCAGTTACATGTATACTGTCATATACAGGCCTTAGAAGGATTTTATATCAAATATCAAACTCATTTCAAATGAAAGTAGTATTCAAAGAATTAGCCAGAACATAGTTTTACGCACATCCAGGAAAATCTAGACAAAAATTTTCTAAGAATCAGAGGGAGCAATTTCTTTCCTTTAAGAGAATTCCTTATGATTGAAAAAAAGAAGAAAAAAATATGCTAGGAACTCTCCTTTGAAAATATTTTCCTTACTTACATTCTAAATGTGCGTAATGGGTGCTACGACTATATGGTGTTTTCAAATAATCAGAAGCAGTATTATATCAAAAAAAGTCAAAGTTTCATCCTTTAACGACATATCAAGACTTCCGATTATTGTCGTGCAAACACAGGACACTGTTTTGGTGACCTATTTTTATGTTTTAGATTTATGAGCTGTGTTCAGACGGTAAAGATAGAGTCGGAGTTAGGATTATCATCACGATTCGACAACACATACTAGAGCAGTGCTATACCACCCTGGCTAAATATAGACTATTCTCCAAAGACAGGTTCTTTGATACGACCTCTTCTGGTAATTCAAATCACACACACACACACAGTCAACTGTCACTAGCCAAAAACGCTAAAATGGCTATCTACAGTCAAGTGTCATTACACAGAAACTGTTAAACTGGCTTTATACAGGCAAGCGTAAATAGTGACTTCAGCATGTTTTAGGCTATTTCAAGACTCATCAGACTTTTCATTAATATATTTCGGTGTGTGAGTGTTCAACTTACGCATAACATATGCTGCGAAAGAGTGACGTGCCAACCGTAAAATTGTAGACACATTTCCTTAGTGATCCTGCAACCTACTATGAAACCATTTTCATTTAACTTGCCAAAGAGAAGAAACAAACATCGAAGCAAAATATCCCTGATTTAAAATTACAGTTGTTGTTAAATGCACACATATATTGCTTTAAATGGACTTAACCTCTACCAGGCTGGACCAGTTGCAGAAACTATAATTCAAAGTTTTTAACTAACAGATGTCGCCTTATCATACATATTGAAGGTACGATTTGGACAGATATACATGCACATGTACGTACATACAGGGCTCGGTAATTGTAATCACATAATTGGTTCTACATATTTGTCCAAATCCATGTACGCTATTTCTCTACAGTGTATTTGTAAATCATCATAAGTAAGTCAGAGCTGACCAGCAAACATATCATTCTGATTATATTTGTATCAGGTTATATATATATATATATATATATATATATATATATATATATATATATATATATATATGTGTGTGTGTGTGTGTGTGTGTGTGTGTGTGTGTGTGTGTGTGTGTGTGTGTGCCGTTATTCGGTATTTGCAAACATATTAACTATGTCAAGTGCGATTTAGTATCGTTCGTAGTGAAGGTATGTTCTTTAAAATTATACTTATACATGCACAAGTTAAAGACAATCTGTAGATGGAATTGCATATGCTTTACCTATATGTGTAAATGCATTAGGCACTTATATGTATACAGGAATCTGTTGATAATGATAATTATAATGTTTATCTTTTACATAATCACACTGTCCGCCATCCTAACATTTAATTGGAAACAATGTTTTATATCTATGACTATGTGCTCAAAGGTCAAGTATGTCCAATTGTACATAGTATTTGCAGTGTTTGTAAGGGTAATGAAGGATAACCTCGACCTTCATTGACCTATTACGAGGTAAATAAACTTCTTGTAACTCTATTAACGGATGTGCAAATGTGCATTCGCGTTATATACGGACAGCTTTCACTGTCCGTATATAACGCGAATGCACATTGGCACAAGGCGAGACTCATAGATATTTATCATTTGTGTTTTCAGAGATCTCTTTCCCAGAGAAAAAAGCAATGTTGGGCCGCCATTTGGTGGCCAGCGACAAGAGTCTAGCGAAATCGGAAATCGAAAAGGCCGCCAAGGCACATAACTCCCGCCTCGGTTTTCCACAGTGCTGTGCGCTATTCCTCATGCGAGATGGTTTCTTGATTTCTGGTTCCCAGTTTTTTGAGCGTCCAATTGAATTCCTCTTCGAAGCATTGGACAGAATGTACGACGGGAACAAATATGCTTACCTTGCGATGGTAATCATGATGTTCCAGAAAGATGGCATCCTGTACACTGAGAAGCTTGCACACCCGGACGACGACACCGCGTTCAGAGATAAAATGTTGGATTTAGCATTTCTTTGTCAGCTACCGGAGTCGGACCACATCTTTAAGTTCACACTGGACGCACTGCAGATACAAGTTGGAACATTTATTAATTATTATGAGGACAAAGATTGTTTTACGTTTTCCCATGAAAGCATCATGGAAGCCCTGATGGCCTCGTTTGGAGAGAGACATCCACAAGAAGTACTAGAAGGTAAACTAAAATGAGCCACAACGTACGGAAACGTAAAGCAACGAAGACTCAAATAGGCTTGCGCATTTAGTCAAAGTCTTCGTTGTCCGCTTGAAGAAAGTTTGCATCATTGCATCATTGGCTATCATAAATGCGCCCAGTGAAGATTCTGATTCTGCAGGCTAATCTGAATCTTTGCTGGGCAACATGTCCGAAGGTATGTTTATTGACATTACGGCTCAAATGACGAATAACAATGAATCTAAATGAGGCGATTCTAACAAATGTACAAACATTTTCCTTATATTTTCAAATAAAATATTCAAGACTGCATAATTTCTGATTACTTGTCGCCTCTTGAGCGTAGGGGACATGCCAGTCAAATTTTCATTATAACAAAATTTGTCGTTGTATCGATTGTCAGTTTAAAGAGGGTTCCCTGTATTTTAAGCATGTGACAAAACACTATAAAGTAAACATGTGTATGATAAAGCGCTGTATTTATATACTTGCAATACAAAACATATCAAGGCAAACCTGTGGAGGAAAATGTCATCATTCATACTATTTCAAACAAAGATTAGAATACTCGTAGTTGTGGAAAAACTCTCAGCTTTAGGTAAAAGCCAAAACTGGAAAAAAGCTCCGAGAGAAAAAAAAAAGCATAAATAAAGAATAGAATAGAATAAAGAATATGAATAAAAAATGAAATAAAAGAATACATTAAAAAAGCAAACACTTTTTGTTTTCTAATTTATTTTTTTTTTCCTGACAGCGTAACAAATACAAAATATTTCTTAAACGCGTGAACACGTGTAACAATGTGTATAAGAATAAAAATAAATAATAAAATAAACCAACACTGTATTTTTCATTTGCCAAAAAAAGATCATTGACACTTTTTCCCTTCACATTAACACAGCTATGCAACATGAAAGATATCATATGTGTGCCAATGCTATGCGAGATCTTATAAATTTTTGGCATACGCATATGAAAAGAACTGTACTTTGTAAAATATATCAATGTTTCACTGAACTTCAGTAATATAATAAGCAAACAAAATAAATAAATAGATGAACAGATTCTGAAAAGAGTGACCCTTGAGAGCAATATACACACTCAGAAAAACTGCAAACAGCTCAGGTGTCAGATTTTGTAGGCAAGACTAGCTACTTTCGGCCAGTTAGGCCTCTTCGGTGAACCTCCTATAAATTTGCAAAATTCCCGGAATAGAGTCAATGATCAAAACGGAGCAGAAACTATAAACCTAACCCTTTAATGGCAAGCGTCCCCCCGCCCCACCCTAAAAAAAAAGGGACACTGGCAAACAAACAGACCCAGGTCTGACGCCGCGTAACGTGGTGTCTGATCAGGATCTACACTATTTGCACATATTAACGGGATTTTGTTTTATAAAACATGGTAAACATAAAATAAGTAACCAAACACCCGTTGTATAGGGAACGGACCTGTCCAAACCGTTGATGGAGAAGAATCCATATGGCGTAAATGGTCTAAAATATTAATTTAAAAAGTCCATAAACTTTTATCTTTATAACACATAAATCTATTTTCTACCTTTTTAAGGATGTGCGTTGCCTTTTCTAATGGACTTCGTTGGTACAGATGCTACTTTTGATGAACGTGGGGATGAAATATTTATAATGAGAGTAAAACCGAACAACTTTGAGATTCTTGCTAAAGTGTTTGAACATTACATCTTGAACGGTGAAGTTAAGCAACTATCCCAACACAGGGCTATGAAAGACCTAAGATTTCTACAATATTTCTTCGAGTATATAGACACCAAGGACACCATGGAGGAAGTCTTGCTCAGCGAGGACAGTACCTTCCAGGAAAGTGCTGAGAATCCCAGGAAAGTTGGGATGTTATTTGGAGCGATTGACCAAGAGGTCCCCAACGTTGAACTCGTATCGGCCATTTTGAAAACAGGTACAGTGTCCCTGTTCTGTTTCGTTTGTTGCTACCATGACCTAAAAGCTGGGTTGCTACTGTATCCATACCATCAGCTTTGGGCATATTGAAGCGCCATATTGCTTCTGACAAGTCCATCCTTCTATCCGTAATATGTCGCCAATATTTCATAATTAAACAATAATATTACGACGTCCTTATGGTAGGGTGACTTTCAAGACTGAAAAATTGTGAACCCGGACCCCCCCCCCCCCGTACAACAAGATGTGTCATATACCAAAATGTTCCACATTCTCTGTAGTTTCTGAAACTGCCGGCATAAATTGGCATAAATGTGGCGAACCGAGAAATCCAATATGGCCGCCAACATGGCCGCCAAATACTAAAAGTCTGCTTCTGAAGCCTAAATTGTGTTCTGGTTGTTCTAGTGTGCATGCAAAATGTATATTTTGATTGATATGTACTTGTTACAGACAATACTATTTATTTAAATACAACAAGAAGCATGATTTAAACATTAAAGGCAAAATTAGAGGACAAATGGCCAATTTTTGGTCTAAAAATAGAGCACTTAGAAGAAACAGAAGTTTCCTAAAATTACTTAAGCGATATCACTTGCTTCATTTTAATTTAAACAACACACCAGTTATCATGGCCAATTTAAACATCATATTTCTGTTGAAAATATTAAACCAGTATTGAATAGTAAGCA
Organism: Anodontia alba; assembly: GCA_964016985.1. Taxonomy (NCBI): domain Eukaryota; kingdom Metazoa; phylum Mollusca; class Bivalvia; order Lucinida; family Lucinidae; genus Anodontia; species Anodontia alba. Next base: position 38,113,475 of record OZ024837.1, on the reverse strand, counting down.
GTGTGTTACACCTACCCCCACCATTCGATTTCAACTTTTCTGAACTGATGCTTGTGAAGCTTGACAAGAGACAATAGAAGAAATGAAAAAGATGGACAGAATGGTAAACTGTTTTATTTATCATCATCTTTTAATTAGGAATTGTTTGATTTTCTTCACAGTTCAAGTTTTAAATCACAGACATAATAACAAATAAGAAACACTGACCTGGATAAAATTGGATTGATAATGTTTACTATAACACCGACTGAAAGTGTTATGAAGGGAAACTTTAAAAATACATGCATGTAAACATTATAAATAAATTAATTGAAACCAAATCTAGAAGGAAATGACAAGTGTATTTATAAACTATCAAACACATGCAGACATTTTGCAGAAAAGTCGACACACTGTAAGGTCGACCTTGGAAGAGTGTCCTATAATGGACTTATCCATCCATCGTGGACACTTCCTGAGCCTGTCTGTGGACAGTCAGTGAAAAATACAAAAAGCTATTTTGATATATTTGACATACTCGAGCTATTGAATTCCCTTTCTAATGCCACTTATCATTACTAAGGCTAAGGCGTGGGCCATGCATCTAAGCGCCAGTTGATTTTATTATTAACCCAATCTAAATAGACAATTAAATTGAGAAAACATGACAGTCTTCAAATGTAAACAATGATGCAAGATGCAGATATGGCTGAAAACATTAATTTCAGTGGGTAAATCATCCAAAATTGCACACAATTCGGAGCAATTATCGTCAGAATGAAACATATTTTGGCGTAAATTTTGGTGCTGGGTTGTATGGAATTTAATTCTGTACAGTATAGCATTCTCCAATTTTTAAAATAACGCCCTCCTAGACAACAAAAGCCCCAGACTGTCGACAAGCCACCTGAAACAGCAACCTTTTTAGCTCGCGCTACTCATGTCCGGATATTCATGTCACTTATTTCTTTGCAAAACAATTGGCCATGAGTATTGCTGAAAGAAACAATAATGCATTTAAAATTCTGCCTGAGCAAAGCAAGTGTGAGGAAGCAAGAGCCATTTTAAAGGAAGCATTTAAGGAAAACATTAAAACTGACTGTCAATAAAATAAGAAGATAATTCTCTCTTATAATATATATCCAATGCAGTCTAGTGCTCCACTGTGTGAAAAGTTGCAGACGTAACAAAGTGTCTGACTGCAGAATAAGCTAGGGTTTACCCGTATGAGTTAAGCTCTTCTTACTTCTACACAAATAGTGAAGATAGACTGTTAGCCCAGATGTTTCGGTGTTACGATGATTTGACCAGAGCTGTTATGATTCGGAACAGATGGCAACCATCTTCGTATATCAGCTTTATCTTAACTATATCACCAGCTTCATTTAACTTTTGCCTTACTGGACAACCAAATGACGAAAAAAAAGATGGTTGTGCCTCAAGACAGCTCCCATACAAAATATACTGGGACCTGCCTATTGTAGCTGCCTATAGGTAGCCTGTAGGAAGTGCAATAGGCTGCCTATAGGCTGTCTACTGGAAATTTGCCATGCAAATTTTGAGTGGCCTAATATGGAGTAGGCAGCTCATCTATGAAGACAATGACTAAAAAGGGATCTGGAGCTGCCTACTGTTCCTATTCTGCTTCCTCGTCTGTCATTGGCCACTGAGCTGCCTACTGCTGCCTCTTAAATGCTTTCCTTGCCTATTGAGCTGCCTACTACATGTTCACTGGCAACTGAGCTGCCTACCCTGCCTATTCAGTGGGAACTGAGCTGCCTATTCTGCCTAGTGCTTGTTTATTGGCTACTGAGTTGCCTACTATGCCTATTCAGTGGGAACTGCTCGTGAGCTGCCATTCTGCCTACTACATGTTCATTGGCTGGCATGAAGTCGGTCCCTCTAGTAGTAGAGGCAAGTGCACTAACCACTTAGCTAATCACACTCTACATTGGCTACTTGGATGGGTTTTTCAAAAAATCTGTCCTTTAAAATAACGATGTCCAGGTAGGTGGGCGTCGGGTGAGTGGGCGGGCGTCGTCCCAGGTTAACCTTTTGGTTAACCTTTTTTCAAAGTTATGTTACTTTTATTCTTCAGTGGATTGCTTTCCAGGGAAGCGAAGTCATGTTTCCAACAGAACTCACTTGACCTTGGACAAGTAAATTCAAATTTGCTCGAATGAGCAATCGATACTGGGTTTATACCTCTATGATACCTTATGGTTATGCATTGATAGCAGTGGTATCAATATCAGCCCTCTGCGTTATTGGACCTTCAGCTTAAGCTTAATTGATCTCGGGCTTATAATGGGGTCTCAGATTGATAATTCAAGCAACAATCATAGCCCCATCATGTGAAAGTCTCCATGTACATGTATTAGGCAAGCAGATCTATGTATCTTAATGTATAGTCAGTATTACACCAGATTTACATATTTATGGCATCAACTTGCTTTGATATGTAACAGGAAATAGGCATTGAATTAAATTAAGTAAATTAAACGTTTTTCTACCTATAACAAGTATAGTAGTTATGTTCACTAATAAACAAACAAGTAGTCTACTTACATTCATTGAAATAAATTTCTGTTTAATCTAAAACATCCTAAATACACATTTGCAATCAAAATGGCTGCTATATTTTCCCGCCAATTTCACCTGACAAAGGATAGAGCTGCCTACTGTGCCTAATAATTACATAAAGTAAAACCAGCTGGAGCTGCCTACTCTGCCTACTGCAGAAAATAAAATAAGCTTGAGTTGCCTACTCTGCCTACAAGAAAAGGTAAATTAAGTTTGAGCTGCCTTCTTTGCGTACTGCAAGAAGTAAAATAAAGTTAGAGCTACCTACTCTGCCTCCTGCAGAAAAATAAATAAGTTTGAGTTGCCTTCTCTGCCTATAGTAAAAAATAAATTAAGTTGGAGTTGCCTACTCTGTCTGTTGTACAAAACAAACTTACTTTGAGCTGCCTACTGGTTGCCTGTTCTGCCCATAAGCAGCAAGAAGGGCAACAAACAGGCAGCTCTTGCCTACTGGAGCTGCCTACAAATTATATGTAAAACAGTAGGCCACCAATAGACAGCCTCCTTATCATATGGGAGAGTTCACTGGGTGAAAAGAACTCCTGCTGCAGCCCTTCAGTTTTTGTAATTCTGTTTTGTAGGATAATTGTGGCTTGGTCTACCGACCGTTCTAAGGCGATGGTCCCGGTGTTAGTCTTACTCTTTGTTGCTTTGTGGTTTATTCTACGAGGCGGTTTGTTGTATGTCTTTCCGTGTGTCATTTTGTTCTTGTGTTTTTCAGTCCTTTTAGTATTGTGATTACCTCGCTTGGGGAAGAGAGAGCTAATCTTAGTGCTTTTCGTACGTTTGTTCGGTTTGTGCTTGTTTAGATTTGTCGGTTTCCTCTTCCTCTTGGGGTCTGGGAAGGGCTGCGGTTTGTGATTGTGGCACTCCCTGGACTTTTCTCTTACCTTTTTTGGTGCAAAATCAAGACATCACTTGATTCCAAATCTTTGAACTTGTCAGAGAGGTCTGTGTTGCAGTCTTCTAATTCAGGATTTTTCCAGCATATATATTTTGACATGGGATTTCAGCCCTTATAACATTTAACAGAAGATCTATCCCCTAGAATAAACATCAGTCCTGGACAAATCTATTTTATGCTTTTAATGTACATTGTTTTAAACTTATGTTTACCAATGGATACATCATTTACTCTTTTTAATTTTTATTAAGCGTGACCTCAAAAATGATATTTTTTCAGTTTCAATCTTTCCTTTCAGTATTCTTTAAACTGGCTTCACCTTTCTCTAACTTGCTTTGCTAAGACAGGGTTTTAAATACATTATTCTTTCTTTCAACAGTATAAGTGGCAAGACAACTTTTTTTCTTAATGACTCATTGCTTCATCAGCAACAAAATATCCCTTTGAATTTAAGTTACAATATAGGGATATAATGCAGCAAACTGCACACATAGCTGTTAACCAAGTATGGTAGGTAACTTTGCTTCCCTATTTAACTGCACGAAGGTGAGGTGGTCCTCCATCTCAATGACAGCTCCCTCCTCAATCTGTTTCAGACGGTTGACACCTGACTATGAATGTCTGTATGTGGTTGGGCCAATTGTGGTCCTGTTTGTGGTATTTTTGTCTTCAGATTGCCATTGAGCTTTTTGCTTTGTTTCTTCACAGTGTTTAAGATTATATATACTTCACTGTGATGTTTCACTGATGCGGTACAGGACCCCTATGCGAACCGAACATTATGTTTATAATTTGGGGCTGCATCAGAATCAATTGTGATGAGGTTTTTCATAAAAATGGTTAAAGCCACAGTAGTTTTTCAACTGATAGTTCCAAGGTTGCTCTTCTGTTGCAGTTCTATGTTTATGCATCGATGGTTTCATAGGTAACATTTGCTTTGTCATTGTTTTTCCTCATCTCTCCTTCTTTTGAAGTCTAGGGAAGGAAGGCTGTGCTTCGTAATTGTGGCATTGCCCGGGTATCTTCACATATGACTTTCTAAAAATTGTGGATATCTTCTGGCTGTTAAAGCCCCTAGTGGCTCTGTTTCTGTCTCATAACTATAATGTTTGAATTGTGGATAGCTTCTGGCTACTAGAAGCCGCTAGTGGCTATATAGCCACTAGTGGCTGACATAGCTGGTCGCGACTGATACTTGTGGCAATATTGCAGCAATAGAGCTACTGGCCGTTATCATTGGCTACTTTCAGGCGAGAAGTTGTGTCTACTAAATTTTAAAGCGGCTTTATTGCAGCTACAAAGCCACTTTAAAGCCGCTACATTTTCATTTCTGTAAGGGTTAGGAAAATATGTGGAAATTCTGAAGCCCACCCACGGGATTTTTGACACAAAATTAGAACTCAGGGGTCCCATGTCAGAGGTATGGAATAGGACATAAAATTTTCAAAATTATCTAATACCCGGAGGTAATCCTGCAAGCCTTTTCAGAGGAAAACATTTATAGGTGCATATTGTATGATTACAAGTGCCTTTTATTTCTATATTTTGTTTCAATTAATTTATTGACAACTTTACATAGTTTCAAATTTTCCCGCCACAAGTTCTGTCGGTGTCACAGTAAATATTGTTAAGCCAATTTTATCCGGGTCATTATTTCTTGTTTATTGTTCAGTCTGTAAATTAAAACTTAAATTCTGTAGCAAATCGAATCATTCCTGGAAAACAGAGGTTGATAAATGAAATAGCTTGCCATTCTTCCTGTCTTTATCATTTTTTCTACTGTCGTTTATCAGTCTTTACCAGAGTCAGTTCAGAAGCGATGAAATCAAATGATGGGGGGTAGGGGTTAAAAACTGCTTACTGTTTAATACTAGATTTATATTTCATACAGAAACATGAGTTTTGAGCAGGCCATGATACCTGGTGTGTTGTTTAAATTAAACTCAAGTAAGAAATATCACTATAGTAATTTTCAGGAACTTCTATTACCTCTCAGTACACCATTTTTAGACCTAATATTGACCTTTTGACCCCTAAAATTGCCTTTAATTTTTAAATTATGCTTCTTTTTGTATCTAATTAAATAGTCTTGCTTGTAATGAGTTAAGGTCAATCTAAATATACATTTTGTATGCATACTAGAACAACCAGAAAACAATTTAGGCTTCAAATGCAGACTTTTAGTATTTGGCGGCCATGTTGGTGGCCATATTGGATTTCTCGGCTCGCCATCATTTATGCCAATTTATGCCGGCAGTTTCAGAAACTACAGACAATAGGGAACATTTTGATATATGACACATCTTGTTGTACGGGGGGGGGGGGGGGGGGGGGGGTCCGGGTTACCCCTAGAAAGAGTGGCCAGTTTCACTCATTGTCACCCTACCATTAACACTTCGTCCATGTTTAACCCTTAAAACACCAAGAAAACCTGCATCTGAAAATGTCGTCTGTTTATGTCGTCTGCTGAATATTCTTGCAAACATTTCAAACCTATTTTTGCATACAGGCAAACAGTGTGGACCCAGATCAGACTGCTCCTAAAGGAACAGTCTGATCTGGGTCCACACTGTTTGCAAAAATGACTTTTAAAATCATAAGCAGATGACAAAGCAGACGACAATTGTTGTGATTGGCGCTTTAAGAGTTAATTATAAAAAGAAGGAGATGGGTTGCTTTGCTTTTCTATGGTCTGTGGCATGTGTACATGTACCATTACGAAAACACGCCTATTCAAATATATTGAGTTTCAGCTCCAAAAACTGAAAATTTTCAGATAAAAAACTCTGATATTTTTTTCATATTTCTGCTCAAAACATAGATTGTTGTACTTGTTAGAACCGCCGCGACGAGGCGGTTCTAACGGGTATCCACAATCTATGTTTTAGAGCAAAAATAAGAAAAATAATGTATACTCCTGTAAACATCAGTTTTACTATATAAAAGTTTGGTTTAAGGGGGTCAATATTATATAGGCATTTTTTTCGTGATGCTGTCTGTCTAGGGTTGTATGCTTTTCCTTTTGATGTCATTAACAGGTTATATTCAGTGACTGTGTCCCTTCCTGGACATCTGCTATACTACTTTATAAGGTTAGGCCTTGAAATTTCAAATATTGGTTTACCAATTAACAAATAATTATCTGACACGTTTCTTTTCTGGTGGTCTTGTGCAGCGCTATAAATGCGGGACAATAGTGCAATTCGCAAGCCGATTTTATATATATGAGGGTCTCAATGGGGTACCTTGGAAATCAGTAATCAGTAAAATTTAAGCCCAAAAATCGGTAATCAGTAAAATTTAGGCCCAAAAATCAGTAATCAGTAAAATATTGATCAAATCAGTAACATTTCTATATTATATGTAATTTGGGACGATAATGTTCTTTTGGAAGATAGTAAGATCAATCAAGTCAGACCCAACACATGCTAATGACAAGCAGAAATACATCACCACAATGCAGAGGACGTCAGCTTTATTATAATGTGCATTAGTAAATAACAATGCAACAAATTGTATGTTGGGTACAAGAAAGTTGTCACAAAATGTGTTATCTGGCTACATTTTCATAACTTCTGATGTATCACTTTTTGTTTTTCAACTACAATCTAACTCGGATACGGTCTTCTTAAATTTGCTAAGGTTATCATTGCATTCTTCCACAGGCATTCTCGAACGAAAGCATTCGAATGACGCGCTTCCGCCAACTCTGAAAAAAGACACGACGCACTTAATGAACGCCATATTGATTTTGACCGGTATTCAGGAAATGATTGGTACTTTGGCTGTAAGAAAACGAGTGACACAAAACTGCGGTAAGACTGTTAAAAGGCCATACTGTAAAAATGGAGTGGTATTCGGACTCGACGAGCACCATTTTACGGCGATATCGCTAATAGCTAACTTCGCGGGAACCGCTATTCGGTAATTTTTCAACGCAAAAATCGCTAATCAGTATTTTCTCCAACCGAAATCGCTAATCACTAAGCACCCTCCAATTCGCTAACCGGTAAAATTATTCTTAAAAAGTCGCTAATCAGGAAATTTTAGGGCCATAAATCGCTAATCAGTAAACCTTATTGAGACCCTCATATATATATATATATATATATATATATATATATATATATATATATATATATATATATATATATATATATATATATATTTTTTTTTTTTTTTTTTTTTTTTTTTTTTTTTCAAACCACCGGATAGAATAAAACTAATGGTGCATAGGCATAGGTTGTTACGACATCTGATTTTGCATTGAATCGTGACAAAAGTTTGCAAATGTTCTTTTGATGTCGAAAATAGAGTAACTCGGTGACATGTCTGCCAAACAGATTCGTAGTTTGTCTTTAAAACCGGAACTCGTAGGATAAACTATATTGGCGCATCTATGCAGAATGTACATAATTCTTAGCCATAGCTTTAGATAAAACATTTTAACCCTAGTCCTGCCGAACTTGGATATACCTTTGCAAACAGTGAAGATCCAGATCAGTTGGCTTCTGAAGAAGTCAACTGATCTGAATCTGCACTGTTTGAAATTCTGTATTTGAATTTATATCAGCAACCTGGATCAAGTAATTCGATTGGCTGAAAACTAGAAGTGGGTGTGGCATCTTTCTTAATTTATTCAGCATGACAAGGGTTAAAACCAAAAATACTGATATTTTCTTATTTGTTTACATGTACAAAAACGTATTAAGTTGCAGTATATATATGGTATCTCTCTTATCTAGAGCTAGGTAAATCATGACATTTTCACCACACACGCGATCAGCGTAGACTGATCAGACTGCATGGATGCGCAGGCTGATCTGATTCTTCGCTGGTCGCACAAGTCTTATTGTAAGTTTTGCCGTGTGCTGGCTTATATGGGAACTATGATGAGAAAGAGTTTGTTTATTACCCACAGTTATGCATATCTATGCAGTACTAAAAAAGTACCAAAAGAAATAACAATATAATCTGCACTATGGACAAGTACGGGGAGTACACGCCACTTGATGGGGCTGTAAAACTTCAACACAAACAATGACTACACAGCGTACCATTATTTTATGGGAGAACGAAAAGCCACCCATATATCATTCCCATTTGTCTCCTAGCCTGGCGTTATGATTAACCCTACCCATATCCAGAACAAATTTCTCTGGTCCAAAAGATGTTCGAGCCATTGAGGTTCGGCTGTATTTTCTGTCAATATTTCCAAAGGATCCCCATTTCAGAACAAGTTGCTAATATTTTATGTTTTAATTAGAAGTTCAGGTGTCCGATGATTTAAGTAAATAGGTTATAAATTTTACTTGTATTTCATGTTTTGTTTTTGTATTTGTTATTTGTGTTTTTGTTTTTTCTAAATTTAGCTGTTCATAACGGGAATACAAAGGAAGCGTGGTGCGATCAGGAACTGATTGCATCTCTTCTCATATCTATAAAGAGGGGAAGCTATGATATCTACAAGTCCTTGGTGGCTACAGGAGCCATAGACCCACCCGACAAACTCATGTATGAGGAACAGTACCTTACCTCGGTGGATATAGTCAGGGACCTGCTTCAGGTGAGGTCACGGTCTTTACCCTATGTATATCTGTACGTAGACATACTAACCTGAGAAAACAATTTAAACTCAGATCAGAAGCTGTAGACCGCGGCATCTGATCAGATTCTGCACTGTTCACCACTCAGTTATCAGTTTATAGATACAGCAACGGGCAGTAAAATGAAGAGTCTCAAAGAAACCGAGACTCCGATTTTCATTCTGGTATGTGTCTAGCGTTTTCAAGGGCAACAGCTATAGATTTTAATTATTCCATCAAGAAAACATGCCTATATAATGTCGCCCCCTTAAACTCCACTTTTATATAGTAAAATTGGGGTTTACAGGGGTATACATTATATTGTGCTTATTTCTGCTCAAAAACATAGATTGTGGGTACTCGTTAGAACCTCTCGGTAAGACGGTTCTAACGAGTACCCACAATCTATGTTTTGAGCAGAAATGTGAAATATATCAGTTTTTATATCTGAAAATTTTCAGTTTTTGGAGGTGAATTTTTCTCTTTTTTCTTTTTTTATAGGCGTGTTTTCATAATGAAATGTTAAATCAAATATGGTAGGGAGAGAAAGTATCACAATACGAGTACTGAGGGTAAGTACAGTCGACTGTCGTCATCTCGACCTCGTTTTTCTCGAATTACCGCTTATCACGAAGTAAAAATCTGGCCCCTGTTTTAACAGGGAAATCTAACAGCAGGTTACAAAATATTGAGGGAAAGAGGAGAAATTGCACAATATTTTTATATATCTCTAACTTCAGGCGTCAAATTACATATTCATTTGTAAAATGTGGTTGTTCGATTTATTTTTTTCCACAATTCTGCAAATCTGATATGTCGAGGTACGGATATTTCAAAGAGTCCCTTGGACTTCGAAATAACGAGAGTCGACTGTACTGTAATCTGAGAGACATGAAACACATAGTGAGAAAAGATTAATGATGTTAATTTTTAACAGCGAAACCCCAGACTTCTTTGTCTGATCAGTTTCTCTGATCGTCCATATATTGTGCAGTGTCAAAAGATTCTACAAAACTGACACAGAAGGCACTGATCAGCCCCCTTTTCTCATGACTTGGCTGATATCAAGTTACAAACAGCTGAAGTACTGTCTAGCTCACACATCGTAGTTGTATAAAAATATATGTACTCTACAAATGTATCAGTCACATTACGAAAACACGCCTATTCAAATATATTGAAATCTTCACCACCACTGGACGTTTTCAGATAAAAGATTCTGATATTTATCTTATTTCTGCTCAAAACACAGATTGTGGGTACTCGTTAGAACCGCCTCGCTGAGGCGGTTCTAACGAGTACCCATAATCTATGTTTTTGAGCAGAAATAATAAAAAGTATACCCCTGTAAATCCCAGTTTTATTATATAAAAGTGGGGTTTAAGGGGGTCAAAATTATATAGGTATGTTTTCGTGATGACGAAGCACATCCTTCCCGAGGCACTAAAAGAGAGACGAGGACCAAATTATGGCAAAACAAAAGCCAAACATGAAACAACCGATACACAAACAAAGAACTGCAACAGAGGAATCGCCTTGAAACAGTCATCAGGAAAACAACTAGGGCGTCAACCGGTTTTACTCGCGTGAAACCTCACCCTTAATTCTGATGCAGCTTTAAATTACAAATATGTGTTTGTCCCGCTTAGCGGTCTTCACCTCATCTGTGTAACAGCACAGTGAAACACATATAACCAAAACCACCGTGATGAAACAAAGCAAAAGGTTCAATGGCGATTTTAGGCCAGAACACAAGAAAAACGTAAACAGGACCACAACAGTAAGTCACGAAATGTATCTACTTTGGAAAAATTACAGAAAATCTACCAAATCTCTCCAGTCTCATTAACCCTTAAAGCGCCAATCTCCACTGCAGCAGACGATAGTTTTGATTTTGATTTTATTTTCCAGGGAAGAGAAATCGATATTTCATGTGAATCCTCTGCCAAGCAAAAGAAATGTCAAGACATTTTCTCTGAAAAATAGAAAAAATTAAAATGTCTGCTACAAGTTTTGCTTTGCGCTTTAACATTTAATCTATTACTTGCCATACATACTGTTTTATTTTGTTCAGAGACGCCACTGGAGTCAAGAGCAAAAGGATATAGCCATTGTCAGAGCAGCGCGAGGAATAAGAGCCGAGAGTCAGGAAATTGTGACGTTGTTGTTACAAGATGGCGCTGCTGTAAATAGCATTCGTGTAGGAACAACTGCGTTGTGTGAAGCCGTCAAATCTGGAAAACTAAAGACAGTGTCGTTGTTGCTATCATCAGGGGCAAGTGTTGACGACAGAGACGCTACGCAGCAGACACCTTTACACCATGCTTGCGACTGGAATAACATAGAAGTCGTAAAAATTTTGTTGAAAAAGAATGCAGACGTGAATGCGCGAGATTCCCTTGGATTCACGCCGTTTCTCGTCGCCGCGGGATGGGGACGAGAAACAATTATAGAACTTTTGTTTACAAAGAAAGTTAATCCTCTCGCAGTGGATGAACAAGAAAACACTGTACTGCACATATGTGCGGCTAACGGACAAACAAAAGCAATGAGAATAATAATGGAACATTTCCCCAAGGAGATGAACTCTATTTTGATTGCTAGAAACAGACACGGATGGACACCGCTAGACTTTGCGCTTCGCTGCGGCCATCTTGGTGTCACCAAACTTCTTATTCAGGCAGTTCTTAAAACAAACACGCTGAAGCCAAATCACCGGACATTTGTTCATACTCGTTTCTACGTCGTTCGACTGGAAGATTTTGACGTCACCGAGAAATATCAATATAGATTCCTAAATGAGAACTTGGAACGCACGTGTTTTCAGATGCCCCGAGGTAATTGGTTCATTCAAGCTGGTAACAGAGAAGAGTATGAAGACGTGCGACTATTCACAATGAAGTATGAGAACAAACTGCGACAATGTCTAGCAAAATCTTAGGATGCACGAACTCTTAATGCAGAATTGATACTCGTTCAAGGGAGCTAACTGTCGTATCATTTGCCTCCCTTCTGGAAAGGAGTCTATCTGGGGAGCAAATTCTTACCTTTTAAAATAGATATTTTTTCAGAAGGGACTTGGTGTGCAGAAAGGGAAATTTTAAACAAAAAAAAAGTCAAAATTGATTTGCCCCTCTTCTTAAAGGGTGTCCTTTACAAAGGAAAGAATTCGCTTCCCTTGCTAGCGAATTATTGCCTTTTATATAGATCTATTTTCAGAAGGGGCTTGGCGTACGAAACAGGAAGTTATAAAAGTTCTCTCTCTTGTAAAAATGATTGGAAATGTATTTTGTCCTATCCCCATAATATGTAAATGGATAATAAGAGGCTTGATTCGATTGCACGGAGGCATATCCAATAAGGACGTGCTTCTTATCATATTGTCCACATCACCGCCAATAGAATTTGGCTTAGTAGTTAGTACCTTCGACTTGCAGGAATATTAAGCGGGAACTACATTCATGGTTTGCTCCCTCTCTTTAAAGGGAATGTTTGTATGAAATCTATGCTTTAGAATAGTCATCTTCAGAATACAATTATCCTGGCGTCAAACTCGGAAAGAAATAAGAGACACATTAGTTAACATTTTATAGATATGTGAGCAAAGGCACCGCCATTTGCATATTTAATTAGATAATTCATTTTTGTACATGTAAGACACAAATAAAAGCTGCCACTTGACAGAAATATACCGCTAGTTGATATTTTATATGCAGATTGACATATTTACAGGTATATACATGTAGCAATAACCATTCTTTAAGACGTGACTTAATTTTTGCATATTTAATGAGGTTGGTATGACATCACCTACGAAAATGGCGGTTTCCATATCTACTAATTTACTAATTAGCTGATGCGCGTTTACCTTTTATTGGACGACGGTAGTTCTCATTTTCATGGGAAATTTTGAATAAATTTGATAAATTTGGGATACGTATTTACCCTAAATATTCACACCTTTCTTTACCTTATATTTCTCTTCAACATGTCCATTGTATTACCTGTGAATGTGTATAAAATTGCCGGATGAGTGACAAACAGTGTAGACACTGATGACGCCGCTTTTTGCGGCGTCTGATCAGGGTCTACACTGTTTGCTCAGGCCTGTCTTTCCGAATACGTAAAGTAACGGTAATTTCATCTAATTGACCCTCCCTTGAAATCATCCTAGATCGGACCCTGTAAATCTGTTTCAGAAGTTTAATCCCTGACTTTTGCTGTCTTTGGTCGGGCCCATTGTGGTCAAACGTGGATTTCGTTTGCTTTGGCTTCAGATCGTCATTGAGCCCTCTACTTTGTTTCATTGCAGATCTGTGATAATTTGTGATTCACTGTGATGTTCATTGATAAGGCAGAGGACCCTAGGCGGATCGAATATTGAGGCATCTGTTTTGTTTCATTGCAGATCTGAGATTATTTGTGATTGAATGTGATGTTTCACTGATAAGGTAGAGGACTCTAGGCATTTCGAACATTGAGCCATCTACTTTGTTTCTTGCAGATCTGTGATTATTTGTGATTCGGTGTGCTGTGCGTTTCGAACATTGAGCCATCTACTTTGTTTCATTGCAGATCTGTGATTAGTTGTGATTCGGTGTGCTGTTTTACTGATAAGGTAGAGAGCTCTAGGCGTATCTCACACAGAATCATCTGCTTTGATTCATTGCAGATCTGTGATTGTTTGTGATTTACTGCGATGTTTCACTTATAAGATAGAGAGCTCTAGGCGGATCTCACACTGAATCATCTACTATGATTCATTGCAGATCTGTGATTGTTTGTGATTTACTGCGACGTTTAACTGATTTACTGTGATGTTTCACTTATAAGGTAGAGGACTCTAGGCAAACATAGAGGACTCTAGGCAAACCTAGGCGGACCGAACAAACATTTTTTTAATTTTCAGCTGCATCTGAATTAAGAACAATGTTTCGATCAAGAAAACTAGTTTAACCACAACCACCTCCTACGCACAGTAAATATTCCGCTATCAAGACCACTTTTGAGACTGTCTAAAAGTGGCCTTTTTTAGCGGGATGGTCTTAATATTGTTTATGGAAGATTGTAATTGCATTAAAATTTCGAACACTTTATCCCATACTTTTTTGGCCTGAATTTTGCTTTTTAATGCAGTTGTTTCTTAAACTACTTAGTTGGAGGACAAACAGGGTAGACCCTGATTAGACTGCTCCTGATCTGGGTCTACACTGTTTGCATATGCCATTTACGTAATAAAAAAGAAAATCTTTAGGACTGACAAAGCTGGTCTGAATAGTGGTGTGGTCTCAATTTCGAGTGGTCTTAAAGGCTCCATATTCCTCAAAAAATAGGCTTAATTTATCCTTGAAAGGTTTAATAAATTGATATATGGTATAAATACGATCATAAAAAGTGGAATCTGACAATAATATCTTTCACCAAACTGTTTGCTCATATAAATGTATCAGTCCCATATCCACTGGACAAGAATAGACAATGATCAGCCTACTCATCCGCGCGGTCTTATCAGTCTCCGCTTTCCGCCTGAATAAGGTTTGGGTTAGGGGCTACCAACTGTATGTCTAGCTAAGATTGATCCTTCCCCGCCTCTTTAAATGCTTCAAAGGTCCTTTTTCAGCACATGCCGGAGAACTCGAGCACGGAATCCTTCGATTCTTAGTCAGTTATTCTGTCGGGAGAGAGGGAGAAATAATAGCATGACGCTCCAAGCGTCTGTTCGTTGCACGTTCATCGTGCAAGAAATCATTAAATTAACTTAGTCATACAGACTTTATTCCATTTCAAGGAGTGTTTGCCAGCGGTCGAAATGTCATTCCAAGCGGGCACATAATGTTTATACAACGCCGCATCAATGTCGATGCTGCGCCATGATGATGCATTGACGTTGATGCGTCGTTGTCTCAAAGTTGCTTGCCTGCTGTGTTATACCAGAGGCTTATAATTCTACCAACGGGGCTTTGATCCTCGAAACGACTTACAGGAGGAAGGTGCCATATCACTGGCTAGCTGGCGTCAGCAGTGATTGGCATTAATAGTTTGTATAGCCCTTGCTTCAAATTAATCATAGATTAAGAAATGAAATGGTTTCCAGTTTACCCTTTACCACGCACAGGGACAATGCAAAAGACATCAATATTTTGCATGAAATGTCGATTCCTGTACTGTGTATTCTGGAACAAATCAGAAAAAAGTATTTCAAAACTTCGTCTATTGTATTTACTTCTTTGCCTATGCAACTGGTGTGTATTATTATTATTTCTTTAAACATTTAATGAAGTATTGCAGAGGAGGAAGCTATTACCATGCCAGTTTCTCCAGGAGAACTAGATTGTATTCCTGATAAATTCTTAGTCAGCAGTCAATCAAATGATAGGAACCCGCACATTACATGTTTCACGCCTATGGCGGGGGTAGGGGGAGAGAACTATAAGCCTCCGGTTATACTTAATCTATCTATCTATCTTCCAATAATGCTTAACCCGTTTCTGGGACTTGTAGCATGTGAGTGCAAAACCAGGCTAAGAAGAGACAAAGTTGTGAAGTTTAAAGGAAAGTAAAAGCGTGAAATGTTAATAAGGTCTAGTTACAAGATTAAAAGCAAGGCACTGGTTAAATTAGGGTGAGACGTGGTTTATCTGGCTAACTGCCCGGTTGAAGTCATCAACGTTGGGCAGGGAGACTACTTCTGGTGGGAGTGAGTTCCAGTGAACAATAGTACGGGGGAAGAAAGAGTATTTAATATAGTCTGTGGATGTAGCTGTCTGTCTGTATGCCATCGGATGGGAGGTTCTAGACTGTCTCTGCAGGGCTGTTAGGTACTGGGGATAGCAACAAGGTCATGTGTGATTTTGTACATAACTGAGAGTCTTTTTAAAAAATGAATGCATCCATGGGTAATTAAAATCCGCTCGCCCACGCTTAGAACGGATTATTTTACTTCAACAAAAAAGTAGAATACATGTTACAATAAATAAAGAATCTCAAACAACAACAACAACAGTTAAATAAGTTTTTACTGTCACACATCGATAAAATCCACAATCAATAATGTATTTTTCAAAAGCGAGAACTTGTTTTGTAAGGGAGACAACCTTAAGAACAAATGTGGCAAATTTCAAGGGAAGCGACTACAGAAATTATTTTATTCCTAAGACAGTCATATAATTTTGTAAGCAATTAGGCAGAAAGACAACAAGACTAACAGTATTTTATATAATTTTATATCTCAAGTCCCTCTCAGTACTATTGTTGTCACAAATACGGGCATTTGCTCATAATGTTTTTTAGTGACCTCACAGATAATATGGTGGCTGCGAAACTTAGTGTAATTGATCTTTAGCAGGTATAAATATTTGCTAAGCCCACTTTACCATCGCTACCGACTGCGCTATGAGCGCTATATATTGTTTGAGTTGAGTTAACCTACTTATTAACAATCTTTCAAACTGTCTTCATGCAGAAGACGGTACTAGACACAAATAAATCACAGCGAGATCATACAACGCGAGAAACATTATTAACCTTTAACATCCAAAACCTGCTATTTTTAAGCATTTGGATCTCTTCTTATCTAATACATACACAAATAACATATTGTAACCATTCTCAAAAATAAACATAAAAAAGACATTTGGCATTTTCATTTTTTTTTTTTTTTTTTTGCTCTAACTGATTCTTGGTATTTTATCCTAACGCAACACTGTTCTAACTTGAGTTAGATCAGTGTTGCATTAATCATTTGAAGAAAGCATATCAGTATTATCTAGTGATATCATGATGAGATCACATGCGTAGAAAAAAATAATCCTAATATATGATATTTCTAGGCAAAGTTCCGTCATTGGGACCCGTTAAAGGGGATAGGGTGGTGGTGGTGTTGAGGGGGAGGCGGGGCGTGGGAGGGGGTGGGGGCAGGTATTAGCAGGGTTTTCCCTGCTATGCCATAAAGTAAATAGATCTCTAAGTCATTTTTTCTTTGTTTTTATTTGTCATCCGGCATCTGAATAACATAACTTTGCAATATAATGCATATACATGTATCACTCTTTTCCCCCAGAAGTGGGCTGGCAGGCATACCCTCGGGATTAGACAACCAAAACTCTTGACGCTCAGGAATTTGACAGCTGATTCTGAGGTGGGATCTTAGATAAAGTAGCCATAATGTAACAAGGAAACTTTGCATGTCATGTTAATCTTAGTTGTTTTCAGATTATAACATTAATTTATGTTCATTGCTAAAATTGTTTACATCTTTCATGATATATATAAGCTGTCCTTAGTCGTTTAACACATTACGAAAACACGCCTATTCAAATATACTGAAAATTTTACCACCAAAAAATTAAAATTTTCAGATTAAAAAATTCTATATTTTACGTATTTCTGATCAAAACATAGATTGTGGTACTCATTAGAACCGCCTCGGCAAGGCGGTTCTAACGAGTACCCACAATCTATGTTTTTGAGCAGAAATAAGAAAAATAATGTATACCCCTCTAAACCCCAGTTTTACTATATAAAACTGGGGTTTAAGGGGGTCAAAATTGTATAGGAATGTTTTCGTGATGAGGAAAATGTTGTATTTAGTTGGCGAAAAGTGCCAGTGAAGACTTTAGAAATTTAATTTCATTATAATTTCAGCCAAATCATTTAGTTTTATTACAACTTAAATCAAATAACAGGATTTACAGAACTTAATATTATGTAATTTGGTTGCTCTTTCAAACTGCAGAGATTGAGTGACCGGATTTCGCAAGGAAGCATCTGACTGGTTAACATAAAATTCTTACTAAATGTTTGAGAGTTTTAGGACAGTTGTAGTTGGGCAGTTAGACTAGCTCCTAGACCTTGATGTCATGTTTTATCACTCCTTGCTATAAGCTGATTCAAATTTATGTATGACATCTTGTATAGCCAGTCTCTAATGGTTGGTCTCTGACATCTCCAAGATTAGTTGCTGCTATCAAAGAGGTGAAGCAAGCAGTAAGTAGTAGATGGCCCTTAGTTCATTAAGTAAATTAATAATTATAACTGATTGATGAAAATAATATTGATATCCGACTAGTAGCTAGTCTATTGGGCAGTCAGAGAGGTCGATAAAAAACAGGAAGTTTATTATACATTTATACTATGTGAGGCCAGTTAAGGAATAAAAATGTAAAAGAAAATTTATTTACTAGAACTGGAAGCTTTTGAGCTGGCCACCAAATATATATGTAAACGATAATTTACATATTATGCCAATGTAATGTGTATGTCATGACATAAGTATAAAAGGAATAAAAACAGGAAAAGAAATAATAAAAAAAAAACTGTGATGTCTGGAGTTATAAATTATTAATAATAAAAGTGAAAATAGAGACAGAAAAAAAGAATACTAAAAAAAAACCCTCTGATATTAACTTCATAAAAGATGTACAAAAATTTTACCCATTTTATAGGGGAAACCCCAAACTGGGATACTAGCAAACAGTGGAGGCACAGATCACGTGCCCCTTTCTGCAATGTTTGATTTATTACCGAAGTAAAGCCATTTCTTGACATTACGAAAAAACACGCCTATTCAAATATATAGAAAAATTCACCTCCAAAAACTGAAAATTTTCAGATAAAAAACTCTGATATTTTTTCATATTTCTGCTCAAAACATAGATTGTGGGTACTCGTTAGAACCGCCTCGGCGAGGCGGTTCTAACGAGTACCCACAATCTATGTTTTGAGCAGAAATAAGAAAAATAATGTATACCCCTGTAAACCCCAGTTTTACTATATAAAAGTGGGGTTTAAGGGGGTCAAAATTATATAGGCACGTTTTCGTGATGATGTTTCTTTTAATGACTTAGTCTGACTCCCCTATATTATGAAATGGACTCCTGCTATAATATATAAGGCAGAAGATTTTATCCAGAACGAAATAGGTTAAATGCCAATTCAGGGCAACAAAATTCACAGCTTTTAAATATAATAAATTTCATATGTGTCTGTATGTATGCATAAATGTGTATACTCGTATAAATGTGTGTGTGTGCGCGCACACACACACGAATAACATAAAATCACAGCTCTTAAATACAATAGACTTCATTTTTGTGAAATGTTCATGAGAGGGGGGACATTTCTATATTTGTTTGTGTTGAGGTTTTACGGCCCAGTCAACCCAATGGGGTCATGTCGAACGCGGTCAGTTTACCTAACCACATGTTTACTGGGCAGGCTTTGTCCTCTAAGCGGTTAACCAGTATTATGCACATTCTTTCGCCAGAAACTGACAACTGCCCTTCTTGAATCAGCGGAAGGGAGAGAATGACAGTAGAAAATATTTCATGATCAATCTCCACGAAAGAATGTTGCCGACCTAGGCGGGGGTTGAACCTGCGACCTCCTGGTCTCCAGTCGGACGACGCATCCAACTCAGCCCCCGAGGCCGGCCCGGACATTTCTATATGTTTAACACTGTATATGTATGTATGTATTTGTGCGTGTATATGTTGTGTGTGTGTGTGTGTGTGTGCGTGTGTGCACTAGCGCATACGCACATGCACGCACGCACATATCGAGGGTTGAGCGCAAGACTATTGTAACTCAAACATATTTTTGAAACCCTTGTTTAGGGGCAACTTGGACCCCTTTGTAAACAATGCAAATTTAGGTGCCATTGCTCATACGAGCAATGGCACCTAAATTTTCATTGTTTACAGAAAGAAATGTTGTAATCTTCATAATGCCTTCATGGTGAGGAGATTAGGTTTGGGGAAAAACAACCATCTGAGTTACGCTAGTCTTGCGCTCAACCCTCGATATGCACATGTTGGTAACGTAAAATCACAGCTCTCGAATACGACAGACTTTATCATAATTTGGCAGTCCAAAGAATACCTGCGGAGGGGTTGGCAAAGGGACGTGGCCCTTAGCGTCTGAAGTGAGGGCTCCACGGTTGTGTTTTAAAGCAGTCATACTTCAAATGTGCTGAAGTTTTCAACGTGCATATTCGTTGTAAATATTAGCTAGCAAGAAATAACTCCGCACGTGCATGTTATGTGAGTGAATAGATACAGGTAGGCAAGATTTCGTCACTTTTTTTCGTTGTGTACACCAAAATCAGATGGATCAGATGGATCTACATATGTAGTATCAGCCTCAACAACTCCTCGTTTTTCACAGTTAGTAGTGCCGACTGAACAGTCACGTACCCTGGAGTCAACATCACGAAAACATGCCTATATAATTTTAACCCCCATAAACCCCACTTTTATACAGTAAAACTGGGGTTTACAGGGGTATACATTATTTTTCTTTATTCTGCTCAAAACATAGACGAGGCGGTTCTAACGAGTACCCACAATCTATTTTGAGCAGAAATATGAAAAATATTGGATTTTTTTTATCTGAAAATGCTCATTTTTTGGTGGTAAAATTTTCAGTATATTTGAATAGGCATGTTTTCGTAATGACCTTAGACGCACTTCAACATTATTTGGCAGTATGTTCATTTCTCCAAAAGCGCATTTTTCAGTATGCAAGATAGGCATGGACTACAAAGTTCGATGGGCGGTAAAACTCCAATACAACAAAACAAAAGTCATTGCAGGTAGTTGTCGGAATTGATTTTGAAATGTTTGTTCAATAGTCATCAACCATGTATTCATTTTTGTCAAGGCAACTGAAAGTCTAAAACACTGAATTGAGCTCTTCTAGTTCTTCATTCGTTCACTCAGGTGGGACATTGTGGCCAATGGGCCTCTAGGTATTGATATTTTCACAGACTTTGAGAAATATCTTTACTGCCATGAAAATGAAAGCGTTCCATTGTCGAATAAGCTAATACTTACTTGGTATCCCCTATCTAGTGATCTGCTGATAGTCAAAAGACACAAAGTCCGCGGCAACTATTATTTGTGTACAGTCAAACCTGTGTTAAGCAAGCACCTGTGGGAAAGCCAAAAATTAGTTGCTTAAGACAGGTGCTTGCTTAATACAGTTAGATTTCCACTTCTTTACCTTTAATGGGATCTGAAATAGTGGCCTTTAAAGGCAGGTGATTGCTTAATACAGGTGGCCATTAGGACAGGTTTGACTGTACATATCAGAGGTACATTTGACAGTTCGGAGTGAACCAAAACTCGGAAAGTAATTTGAGTCGTTTAGGTAGGTTCAATATAGGGATCAAATATGGATTTTTTCATGCATTTAAACATTCGCCAGGTCCCGTAGGAGGTGTTGAAAACCGAGGTCGAAGGCACTGAGACAAAACTCTTTAATCCGCCTGTGAAGTCCCGATAAATCATGCTGTTTTAAATTCCAAACGATCTATTTGACTGTTATTGACAGGCGCGCGAATCTCTTAAGGACCTTGGTCGACTCCAAGTGGGTGAGGTGTCAGTATGAGACTGAAGCACACAGAACATACCAGTTCATTGAACATACAGTATATTTTAATAAGCCAAAAAGTAATACTTTCTGTCAAACCGTATATATCAACACACTTTGACACTGCTAGGGATGAAAAACCATACACAAATTGTCAAACCATCGTTTAGTTATTTTACCCCTTTTTCATGTCACAAGCCAAGGGAGGCTTTTTATCAGAAACTGGTTTTTGTTAACAAAATAACCTAAAGCATACAGGTATGGCTACATGTGTCGAGTTCGCCATCTTGAAAAGAGAAAACGAAAATGTAAACACTGAATGCATAGACATACAAATACTCATCAGCGTATTTACAGCCCCCAGCCACCCACCCCACAATAAAAAAAAATGTCCATTTTCGTGAAGCACCATTACGAAAACACGCCTATTCAAATATATTGAAAATTTCACCACCAGAAACTGAAAGTTTTCGGGTAAAACTTCTGATATTTTTCATAGTTCTGCTCAAAACATAGATTGTGGGTACTCGTTAGAACCGCCTCGGCGAGGCGTTTCTAACGAGTACCCACAATCTATGTTTTTGAGCAGAAATAAGAAAAATAATGTATACCCCTCTAAACCCCAGTTTTACTATATAAAAATGGGGTTTAAGGGGGTCAAAATTATATAGGTATGTTTTCGTGATGCAGCCATTTGAGAATCACCCCTTACTGGTCATTGTGTGGATCGTTGTTTAGGAAAGCTACTATTTGGAGATAATTTTCAGCTGCTTATGTCTGTGTAATCGCTGTGTAAAGTGAAAGCTGACGACATTGGAAGAGGAGGGCCTTTTCACAAAGAAAATAATTCGCCACAAAGTTCCAACGGGTAAAAAATCGTGACTTTTTTTTTTGATAATTTTTTTTTATAATTCTGAGTTTTCGTTTAACTGAATAGTTGATAACAGATTGTATGAAATAGTTTGAATGCACCACCAATGATGAAAAATAATCATTTTTTTTTTTTTTTATGTTAATATTGTTAGGTCACCTCCGTGAGGCTGGAGAAGTTGCGACAAGCTATTCAAACACCTGCTGTTCGCTAATAACCAGTCTCTCAAGGGTTAAGCAATTTTCTTTTCAGATTTTTTTTTTTTTTTTTTTTTTTTTTTCATTTTACCGTCTTCAGCGAGAAGACGGTTTGAAATATTGTTTTTTGGTTAACTCAACTCAAACAATATAGCGCTAGTGGCGCAGTCGGATGCGCCGTACCAACAGCCTTACCAGTAAATTATACATTCTAAAGATTATTTACATGAAGTTCTACATGTCCCGTATTATCTGTATTTATACGCAAACATTTTTTGTGACAACGCTTTCATTGAGAGAGACTTGAAGTGTTATTATGCATAAAATACAACTAGCCTTTTTTCTTTCACCTGATTGCTTGCATAATTACGTGTATATAACTGTGTTATGAAGAAAATATTGTCATTATTAGCTTCCCTTGAAAATTGCTGAGCGTGCTGTTGCGGTTGCCTCCCTTAATAAACAAGATCCCGCTTTTGAAAAAAAATACTTTATAGAGATTTTGGATTTCAGCAGGCGAATCACACGAAAACATATTTAACCCAAAACGCTTCAAGTTTATAAGTGATTCATCAGCTTTTACACATCAATAAAGTCCATCAAAAGGCCCCAATACCTCATTGAACCGGGCCCGATAGCTCAGCGAACCCGCCCCGATAGCTCAGTGCTATAGTGCTCGCTGCGGGAACGCGAGGTCACGGGTTCAAATTCCGGTCGCGCCATATAAAAGGCATATAAAATGGTATTACAAATGTAGGAGCTCCCTTGGCTGACACTCGCATTATAAAGGATAGGCCTGGGAATATAAATGAAGCCAGATATTTTTATGAATACAGTCGAACCTCGTTATCTCGAACTCGCTGATTTCGAATTACCGCTTATCTCGAAGTGAAAATCTGGTCCCTGTTTTAACATGAAACTATGACAACAGGTAACAAAATAATGTGGAACAGAAGGAGCAATTTCTCCTCTTTTCCATATTATTTTATATATATATTTCTAACTTCAGGAGTCAAATTACATATTCATTTGTTAAATGTGGATGTTCAATTTATTGTTTCCCTCACTCTCTCAACTCTGATATGTCGAGGTACGGATATCTCGAAGTGTTTCAGTGAGTCCCTTGGAATTCGAGATAACGAGAGTCGACTGTGTACAGTATGAGTTAATTGCCTTTGTAACTTTGGGCATCCTTTACATTGCATGCTCTTTGATGCATAACATAACTTCTGAACCGTGCATGCTAGGGATTTGAAAAATCATAGATGGATTCCTCATGAAAAAATAGCTGACTGGTATTGTTTTTCCCATCAGGATTATGCCCTTTTCCTGAGTTATGGCCCTTTGAAAAAATATGGATGAAATCTTATCAGCAAAACATC
Organism: Anodontia alba; assembly: GCA_964016985.1. NCBI lineage: Eukaryota > Metazoa > Mollusca > Bivalvia > Lucinida > Lucinidae > Anodontia > Anodontia alba. Next base: position 38,089,605 of record OZ024837.1, on the reverse strand, counting down.
TCAAAAACTATTAAAGCTAGAGCATTGAAACCGGGTGAATAGATTGGTAAAGATGAGTAGATGATCTGATTAACTTTTGAATAAATTTTGAAAAATACATCATGAGTTATGGCCCTTTGTAACTTTCGGATTTTTAACATATTGAATGCGTTTTGATGCATATCATAACTTCTGAACCGTGCATGCTAGGGTTTTGAAATTTCATATATGAATTCCCCATGGAAAAATAGCTGACATATATTTTTTTCTCATCCAGATTAGGCCTCTTTCCTGAGTTATGGCCCTTTGATAAAATAAGGATGAAAACTTGTCAGCAAATAGCTCCAAAACCATTCAAGATAGAGCCTTGAAACCCGATGAATAGATTGGTAGTAACGAGTAGATGAGCTTTAACTTTTGAATAAAATTTTGAAAATACTTCATTAGTTATGATCCTTTATAACCATGTGCATTTTACATTGCATGCTTTTTTGACGCACAGCAGGACTTTTGAACCGTTCATGCTATGGTTTTGAAATTTCATATTTGGATTCCTTATGCAAAAAATAGGTGAAACATATTTTTTCTCGTTAGGATTATGCCCCTTTTTTTAGTTATGGCCCTTTGAAAAACATGAAATCTTGGCAGCAAAATATCACAAAAAAACTATTGAAGCTAGAACTTTGAAACCTCGTGAATAGATCGGTAATGACACTTGGATGACATTAATAACTTTTAAATTAATTCTGAAAAAATACTTCATGAGTTATGGCCCTTTGTAACTTTGGGCATTTTTACATTGCATGCTTTTTTATGCATAGCATACCTTTGGAACCGTGCATGCTAGGGTTTTGAAATTTAATATATGGATTTCTCATGAATAAATAGCTTAAAAATATTTTTTTTCTCATTAGGATTATGCCCCTTTCCTGACTTATGGCCCTTTGAAAAAATATTGATGAAATCTTGTCAGGAAAATATCTCCAAAACAATTCAAGGTAGAGCCTTGAAACCAGACGAATAGATTCATAGTGATGAGTAGATGACCTGATTAACTTTTGGATAAATTCTGAAAAAATACTTCATGAGTCATGGCCCTTTATAGCGTTAGGTATTTTACATTGCATGTTTTTTTTTTTTTTTTTTTTTTTTTTTTTATGCATAGCATTGCTTTTGAACCGTGTACATAGCCGCTATGTTTTTAAAATTTCATATATGGATTCCTTATGAAAAAAAAAAAAAAAAAAAAAAAAAAAAGGTGACATATATAAAAATAGGTGATATTTTTTCTCATCAGGATTATGCCCCTTTTCTGAGTTATGGCCCTTTGAAAAAATACGGATGAAATCTTGTCAGCAAAATATCTAAAAACATATTGAAGCTAGAGCCTTGAATTGAAACCTAGTGAATTGATAGGTAGTGATGAGTAGATTACCTGATTATTTTTTTAATAAACTCTAAAAAACATAAATAAATAAAAATAAACTTCATGAGTTATGGCTCTTGTAAATTTGTGCATTTGTCATGTTTACTAAAGGTAGAATGTTTTTATAAATACAATCTCTATTTCTTATATCTTTATTTACTTGACCGTCTTTAGAAAAAAGACTGTTTGAAAGATTGATAGTAATTAGGTAAACTCAACTCAAACAATATAGCGCTAGTAACGCAGTTGGATGCGACCGATTTTCCGTCTTCTCAAATTATTATACATTCTAAAGATTATTTACATGAAGTTTTGCATGTCTCATATTATCTGCATTTATACGCATAGGTAACAAAAATTTTATTGAGATAGACACTTGAAGTGTAGTACATATTATATGAAATAAAGTTTTCTTTTTACTTTCACCTGATCATTATGCTATGAAGAAAATAAGGTCTGTATTTGCTTCCCTTGAAAATTGCTGAGCGGGCTGCTGCGGCTGTCTCCCTTTTTTGACAAGCTCCCGCTTAAACAAAAAAAAAGGCCAGGTATATGAATGGTGTAGGTTTCAAAATACTGGCCCGCACATCCGTAGCAAAATTATCCACAAGTTACCACCCCCTTCCCTCCCCCCGCCCCTCCCCCTCCACCTACTCCCTCCGAGATAGGAAAGGGTATCAGTATAATGTATTTTTCTTATTTCCCAACAAAAACATGTGTGGTACTCGTATACAAGCGCCTCGGTGGGGAGCTTCTAATGAGTAAGACAACATAACGTCGGAGGAACGTTATTACCGCGTTATTTATTGAATAAAAAACAGTGCCGCACGTTATTAACAGCCGTGCATTAACAGACGAAAAGCCGTGTATTAACAAGGCAATTCACTCGTTGTTAATGCACGGCTACGCAACTTTCAATATGGTCGTACCGGGGCCTCAGATTTGCTGCCGTTACGAGATGTGTACTTTCCGGCCCTGGAAGGAGCATAATCAGTGGAAATTTCGTTCGCGAGACATCGGTGAAAAGGCGAAACAAAATAGTGCAAGAAATAACGCGAAATGTAGCAAATGTTTTCAGGTTTCATGCAAAAATAGAGACCGAACATGTATTTTCAATGCATTCACATTCGCCAGGTCCCTTGGAAGGTGTTGAAAACCGCAGGCCTTCGGCCTCGGTTTTCAACACCTCCCACGGGACCTGGCGAATGTTAATGCATGAAAAACCATGTTTGATCCCTATAGTGTTTACTAGGATCGTCGCTGTTAAATATATTACTTTGATGTTTAAACGCCAATCCCGGTAGGTTATATATATATATATATATATATATATATATATATATATATATATATATATATATATATATATATATATATATATATATATATATATATATATATATATATATAGTTCTAGGTAAGGCGGGGATTCTGGTGTTGTTTGTTCTTTCTATGGTTTTGTGACTGATGCGAGGGTTTCTCCATGTTTTGTCCTGTTCGATGTCTTATTGTTGTGTTTGATAGATCCTGTCTAGTATTGTGATCACGTTGTTAGGAAAGAATGAGCTGGTTGCTTTGATTTCCATCGATCTGTTGCTTGTGTCCTGTCTCTCATAGTTTGTTTGATCTTCCGCTTGGTGTCAACGGTTGACCCCAGGATGTAAAAATTCTGTAATTAGTTGATTTGTCAGCTAAGATCGTATCAGTATTACTCAAAACATTTGGAAGAGTTTTTCCATTAATATAGATATTGCAGATTCAAAACACAACAGGCTTGTTCGAAAGCAAAGCAAAAATCTTGGATGTATTTTTTTTGCCAACACAAGAGAATTCCACTATGAAGACCACCTTTCAACTTTCTAAAAGTTTGAGGACAGTCAACACCTTTCGACGCCCGGCATGTTCCGGAACAAAACATCCATTGCGTAAAAATCCGGTTGAAAAAATGGGGTGTCAAATAGCACGTATATTCTGGAGTCTAACGACCACAGTGTATTAAAACGGTAGGTAGATATGCCGTTTCTATAGCCATTGTGTAATTATGCGTAATGATTTCTCGCTTTTTTTACTATATGTTTAATTAAAAAACATAAACTTATTCCGCATATAAACGCATTGGCATTTGTTTGAAATTTTATTTTGGGATCTTGTAAATGGGAAAACTGTAACGCAGAAGAAAGTTGTGGCTGTTTTTTTTTGTTTTTTTTTTGTTTTTTTGTTTTTTATTTGTTTTTTTTTTTTTTTGTTTTTTTTTTTTCTTTTCTTTTTGTTTTTGTGAATTTCAGCGATATGGATACGAACGACCATAACGTTTTCAAAATGTTCAGAAATCTATTTTATACGTATTAGTACGCTAAAAGTTTGAGGACAGTCAACACCATAACGTACTCAAAACGAAAATTAATGTGAACGCAACGGCCAGAGCGTATCAAAACGGCATTCTAATCAAGATGTAATGTTACGTAATTGTAAAATAATGATGATTCAATATACCGTTTTTTCTTGAAAATATACTGTTCAGTCTTCTTACTATCAAATCCAAGGCTACTTTCTTCTTAGTCGTTTGCCCATCTCTTAATAAATATTTTTTAATGACGTAACACTTTTTAATATTTTTTGAAATGTGACATTTCGCTATTTTTAGCTTTTAATCATTAATTACGTAATTATGATATGACAAGTATGACGATGCATAGTTATAGGCTCGGCTATAATAAATAAAAATTTTACTTAAAGATTATATATTCTGTTCGTCATTTGATTGATGCCTATATGTGATCTTATTGGAGTGATATTTAATGTAGAATAACATCACGAAAATATGCCTATATAATTTTGACCCCTTAAACCCCACTTTTATATAGTAAAACTGGGGTTTACAGGGGTATAGATTATTTTACTTATTTCTGCTCAAAAACATAGATTGTGGGTATTTGTTAGAACCACCTCTGCGAGGCGGTTCTAAAGTGTACCAACAATCTATGTTTTGAGCAGAAATATGAAAATATTTGAATTTTTTGTCTGAAAATTTTCAATTTTTCGGTGATTAACTTTTCAGTATATTTGAATAGGTATGTTTTCGTAATGAGCTCCAGATAAGTTTTTTTTTGTTTTTAACCAAGAAGAACTATTTTTTTTCTCAACAAAAAAATATGTTCTCGTACTCATTAGAAACGCCTCACTGAGGTGCTTGTAATGAGTACCACAAAATATTATTTGTTGAGACATACGAAAAATATATTATGCCGATACCCAATCTTATCTGGAGCAGTGCAGAATTACAAAAAAAAACCCGATTTGGGACTGGAAAAGCCTAGTCTTAAAAGCGGAATTTGGCTGTACTTCTGAAATCGCGTTATAAGCATAAATGTTGCCGAGAACGAATTTTAATTTTGAAGAAAAAACAGGTTAACGTCGCATAAACAAAACAAAAAAAAAAAAAAAAAAAAACAACATTAGTTTGTAGAACTAATATTTCGACAAACAAAGTATTCATAATCAGCATCGTACCTGCCTTCATTTATCTTCACAGACTTAACCTTTATAATGTGAGCACAGTCGAGGGAGAGCCTAAATTTGTAGTACTAATATGCTTTTGTAAGGCGCGGCCCGGATTTGAAACACGTGACCTCCCGTTCTCGAAGCGAATACTTTTGCACTGAGCTATCGTGGCGGGTTCGCTGAGTTATCGAGGCCAGTTCACTGAGGTATCGGGTCCTTTTTGTGGGCTTTATTGATGTGTTAAAGCGGGTGAATCACTCACAAACTTGAAGCGTTTTGTGGTTAAATCAGTGTCCGTGTGATTCGCCTGCTTTTACACGTATCTATAAAGTATTTTTTAAAGCGGAAGCTTGTAAAGTAAGGGAGGCAATCCCAAAAGCCCGCTTAGCAATTTTCAAAGGAAGCAAATAAGAACACTTATACTTCATATTATAGTCTATGATTATGCAAGCGATCAGGTGAAGGAAAAAAGGATAATTGTTTTATTTATATGTACTCTAGTCTCTCTCAATAAAATTGTTGTTATAAGTACGTATGCATATAAATACAGATAATATGGGATGTGCAAAACTTCATGTAAATAATCTTTATAAATGTATATTAAGCTGACAAGATAGTTCTCGAATGCATCCGACTGAGCTACTCGAGCTATAATGTTTGAGTTGAGTTTACCTAATTACTATCAATCTTTCAAACCGCTTTCGTGCTGAAGGCGGTAAACTGAATAAAAAGACAAAAAGAACTCACATTTCCAACAGCAGGCGTCTCGCTAGTCCAGCAAGATAGACGTATGTATGCACCCATTTATTTGATTATATCTGTTAAAAGATGTGCATGCGAGCATGCGATGCCTGACAAGCACTGTGTGTCCTGTCTCATGATTAGTTTGTGGGTGGGGGGGGGGGGGGGGTGGGGGGGAGGCGGGGGCTGCTAAGGGACTTGGAATTTTTCCTGCTACATAGGATTTTTTTTTTTTTTTTTGGGGGGGGAGGGGGGGGGGGGCGTTAAAATTTTGAATTTTACTATTCTTGGGGTTTTTTTTTGGGGTGTTTTTTGGGGTGTTTTTTTTTTTTTTTTTTTTTTGTTTGTTTTTTTTTGTTTATTCTTTTTTATTTTTTTATTTATTTATTTATTTTTTTTTTGGTATTAGCCATTTGGGTATTATTTTTTTTTCGGGGTCACTTTCAAAACTGACTATTTTTTAGTCTTTCAAAATTCTCAGTACTTTTGTGGGGTATTGTGAGAATCGGGGTTAGAACCTTCTCTTGAACTGATAATTGTTTTTATTTAGTTTTAATAGCTCTATTTTTCTACTGTGCCTCAGTTCAGTGTCATTAAAGTAAAAACAGAGTTACTGTTGGAATTGTTTAAAGCACTTCGAGGGTTGAGCGCAAGACTGTAGTAACTCAAACATATTTTTGAAACGCTTGTTTAGGGGCAACTTTGACCCCTTTGTAAACAATGCAAATTTAGGTGACATTGCTCATACGAGCAATGGCACCTAAATTTCCATTGTTTACAGAAAGAAATGTTGTAATCTTCATAACGCCTTCATGGTGAAGAGATTAAGTATTTGGAAAAACAACCATCTATCTTGCTGCAGCCTTGCGATCAACCCTCGACTTATATTACTAATACAATCATTATACAGGAAGAAATCAAAGCACCGAGAGTGCTGATGGGGGCGGTTGCCTGAGCTCTTAAACTGATTTGGGATTTACGTTGAAATAAATAAATAAATAAAATACATAAATAATACTCAATAATGGCAACCCTTTTGGGGTTTTATCTAGTACTTAATGCAGATATCTTCATTTCAAATACAGATATATGTCAAAATAATATAGGGTTATTGCATTGATATTGGTGGATATTGTCCCGAGGTAGGATATCCGAGGTACGCGAGCTTACGAGCGTCCGTAGATATCCCAACGATGCGGACAATATTCACCAATATCTGAACAATTTTTTGACGTCATAGAACTCCAACATTCCACAAAGGTAGATCAAGGTAGTATTGAGATTTGTTAATATTCGACAAACAAGCATTATTGATCTAAAGAAAACGCGCAATTTTGGCATTGCGTGCTGGTATTGAGAAAAAATCGGATCATTGTTCCTTGGATTTTATCGTTCATTTCTTATCTTGTAGTATTTATAGCTATATAATAGATAAAGACATCTGTCATTTTGGAATTGCAGATATCTTTAATTAAAATGCAGATATTTATAATTGAAATAGAGATACCTCTAACTGAAATGCATATATATACCTGTATTTGAAATACAGACAATTCTATTTCCGATGATGACATAGATATCTGCATTTCAGTTAGATATCTACACTTCAAATACAGATATCTGCATTCCAATTAACAATATCTCTGATGCAGCTGAATATTCTGGATATTTGAATTCAAAATGCATGAATTACTAATTAGAATGCGTATATCTGTAATTGAAATGAGATATCTAATTTCTAAAGTAAATACATATAACTGTATTAATTTCTAAAGTAAATACATATAACTGTATTTAAGTTTGAGATATCTGCCTTTCAGTTAGAGATACATGTATCTGTATTTATGATTGAAATTTAATTATTTTTATTCACTCTTCTTATGAGTAACTGATATCTCCCTCGCCGATTTTTACATCCGCACCATTCACCGTTTACAAATACCAATGAAACGGAAGGCGCAGTTCGGCCCGTAACAAACAACACAAAGAAATCCATAAAATATGCTCTAGATTTCACATCATTATCTCTTTACAGTCAAACCGCTTGCTAGTTTTGGTTACAAGCAAGCATATTTTATAAACTTTATTCGCACAGGCCGCCATCTTTATTGTGCCAAAAGACAGCTTAAGAATAGCTAATTTTCTGCCCCTTTTCTGTTATTAGTAGGACCGCAGCTATGTTAAATTTTTATTCACAGAATACCACAGAGCACGGGATTTGCATCGATTTCTGGTGGCTTCTCGTTTAATGTACTGGACGGGGGCGTACTTGAGCAAAAAAAAAACAAACAAAAAAAAAACACAATAATATCACTCATCATATCAGTAAATGGATCAGTTGTTTATACGTTACAAAGAGAAACAACTCAGCTTAAACGTTACCAAGGCTATAAAAGGGAAACAACTCAATCACCAGAAAGCATTATGTTGGCAGGAAATGCCAATCATACTCTTCGGATATTTTATTTTATTCTGATAATACTCGTAATTGCAGGACTATTTTGTTACTGTTTGCTTGTCTGAAGCAGAAAATAGGTTAACTGTTATAACGGTGTGAAATGGTCTACTACAAAACATCCCGCCTGTATTACTGAGATATATTGGTCCTATTGGTTTATATAGAGGTATTGGTCAATTCAAACAATCATTGAATGTCATTTGATGTATTAACAGTATTATTTGGGATTACGAATTTATGTGATTCGACAGTTGACTTAAAAGTAATTGTAGGTCACTGTGATCTATATTTCAGTCCAGTGATTTTGCCTTATATCTTGAATGTCATTTGATGTATGAACATCATTATTTGGGACTACAAATTAGTATGAGGCGACAGTTGACCTAAAAGTTATTGTAGGTCACTATGACCTATATTTCATGGTCCAGTTATTTTATGTATATCTCGAAGACAATCGAGACTATGTACTCGGAGTTTAGGATTATGTGACCTATATTTCATAGCCCTGTGATTGTGTCTTATATCTCACACGTTTTGACGCCTAAGTGTCAAATTTACATATTATGACACAGTGTGAGCCAAAAATTGACCTCAAAGTAAATACAATTCGGCATGGCCTGTATTTCACAGTCTAGTGGTTTTACCTAATATCTTCTAGACTATTTTATGGATTAACAACATATTTGGTATAATGGATCAATATGACACATCAGATTGATCTCTCAAGTTTCATACGAGCACCCGCAGTCTTTACTTCGGACACGTCTTGGAAATAAATCATAATCTGCCATTTGTAATAGTTGCTTTACAACGCAAGAAACGTAGATCATATTCCACGTTGTGTTAGGCGTCATAAGTAAACGCTTTAATCTATTGTGATACCGTTATATCTAGTCGTTTCTTATCGGATATAATGATAATGTATTAATTAGTTATTTTGTACACACAGTACTTCAGATTTACATGTTTTCTCAACTTATATAATATACTTTGTCAAATCTAAAACAGCCATTTAATATCCTCCTTTTTTTCTTTTTTTTTTTTTTTTTTTTTTTTTTTTTTCTTTTTTTTTTTTTCTTCGAATGCTTACTTAAAAGTTGCTTGTTTTTCATTACTCTTTCTTATGGATAGGTGGGTGACGGAGCGCGGGTGAGGGTTGCAAATTCCTTGTATTTTGGTGACAGAGTGATGGCAACTTTCTTATTTATTTTACATGTACTTCTTTGATCTATAACAAGAATTTCTCAAACAGTAAGAAACATTTTGTCGTCATGGCAGTTTAGCGCTGTGGAGGTCGTTTTATCCTTTTAATTCACTTTCTTGTATTTACAGCTGTATATCAACATGACATATTTACTTTTTCGATATTGAAGTTGGTGCAAGACAGTGAAAAATTAGGTCTTAACTACTACTGTCGTGCAAAACTAGGTAGCAGAAGGGTCGAAATTATTAAATTTGCGCCCTATATTGCTGTCATGTTTTCTCTATGCGTGCTTACAGCTTGGTTTGTCTTCCTTATATTCCTGTCCGGTGATGTTCATCCCGTTTCGGAGCACTCTCTCAATAGCTCAATCTCCTCATTAAGTTCAGATAAAACAGTTTTTAACTCCTTCAGTCTTACTCATAACTAGACTAGCTACTAGTCGGATATCAATATTATTATCATCAATCAATTATAATTATTAATTTACTTACTGTACTAAGGGCCATCTACTACTTACTGCTTGCCTCTTTGATAGCAGCAACTAATCTTGATGTCAGAGACCAACAATTAGAGACTGGCTATACAAGATGTCATACATAAATTTGAATCAGCTTATAGTAAGGAGTGATAAAACATGACATCAAGGTCTAGGAGCTAGTCTAACTCATAACTTATCCATAGTTCATTATAATGTGCAAAGTATTTTTCAAAAGTTGGATGTATTACATATAGAACTGAATGATTTTGACATTCTCTGCTTTTCTGAAACATGGCTTAACTAACGCATCAATAGATACGGGGATTTGTTGCTACAGCCCCTTTCCCCAGAAGGGCAAACTAATCATGAGACAGGACATCGCATCGCATGCACATCTTTCAACAGCAATCATCAAATAAATGGGTGCATACGTACGTCTAACTTGCTGGACTAACGAGATACCTGCTGTTTGATAGGTAAAAGCCCTGTCAATCTATACCGCGTTTCCACTGCGTTGACGCGGCGTTGTTTAATTTTCCAGAGCGCCGTGAGATCGCAAGAAAAATCTGATGATTTTTCGTGAAAATGGACCTGTCACGGCGTTCTAATAGCGATCAAGGCGTTGCTACGGATCTCACATGGCGTTCTGTCGCGTTCCTACGGAGTTCTTGTTGGCGATTATCTGCGCTCTCACGGCGCTCCCACTGCGTGCACTGCGCTAACGGCGTGTTGAAGAAGACGTTCGTTTGCACTACATAGCGAAGTGTATACAAACATCTTCATCTGTTGTATGTTTGCTCTCGAACAGTTAAAATCATGCCCGCCAAAAGAGATAGAAAGGTGAAGAAGACAGGGAAAGAAAAATGTCAACCGCAAGCAAGGCATGATAGTGATCATGCTGCAACCGTCTACCATCGTCCAGCCATGGTCGAACCCAAAGCCTTCTACGCCTTTGGTCCCTCCTCACGTCGTCGTCCCAGAATGATATGCGCTACGTCTGCAGCATCGTAGATCTGCTGGACCTGCATACAGGCAAGCACTGGCGTACATCGGCCATAGTGAAATGAATGTTTATTTGCATATTTCATGTTTATACTATTTTGTTCGTTTTCGTTTTCGTCACACAAACGCCGATGGACGCGGTAGAAGCGCCATGGGAATGCTATGATCGCTATGACAGCTCCGCACAGTTGTGGTAAGAGCGCAGTAAAATACATAACACTCCGTATAAGCACCTTATAAGGCGTATAAGCGCGCTGCAGACGCCACTGTGACATCTCAGGGAATGCCGTACAATCTCCGTGCAAAGCGACCTCCGTGCGCTCCCGCGGAGCTCCTGTGGCGTACTGCGCAGCTATGGCTACCCCACTGCGCTCTCATCAGAACGCCGAACGACGGCGTTTGTTTTGTGCATGCCCAAAGTTCGCGACGTCGCTCGGCGTTCTATGCGATCCCGATGCGTCTGGTGGCGATGTCACTACGATGCTGCTTGCGATCGTATTGCGCGCACCTCAGCGTTCTCCATTTTTCTTGGACGCCGCGGGATCGCCGTGAGAACGTGGCCTTGGTGTAACAGGGGCTTCTTCTTATTTAAGCATTTTGTTTACCGCCTTCTGCAGGAAGGCGGTTTGAAAGATTCTTAGTAATTAGGTAAACTCAACTCAAACAATATAGTTCGAGTGGCTCAGTCGGATGCGCTCAACAATTCCCTTGTCAACTTTATATACCATTTTAAAGATTATTTACGTAAAGTTTTGCATGTCCGATAATTATCTGTATTTATACGCATACGTACTTGTAACAAATATTTTATTGAGAGAGACTTGTTGTGTTAGTACATAGATATAATACAATTATCCTTTTTTCCTTCAACTGATCGCTTGCATAATCAAAGGCTATAATATGAAATAAAAAAAATGTTCTTATTTGCTTCCTTTGAAAATTGCTAAGCGGGCTTTTTGGGTTGCCTCCCTGCCTAACAAGCTTCCGCTTAAAAAAAATACTTTATAGATACGTGTAAAAGCAGGCGAATCACACGAACACTGATTTAACCACAAAGCGCTTCAAGTTTGTGAGTGATTCACCGGCTTCAATACATCAATAAAGCCCACAAAAATGCCCCGATACCTCAGTGAATTGGCGCCGAAATCTCAGCGAACCCGCCACGACAGCTCAGTGCAAAAGTATTCGCTTCGGGAACGGGAGGTCACAGGTTTCAAATCTGGGCGCTCCTTTCAAAAGCATAAAAATGATACTACAAATTTAGGCTCTCCCTCGACTGCGCTCACATTATAAAGGGTAAGCCTGGGAAGATAAATGAAGGCAGGTACGATTCTGATTATGAATACTTTGTTTGCCGAAATATTAGTACTACAAACTAATGTTTTTTACCTGCTTTTTCTTCAAAATTAAAATTCATTCCCGGCCTTACTTATAAAAAATCAGTTATTTTTGGTTAAAAAAAAAAATTTAAAAAACACCTTATCTGGAGCGTTATTCTACATTAAATATCTAAATATCAGGACCATCCCTCCAATAAGATCACATATAGGTAATATGAAAGGTGGTTTTCATAGTGTTGGCAAAGAAAAGTCATCCAAGATTCTTCCAAGATTTGCTTTCGAACAAGCCTATTGTGTTTTGAATCTACAATATCTATATTAATGGAAAAACTCTTCCAAATTTTTTTAGTAATACTGATACGATCTTAGCTGACAAATCCACAAATTACAGAATTTTTACTTCAAGAAGGGCAGTTGTCAGTTTCTGGCGAAAGAATGTGCACAATACTGGTTAACCGCTTAGAGGACTAAGCCTGCCCAGTAAACGTGTTGTTAGGTAAACTGACCGCGCTCGACATGACCCCATTGGGTTGACTGGGCCGTAAAACCTCAACACAAACATAATTTATACATCCTAGGGGCTGCCGTTGACACCAAGCAGAAGAGCAAAGAAACTATGAGAGACAGGACACATGCAACCGATCGACGGAAATCAAAGCAACCAACTCATTCTTTCCTAACAAGATGATCACAATGCTAGACAGGATCTATCAAACACAACAATAAGACATCGAACAGGACAAACGTGTAGAAACCTTCGCATCAGTCACAAAGCCACTGAAATAACAAACAGCACTAGAATCGCCGCCTTAAAACAAACAGTAGTAAAAACTACCAGGATGGACGTTTAAACATTAAAGTAAAAGCTGACGTACATTTTTAAGCGGCGATCCTAGTAAACACAAAACGTCGTAACAACGGTCCTCTGGCATCCATAATTATTTATGGATATCCATAAATTAAATGTGATATCCTTAATTCGATTAAGTGATATCCGTAATAATTATTTATAGATATCCATAATTCGAATTAATGATATCCATAATTCTAATTAGTGGTATCCATAATTCGCATTATAGATATTCATTTATCTATTTGATATATGGATATCACGAATTTAATTTATGAATATCACTAATTCCAATTATGGATATCACTAATTCCAATTATGGATATCAATAATTCATCTTTGCAAATAAAAATAAGTAAGTAAGTAAATAAAAAAAGAAAGAAATAAATAATAAATAATTTAATAAATAACGACTGCTCCCTTTGCATGTTCTATTATCTGCTCGGCTATTCCCGTCAGGTTTCCGATTCGAGAATTGAATAAAAGCCGAGATGGACGTAGGGGTAAGGTAGGGTCGGTTTGGTAGGGTTTGGGAGAGATACGTTGATACTATATAATAAAGAAAGCATGCACAGATTGCCTGCTTGGTTCATGATCAGCTTACGTCGGACTTTTAGTGTCCTCAAGTGAGTAGTCCTCGTAGAGGTGATTGCAGAGAGACCGGATTTCTTGTCCGAAAAACAGCGGTTTTATATATATTTCTTTTTTTTTTTTTTTTTTTTTTTTCTGTGAAATGTCGTACTTATTGCTTCCTTATGATTATTTCTTCCTTTTGTCTGGACGATATTTATTTTATCTGATTATCATCATTTCAAACATATTCTTCATTTGTTCATTTGTTTATGAAACATTGTATGAAAAACCATGGTGTAGCATAGGACGTCACGTATGCCATTGTTGAGGTTGACGTCAGTGACCCTAATAACGTCACAAAACGTCACGTAATATCACAGTATGGCGGACTTCCGCAATCGAAGTGACTGCATTAATTAAAATCCCCGTTTAGAAATAAAAGGAATGCAAGAAAATAATCCAACATGGTAGCAAGAGGTACATAGAAAAATCCGTCCCTCGCAGTCACAGTAAAAATCTGTCCCTCGCGATTACAGTCTGGCATCACTCGGAAGGAATAGTGATCCGCGGGACGGCTTTTTCTTTCTATCTACCCCCCATACTCATGATAGATCCTTATAATCCGCTCTGGTATTTTGGGAAATCGTGTTCCGCTGAGCCAGCGTTATGGGGCATATGTAGCATTGCAATGTACATTGCTGCAATGTGAAGGGTCTCAATGAAACCGGAACTCCAATTTGTGTTCTTTTACGTATTCTGTTTTTCTACGTAAAAGCAAACTTGTCAAGACGGTTTCTGGAACTAGTGCCCTTTTAAAGTGCCGTCTTACTGCAGTACCAGTCCACAGGTGATACTGCTACGAGTCGCGGTATACTGACACTGATGCAAACAATCCTAGCTCCTTTTACTTAATGCTGAACGTAATTCGAAAGAGGAGTTCGTACTGATTTGAGGAAGGAAAGTTGCCTTTGGAAACAAAGAACACATTACAGATAGAAAACGGGAGTTTCGGTTTTATGAAGTTTGCAACACTGCCTACGCCCTCCAGGGTATGCGCAGAAATCCATTATCAAAAAAAAAAAAAAAAAAAAAAAAAAAAAAACAATGAGCCCAATGACCCGAAAGAAGTAGCCATATGTATAATCCGGCTGGGGATCGAGACAGCAACCTGCTGAATAAAAAGCTTAAAAAATGTTGGAAACACAGAGCACAGAAATATTCAGCTATAAAGGTTGCAAGACTATATACGCCCTATAGCACCGGCTGAGCGGTATTCGATTTTCAAAGTAACCAGAAATTGGTCATTGATCCAAAATGAAATAAAATATAATCTGCAATGTAATGAAATACGGAGACACTTAATGGCCGCAACACGGCACGTAACACCAGTTGAAGTGAAGTAAAACTACATATAAACTGCTGTCTGTGGAAACAAAGAAAATACAAAAGAACGAAATAGCAGACTCGGTTTTATTACGTCTCTCCATATACACATTACGAAAACACGCCTATTCAAATATACTGAAAATTTTACCACCTAAAAAATTTTCAGATAAAAAAATTTGATATTTTTTCATATTTCTGCTCAAAACATAGATTGTGGGTACTCGTAACGAGTACCAACAATCTATGTTTTTGAGCAGAAATAAGTAAAATAACGTATACCCCTGTAAACCCCAGTTTTACTACATAAAAGTGGGGTTTAAGGGGGTCAACATTAGGCATGTTTTCATGATGAGCTATGTACTTTGCGAGGCTGTATACGACCCTGCCGCCTCACCCCCTAGCACAGTCTTAGCGGTATTCGTTCTTCAAAGCAACAAGATTTGTTCAATGATCCCAAAGGCAATAAAGTATAATCTACATTATGAGGTATGGGAAGGTGTTTCACGGCCGCCTCACAGTATTTAACATCAGCTGCATTAAAGTAACATAAAAAAAACTAAAAGGTGCCTTTGGAAACAAAGAGCACACCATAGAACGAGAATCGGAAACTATGTTTATTAAGTTTCTCCACATACAGCTATGTAGTGTGCGAGGCCTGACTTTATACCGCCTGAGTTACTTGGACCAGTTTGTTTTCAATCATTAATTACCATTTGGTTGCAGCTCCTAGTAACGTGTAAATATTGATGTTTATGATTTGTTACTTTGTTTGGTTTGAGGTTAACGTCCCTCTCAACATTATTACAGTAATGTCTAGTTGTCTCCCGGAGAGGGGGAGAGAGGCACAAGAATGTGATGAGAAAAAACGTTCTAGGCCATGAGTTTCGGCCCATATGTTTTAGGGTAAAATTATCGGAAACAGAAGAGTATTATCCTACTTCCCTACTTCCCCTACGTATTCAGACGGCTGACCGCCTTACCAATTTGTTTTAAATTTCGACAGTCCATTTTTAATGACAGATTCTATCTGTCGTTCTTCGTTGCCACGCACGGTTTTAGAGAAAGTGACTTTGACTACTATTCAATTTCGTATTCATCCGCGCACAAAAGTAGACCCAATGTTTCAATGTGTGTATATTAGTACGCCATCGAAGAGCTGTCCATACAAAAGTAGTGCAACTTGTGCTTGATCTATGGCGAGAGTCGCTGAGAAAACCCGCCTTAATATATGTGCGAACAACAAAGGCGCAGATCAGCCTGCGCGTCCGCGCAGGCTGATCAGCGCCTTTGTTGTTCGCTGTAGCTCGTTTTGTTTTCGACGAAGAAGCGTCTCACAAACTTAAATGGAGAACAGAATGATACCTGGAATTTATTAGTTTCTCATAGAGTCTGTCATTTCAGGGCTATTCAGCCCTTTGATTTTTATTCGAGGATGGGTTTGAAAACTGCTGGATGAGTGATAAAAGTGTACCCACTTTTGTACCTAATCTAGGTCTCACTTTGCTTAGGTCTGTCTGTCTTGTGTAAATAACCTCGTGTTCTTTAAGTGATTGAATATCCGAGAGATTCTGTGAATTTATTTGTGTTTTTATCTGGCCAAGATTTCTTATAGTTCGTATGCCTACGTATTCCTCACTTTCATATTTGAAAACCTGAGAACCTTGCAAAATGAATCTGCTTCTGTATGTGAAACATAAACGCACAAGCTGGAAAACACTATGTTAAAAGAATAACCATTTTAACCAGAATAGCATATACTGGACAAAAATATGATTTACCTCTTCCTGTATCATCACACAATTACAGACATAAACGTTTCTGTGAGTGATTGCTTTTGCAATGTTCTAAGCATGTACAAAAAGTGAATACATCAATGGTAAAACGAGTCATTGTCTGGAAATCTCATATCCTCGAAAGTGACAGTGGTACAGGTTTTCAAGGGAAATTGGGTTTAAATATAAGCTTCAGAAACCTTTAAAATCCTTTCGTTATTTAACCTTAAGATTAAGGTTTATGTTTCTTGCGAAACTATGCGTAGTTAAGAAAAACTGGCCGCTTCGTTGATATTTTTAGTTTGCCTTGATTCGAAATACCTATATAACTACAATATAAAACAAAGTAACTATACATCATATAAATATTTTGCCTAGAAAAATTACGGGTTAGTGCCGCTTGTATGGCCAAATCTGAATATCTGCCTGATTTTATTCGATTCGTAAGATTTTAATATAGTGAAAGTCTGATTCTAACCTAGCCTAGCTATGCAAATTCATTTTTTTACACTTGAGCCAAAATGAGAAATGGGACCTCAGGTTTCTGTGGTTTGGGAGCCTTTATGCGCATATTATCAATCACCAAGTGGATAAAGAAAAATGGAAGGAAAAACAGAATCATCGCTTATGAACAATCAGCTGAACACGGTATCGGTTACATGATTATCACTATACAAGAGTGCTAAGATGGCCGTGCATCGCTCACCTGAGTAGCTGACAAGTTTCGTGTTAGTTCGCATTTCGGTTCAGGAGAGGTTAATAATATATTTTCAAGATGGCGGTTGTGGCAGCCATCTTGGATGTCTGATCTAAACGATTTTTATTATTTTTGCTAAACAAATCAAGCCAATACTTCCAATCAATTTGCCTTTTGTTTCTGGAGTAGCAATTCAAAATAAATTAGAAAGATGCAGCAATCTTGGATTTTATCGAAACGATTTTAACCTACAAGCCGCCGCGATACTCCCTACTATATTTCAAGTCAGCTTGCCTTTTGGTTCTGGAGAAAGTCAAAATAGATGGCGGTCATCTTGGATTTTCTATCTACACTTTTTTTTTCTGTTTTTGATCAACAGTTTGTCTGGTTACATTCCACCAAGATTCGAATCAATTGGCCTTTCCGTCCAGGAGAAGAAGTTAAAACAACATTCTATGATGGCGGTGATGGCAGCCATGCTGTATTTATGGTCGGAACAAATTTAGCTATTTTTTATCTACAAGTCACACCGATACTTCTTATCAAATTTCGAGTCAGCTGGCCTCTTGATATAGAAGAAGATGTTCAAAATAGATTTTCAAAGTGGCGACTGTTGAGGCCATCTTGAACTTCTGAAAAGAATGATGTTAGCTATTTTGGTCTTCAAGCCACACTTATAATTCCTATCAAATTTTGAGTCGATTGGTCTTTCGGTTCATGTGCAAAAGTTGAAAACAGATTTCCAAAATGGCGACAATAATGGCATTCTTAGATTTTAGATCGGAATGATGTTAGCCATTTTCGATCTACAGGTCTCCCCGATACTTACTACATGGCTCAAGCAATAAGTTTAAAAGAGATTTTAAATGGCGGCTGTGGCGGCCATCTTCTTCTTCATCTTTTTTTTTATCGGGACAATTATAGCTAGTTTTGATCTACAAGTCGTTCTAATACATCCTAACAAGTTTCGGGCCAGTTCAGGAAAAGAAATTCAAAATAGATTTTCGAGATTGCGGGCATCTTTGATTTCCGATCGGAACAATTTTAGCTATTTTAATCTACAACTCACCTTGATGTTTTCTTTTAAGTTTTTAGTTGATGGGCCTTTTGGTTCAGAAAAGGAAATAAGGAAATTTAAAATAGATTTTCAAGATGGACGCCGTAGCGGCCATCTTGTATGTACGAACGAAACGATTCTAGCTATGTTTAATCTCAAGGTCATTCTGATACTTCATAATAAGTTTCGAGTCAACTGACCGGTTCATAAGAAGAAAGTATAATTTCAATGTGGATGCCTTCTTGAATTTCCGATCGAGACGATTTTAGATATTTTTGATGTACAAGTAACACCGACACTTCCTACTCAGTTTCAAGTCATTTGGTTTATAGATTTCAAAGAAAATGTTGAAAATAGATTTTCAAATTGGCGGCAGTGGCTGCCATCTTGCAATTGCGATCGGAACAATTTTAGCTATTTCTAATCTACAGGCTTCCTACCAAGTTTTTAGTCAGTTGATTAGTGGTGTAGGACATGCCATTTAAAGCAAATTGTAGACGCCGCACGACGCAAGTCGGACATTGGCCGATCACAATAGCTCACCATGAGCACTTCGTGCTCAGCTCAGATTACAAAATGCTTTTGGACAGGGAATTGCAATCTAAAAAGTCTTTGACATCAATGGCATTCTGCATCTCCGAGCATCTAACAATAAATCAGCCGAGGACATTATTAGCTTTTTTTTTCTGCAAATGTAATCCGCGGTCAAATTAGTAAAACAATATGTGTGCCGAGGAAAGTAAAACACATTTCCGCGGAGAAAGTCAACATTAATTTTGTAATAAAGGTACCTTATCCAAACGACTTCAACTACAAAACACTTAGTTCAAATGGAAAAGTTTGGCAAAATAATATCAATGATCTGGCATTACAGATATTAAAGTGGAAAAATAATCGATTTCAAGCTACGAGCCACTGAATGCAATTTAAGCCGTTTTGAGCAGCTTCTTCGATTTTATAATTCATTTTGCAGACAAACAGAAAGGTTTCCTAGGGGTCTTTTTCACCGGAAAGGTAGTTCATTTTTATATGTATACACAAAATATTTGATTTTTACAAATGTCTAAACATTCGTTTACCCTTTGTCTAAACCACCCCTCCTCCTTGTCGCAAATAATCTCCGCGTCAAAACAAGACTAGGGAAAAACATCTGAGATCAGAAAACTGTATGATACCGTTGGTTTATCCTTTTATGGATCGCCTTGATGCGCATTCGCTGGTCGAACAAGTCCTATTGTAGGTTTTATTGTGCGCTGGTCCCTATTGGACATAAACAGTTAATGTAGATAAATAGATATTGATATTAAATGTCCTTCATATCATCACAATTAGTGTTCTGAAGTTAATGTGATATAATTCCGATGCACGACGGCGGTTCGGACCTCAGACTCAATGACGGCCTCTTCGTAAAACTTTAACCAGTGGGTTGGGGCTTGACGATATGTCTTTGGCTTGGCCCGCCGTGGTTCAACTACTGGTTTTCATTTACTCTGGCATACAGTAGAATTAGCCATGAGTACTCGGCTTTGTTAATTATAGTGATTAATTTGATTTTTATGTTTTCGCTTTGATGCATTGACTGAGTTGGGAGCCTTTATGCGAACCGAATTTTTTATGTGTTTCTGTATTAAGAGTAGCATCGGGACCCAGGGTGAAGTTAGCTAGCTGTAAAAGTGCTTTAAACCCCCCACCCCGCCCCACCTCCGGTGGTTTACTCTACTGACCGTTCTAAGGTGGTGGTCCCAGTGTTAGTCTTACTCTTTGTTGCTTCGTGGTTTATTCTACGAGGCGATTTGTTGTATGTATTTCCGTGTGTCATTTTGTTCTTGTGTTTTTCAGTCCTTTTAGTATTGCGATTACCTCGCTTGGGGAAGATGGAGCTAATCTTAGTGCTTTTCGTACGTTTGTTCGATTTGTGCTTGTTTGGATTTGTCGGTTTCTCTTCCTCTTGGGGTCTGGGAAGGGCTGCGTTTTGTGATTGTGGCACTCCTGGACTTTTCTCTTACCATTTTCTTTTTGTTTTGGATATTACTACTTACTGATTCGTCATAAAAAAACAAAAAAAAAAAAAAAAAACACCATCGTTCCTATCGTTCCTGTCGTTGCGATAGACAATATGAATGTATGTTCTAAATATTGCATAGTGAAAACCCAGGTAGGACCTGGCGAATGTTAATACAAAAGGCGAAACAAAACAGTGACATCCATAGCAATGAGTAAGCATAGAATTAATTCTGGTAAGTTAGGGGTTTTTTTTGCAGTTAAAATGTGTCACTGTTTCGATCGTCGATGTTTTACGTTAAGCATTTTTTAGCCAAGTGTGTTATTTTTTCCGCTGAGACCTATATTGTTTAGTAGTTTATGTTTTTCCTTTTTTAACTGACTGTTCTTACCTTTATATAAATGTAAAAGAAAAAATGAAAAATGTAAAAGAAATAGATACACCTTCAAGGAATATATATATATATATATATATATATATATATATATATATATATATATATATAATGTGTGTGTGTGTGTGTGTGTGTGTGTGTGTGTGTGTGTGTTCAAGCACTTGGTTAGATTTGTTCTATATTTTCAATGGATCCAAATTATAGTATAATTTGTGGTCGCAGCAGAATTCGTTAAATATATCGAATACCGTTGCCTCCTACTTTGATATAGCACAGATATGAGTAGTTTTTTTTATTTTCTGGTCCTTTTGGCTCATACATATTCGTATGTGAAAATAGTAGTTCCCCTTAAAGCTGCTAGGAGACTTTAGATAGCTTGCTTTTTCAAATATTCCTGATAAACAGATTCACTCCAAATCTTTCATGTATTGTGTTTGATTCGTTCTGTCTTTCCAAAGGAAACTCGTTTCAGAATAGGTTTTTGATATATGCAAATTAACTACTGCTTTCTTATATACCTTGAAGGTGTTTAACGTAGATTATTGCATAAAAAAGCAGTGTCGCATGTTATTAACAGCCGTGCATTAATCGGCGAAAAGCCGTGTATTAACAAGGCAATTCATGCGCTGTTAATGCACGGCCTCGCAACTTTCAATATGAACGAGCATAGTACGTGGAACTTGCGTTCGCGAGACATCAATGAAAAGGCGAAACAAAACAATGAAAGAAATAACGCGAAATGTAGCAAATGTTTTCAGTTTTTATGCAATAATAGCGATAGAACTTGGTTTTTCAATGCATTAACATTCGCCAGGTCCTACATCGGTTTTCAACATCTCCCTCGGGACCTTGCGAATGTTAATGCATGAAAAACCATGTTTGATCCCTATAATGTAATATACTAGTTTTACACCATTCGATGTGATGCCTGGATTTTAGGTAGCTGCCGCCAATGACATTTTTGTTCCTTTTCTCTTTGGAGAAACTTGAATGGACATGGATTATGAGTTTCCAGGGTTCCGTGGTTCTACGGTTCCGCCCTTTAGTTTAAACATTAAAGTTTAACACAGTTTAAACATTAAACATTTAGTTTAAATCGATTTTCGTTGTTTCAAGTCTTCGCTTTTTTCAAAGAGAAATCTGCATAGATTATATATTAATTATATTAATTTGTATTTATTTATTTATTTATTTACTTAGTCATCTATTTTCTGATTACACGTACCTACTTTTACAAAGTGACATCACGTAAGCATGCCTATACAGTTTTGACCCCCTTAAACCCCACTTTTACATAGTAAAACTGGGGTTTACAGGGGTATACATCATTTTTCTTATTTCTGCTAAAAAACATAGATTGTGGGTACTCGTTAGAACCGCCTCGGCGAGGCGGTTCTAACGAGTATTTACAGTCTGTGTTTTAAGCAGAAATTTGAAAAAAATATCAGATATTTTTATCTGAAAATTATCAGTTTTTGGAAGTGAAATTTTCTATACATTTGAATAAGCATGTTTTCGTAATGAAGGAAGATATACACAATATTATAAAAATATTTGTTTTTCTTTGAAAGTAAAGATCACAGTCTGTAAAAGTTTGTAAAACAAAAGTGGTTAAATACAAAATAGCGATGTGTATGGTGATAATTAAAAAAAAAAACGGAGACATTAAAATCTTAAACGTAAGCTATTTAACCCGTTTATGCTACCGGAAATTTTGCACAGGTCTATGTCCATTAGAAGGTCGTCTTGTTACTTTTTATTTGTACTATGTTTTATAGGCATTCATGTATTTAATGTAAACATGTATACCCTGATCATTTGCTACGTTTTGTTGTGTCTGATCTGAGTCTACACTTTTTTTTTACCAAGGTCGTTTTAATATGAGGTTAGGCATAAATATTGAATGATTTTGTGGCTCACAACTGCAAAGAAAACTGCACTGATGCCATAAGTCATATTTTGGAAAGATGGAATTTAAAATGGCATCACGTTTTTGTTTCAAATTTGTTCATGAACAATAATTTAAGTCCAATTCTTTTCAAACACTGTAGGCAGGAATTGAGCAGAAATTCACTTTTACAGTTGCACACCACTGTGGGCAGATGTTGGACAGAAATTTATCGTCATATTTATATATAACACTGTCAAGCATTTTAGGTTGCTGTTAAAGAGAGCTGTATTTTTACCATTTAATATAACTGTAAGTCGAGCACTGTAGGTAGGTGTAGAGCAGAAATTTATTTTTACTATTGTATACCAGAGAACTAACGGTCCTGTGGCTCACCTGAGAGTACTTTTTTTCTGAGCAAACCGTGGATAAAGGTTTTAAGAATGAAGCATATGGGTATGTTAGCTGGTAGTTTGAAAAATATCCGGACTCTGTATCCTACAGTAACCTGGTATGGAATTTATTTTAATATGGCGAACAGAAACTTCACATAAAATATGGCTTACCAAATGTCAAAAGTCTGTGCCTTCTAGTTTCACATAAGAATATTTTTTACAGTTTAGTTACCATATGACTCTATGTCAAACAAGAGAGCCCTGGGACGGGGCCATTTTGTACCCCAGGGCTATATGTTAACAATTGTTGTTTAGGTCCACTTGATAAAACTAAATACCAAATGTAAAAAGGTCTATGCCTTCTGTTTCACACAGGATAATTTTTAATGCTTTCCCCGTACAGGTCTATGTAAGACAAGTGACCTCCGGGACAGAGCCATTTTGACCCAGGCCATAACTTAAACGATCTTGGTAAAGGTCCTTTAGCTGAATTTACATGTCAGATATCAAAGATCTTGTCCTTCTAATTAAAGATGATTTTTAAAGTATTTTTTTTTTACTTTCAAAAAAAAAAAAAAAAAAAAAAAAAAAAAAAACAAGTGACCACTTGGGTGGTAGATTTTTAACCCATGGCTATACTTTAAACAATCTTGGTAGAGATCCACTAGATGAAGTTTTACGGAAAATATCAAAGGCCTGGGCTTTCTAGTTCAGGACAAGAAGATTTGTAAAGTTTTTCGCTAAATGATTCTATGAAAAACAAGTAACTCCAGAGAAGAACCATTTTTGCCCCAAGGCTAAAATCGGAACAATCTTTGTAAAGACCTACCAGATGAAGTTATACATTAAATATCAAAGGCCTGGGCCTTCTAGTTTTAAAGAAGAACATTTTAATGTTTTCCCTGTATGAGAATATGTAAAACAAGTGATCACTGGGATGGGGGGTCATTTTGGCCTCCGGGCTATGATTTGAACAATCTTTGTAGAAGACTACAATATATAGCTACCTACTAAATATCAAAGGCCTGGGCCTTCTAGTTTAAGAAAAGAAGATCTCTTTTTACCATATATGTACGTGGATGCCATCGCGGTCATGTAACCCTGATGCGGAGAACAAAATTTTGTTCCTCCTACCCATATAAAATTTGGCTTTGATTGTCCTAGTGGTTTCTGAGGAGAAGACCTTTGAAGAGTGTGGACAAAAGACGGACGGAATACGACGGGCGATGGCGGACAGACGGACGACGGAGTTGAGCTAATAACCATGCAAGCACTGTGAGCGGATGTTGGGCAGAAATTTATTTTTACCATTACATATAACTATAAAAAGGTTAAACTATAACACTCCTCCATTATCGTGTCGAGGGCAGATAACTCCGGAAAAAAATGACGAAATTTGTCCATTAGAAATCCAAAACAAGATCACACAATATCAATACACATACCAAGTTTGGTGAAAATCCATTGAAGAATAATCAAGTTATCATCCGGCAACGAAAAAAGGGCGGACGGACAGACGACTGAATGACGGACGGACAAACACATTGATGTCGAACGTGAAACCATAATACCCAGCCACTATCGTGTAGCGGGGTATAATTAGAAAAGCAATGTAGGCAGGTTTTGAGCTGAAGTTTATTTTTCGCTATTATATATAACTGTACGTCAAGCATAGTAAGCAGTTGTTGAACAGAAATGTTTTCACTATAATATATACCTCTAAGTCAAGCACTGTAAACATATGTTAAACAGAGACTTATTTTCACTATTATATAGAACAATAATTAAAACATTATAGGCAGGTGTTGAGCAGAAATTTATTTTCAGTATTATACATAGCTATAAGCAAAGCGAAGCGCTGTCGGCAGGTGTGGAGCAGAAATTTATTTTCAATATTTCATATAGCTGTAAGTCAAGCACTACAGACAGGTGTTGAGCAGAAATTTTTTTTTTATCATCATTATATATAACTGTAAGCAAAGCACTGTCGGCAGGTGTTGAGCAGAAATTTATTGTCACCATTACATAGAACTATACGTCAATCCCTGTAGTCAAGTATTGAGCAGACATTGGTTCACAATTACATGGATAGAGGTTGAGCACCTAAGGGGTTGTTGAGTAGAGAAAATATTGTCACACATTCATGGACATATATATGTTATGCACCGTAGGCAGGTATTGAGAATAAATAAGTTTTTGCAATCACATAAAAATATATGCTATGCACTGCAGGCAGATGTTGAGCAGAACAATTCACATTTATATAAAATATGTCAGCAACTTTTGGCAGGTGTTGAGCAAAATTTTTAACAAAAGCATAAAATATGTCAAGCAATGTATGTGGGTGTTGAGCAGAAATTACATAAAATATATTCATATACTTGTCTTATTTCTTAAACCATTAGAACATATCAAACATTGTAGGTTGAGCTGAAAGTTTCACATTACATAAAATATGTCAAGATATGTGTAGGCATGTGTTGAGCGCAATTTTTTCACAATACATAAAATACAGATGACTCCCGTTATCTCAAATAAGATAAGCCAAGTACAGTAGGCAGGAGCTGAGCAAAATGATTACAATAACTTAACATATGTCATGCATTGAAGTCAGGTGTTGAGTATGCATTTTCACAATAACATACAAGTCATGCACAAAAGGTCGGGTTTGACCAGACACTTTTACAATTACAGAAACAAAAGTCAAGGACTGCAGGCAGGTGTTTTACACAAATGTTTACAGTTACATTTAAATGATCTTCAAAAGAACCAGAAACTATAGACCGCATTTACACCTGCAATGGTGTTTAGTACGCTACATTATAGACAATACCGCAACTTTTGGTTGGGTATTGTTGGGAGATTAAATTAGTTTAACTCTATCAAGCCTCACTCCCCAGTAAGCATTCTACATAAGTCTATAGCGGGCCGTTAGCGGCCCGTCAGGGTAGCTGACGGGCCGCTAACGGCCCGCTGTAGATTTATGTAAAATGCTAGCTGGGAGATTAAGTTTAATCGATGCACTTTAGGCGAACTGATACACTTTCAGGTGGAGGCAACTCTGTTACTCTCTTTTGTCTTCCTTATGAAAAAAGGCTACTCTACAGGGAAAGAATTTTCTCCATTTGGGATCGATATTTTTGTTTTTGTAATAGACCCCTTATTAGGACTGGTTTGCAGAGAAGCAAACAGGAAGTCAAAAACCGTCTGGCTAGTCAGAGAGAGAGAGAGAGAGGAAAACAATAATAGCAAACATATAAGTGAAGATGCCCAGAAAATGCCGCAACCACGAAGTACAGCCTTCTCGAGGCACTGAAAGAAGCAGAGCTAAGGAGCAAACTGTGACAAAACAAGCGCCACATATGGAACCACAGACGCATAAAAAGGTAAAAAAAATTAACAGCAACAGAGGAACCGCCTTCTAACGGTTAGTAGTAGTATAGTCAGTACGAGTGTGTATACATCATACGAGTGCGATCGACTTTTATCACTATCTGAAAAAGGAAAAAATAATAATGTCAAAATTAAAATCCTTACAATTGTAATACATTTAACCAATGATTATACCATTTAGTATCAGAAAAATAGCTTGTTACCTGGGCGTAAAATTCAAACCTTCAATAATATCTTCTTGAATTCCTTCAAAGAGAGATAACGTTGACTCTGTCTCATACTAGAATTGAAAAAAAAAAATCTTCTACAAGGGGAGCACAATGTCTCCATCCGAATATCCACATTTTAGTTTTGTTAAATTTAATGCCAAATGCTTTTATCCAAACCGTTAATAAGATCTCTTGCACATGTTTTCAACTACCGACAAAATAGAGGAACAATTTAACAGTGTTAGGAAAACTGTATTCGTAACGGAATGACCCTTGTGAACAAAGAACACATACACAAATATAAAAATAACTGAAGGGTCGAAATTCATTATGCCAGACTCTCTAGTTTCGACCATTAAGGCCACAGACGTGGCCCTCATTTAATTTTTTCAGGCATCTTTAAAACAGGCTCAATGGTCTCACAGAATCTAAAATATATACAGCACACTGTACTGACGCATAAGGGAGACGTTTTGTGGTAGTCACACGAACCTTGCATCGGCTGTAGTGAAGATCAGTTCCCAACATCTGTGGGCTAGCCAACGTTAAATTTTCTTTGAAGTACGTATATTTCGATATCTGAAATATCGACTCAATAATAGGCTGAAAACATGAGAAGAACGTCTTTCCGTACTTCATTATTGTTTAGTTAATAATTGTTTTTGGTCCTTTGTGATTATTAGGCCCTTTTCAGGATCATTTAGAATCTATGTGAGAGTCATCGATTAGGCCTAAAAGGCGCAAGTAGCCAGTTGGGCATAGAAAACTTGACACTTTACCAGTTTTCAGTTTTATGAATATGTTCAATGCTCCCAATGGTTATTCCTTTTAGAATTTATTACTCCGAAATACAAACATCAAACTTAGCACTGCAGCCTCGGCTAACCCAGATCTTTGTGTAGTCAAATCCATAAATGCCAACTGGTCCCTCGCCTGAAAGTGGTGGGTTTCCGGGGATGCCAACACAGGATACAAGCTTTTTCTTTTTATATACCCATACATCAGTAATATTTCCTGGCTTTTTAATTGGACATTCTCTGTATCCACCGTCAACGCTTTTACAAGACATCTTCAACATTTTTCCGTTACATGTATGCGCTGAAAAAAGTACCAACCACAGTCAGTATTTGGACTATTCAAATATCATAGATTACGATGTTGATTTAAAACATGTAATTCGGAAGCAGACAAAACTATACATGGCCTTTTATTTCGTGTAGTAGATTATGAGAAACGGTTTGAATGCATTTATATTTCAGTTCTTCATTTACTTCTTGTGACATATGGAAACACTGCACGCTCGAATACATCTACATTTACATTTATTCCTAACCCAAGGAAAACCCTTGAGTGCAAGGTGTTCTTTTCAAACATATGTTTCATCTAATTTTTTTTGTAAATAAATAAAACAAACGTTTGTATAAATAGAGAGAACCTGCCCCAGGAACAGCCAGAATAAATTGCAAAATAAAATCTAAAAAGGTTGTTATAGGGAACACGAAACAACTAAAATAAAGGACCTTAAAGTCTCGGTTTCCTGAGCCACTTCATATACATATGTGTAGTTTGAAGGGCTGCATACGCCGCTGACTTAAGCTGTACTATAATTTCCAAATTATCATAATAAGTTCAAAGACCCCGAACAAAATATAAATATAAACTGCACTATGATGAAGAACGGGGAGGCTTACGGCCATTACACGACACTTAGTCAGCTGCAGTAAATGTAAAACTGTATAATGGTTGCCTTTGGAAACTATAAATTCATAAAATATGATAAAATAAAAGTAAGAGGAAAGTCCAGGGAATGCCACAGCTGCCCTTCCCTGACACAAAGAGGAAGGGTTAACAGACAAAACCAAACAAGCACAATTCGGACAAACGTACGAAAAGCACTAAGATTAGCTCACTCTTCCCCAAGCGATGTAATCGCAATGCTAAAAGGACTGAAAAATACATGAACATGTAACACAAGGCAAAACTTAAAACACACTGCCTCGTAGAATAAACCACAAAGCAACTAAGAGTAAGACTAACACCGGGACCACCGCCTTAGAACGGTCAGTAGAATAAACCGCAGCGGAGGTGTGTGTGCG
This sequence comes from Anodontia alba, assembly GCA_964016985.1. Lineage (NCBI taxonomy): Eukaryota > Metazoa > Mollusca > Bivalvia > Lucinida > Lucinidae > Anodontia > Anodontia alba. The sequence continues at coordinate 38,060,764 of OZ024837.1, read as the reverse complement.
GGGGGGGGGGGGTGGAGTGGTGGGGGTGGAGGAGGAGTTAAAAGCACTTTTACGGCCAGCCAACTTCACCCTTGGTCCCGATGCTACATTTAATAAAGAAATACGTAAAAATAGGTCCGCATAAAGGCTGCCAACTCAGTCAATGCATCAAAGCGAAAACAAAATCAAATTAATCACTATGATAAAAACATAGACGAGTACTCATGGATAGTCTACTGTGTCCCAGAGAAAATGAAAACCAATAATTAAACTACGGCGGGCCAAGCCAAAGACATATCATCAAGCTCCAACCCACTGGTTAAAGTTTTACGAAGAGGCCGTCATTGAATCTGAGGCCCCAACCGCCGTCGTGCAATTAAATAGTGACGTATAGCCATCCACAATGGTTGGGTTGATAACTAGGCATGCAGTCTGCCGCATAATAAACAGGATATAGCCAATTCTTTTATAACGGTTAATTTGTTTTATGAATTGCTCCAAAATGTTAGAATTCCCCACAATTTTTCTAAATCTATACACTAAGTCACCGTAAAATTCTGGTTCCGATATACCTTGTTGCAGAAGTGTTTTCAAACCGACGTTATATTTTTCTATTAAGGCTTTGGGTCTGTGATGACATTTTGAAAACGCCTTGCGAAATTTAAAGTAACGATAGCTCTGCCTATGAAGTTTTGAGTAAAGGCTTTATTACGGCAATTAAAGTAAGATCTGAAGAAGCTCTGGCGAATCTAAGTCTTGCTGTTTATGTCTCGTTGGATTGCAGGAGAAAGAAGTTCTGTTGGCCGTCCTGAACGAAACGTATGGTTGGGCGACGTATATTGAACGTGATTACATACGTCAAACGTCATGAAAACATGCCTATATAATTTTGACCCCCTTAAACCCCACTTTAATATAGTAAAACTGGAGTTTACAGTTATACATTATTTTTCTTATTTCTGCTAAAAATATAGATTGTGGGTACTAGTTAGAATCGCCTCGCCGAGCAGAAATATGAAGAATATCAGATTTTTTTTATCTGAAAATTTTTGGTTGTTTGGAGGTGAAATTTTCTCTATATTTGAAAAGGGCGTGTAAGTTGCTTTGTGGTTTATTCTGCGAGGCGACTTGTTTTGTCTTGCCTTATGTTATTTTATTCTTGTGTTTTTCAGTCCTTTAAGCATTGCAATTACCTCGCTTGGGGTAAAGAGAGCTAATCTTAGAGCATTTCGTACGTTTGTCCGAGTTGCGCTTGTTTGGTTTTGCGTGTTTCCTCTTCCTCTTGGTGTCTGGGAAGGGCTGCGGCTTGTGATTGTGGCACTCCCTGGACTTTTCACTTACCTTTTTCGGAATGAGTCTGACACCCGACCTGCAATAATCATAGAAGTGACCTCTATTGTAAAATACAGCAAATCTAGAAATTACACCAAGCGTATGAAGTTTGCTTAAATGAGGGATATATACTTACGTGTCAAATATACATGGAACGTGGCAGCGCAACCCCTATAAACCCAGAGAATGTTATGTCTGTATCCATACAGACCTCCATCCCCAAGAGTGCAATTAATGGGTGCGAGTCCTGGGTAGAAGTTGCACTGTGTGGTACCCTTTGTGCAAATGACGATAACAGCCGTGATGCTCGCTGACTGACGAAATGCACATTCAGTGTAGCCGTTATCTTTGCTAGAGCAATCCGTCTCCTCTACTTCTCCATTAGAATGGTGCCAATTGCCTTGGGCTGAAATATACAGGACGAAATAAAGAATAATAATAATAATTGAATGAATAGATAAATAGAACGGGTCAAGGTAAGGTCTGCAGAATCTCGTGTTAAGGACTAAATGAGATTAAATGAGACATGATTGAGCAATTTGTGTTTTCTAAATAGATATTTACCAAAATTCATTAGGTTCAAATGTAACGAGATACAAAATTATTTAGGCCGCTGGCCAGATACCGTTTCCAACCCTCCCCCACCTCCACTCCCTCTCCCCCCCCCGCCCCCACCGCCCCCGCCTCCCTCCCCTCCCCACGAGGAAATTTGTATACCATGTGTTTCTTAAATCCTATTATCTTTCGAGTACTTTGCAGCATGCTAGTCAGCTGGCGATGAGGGCATTACTTAATAGCAGCCAATGACATTCGTTACCCCTACAAAACGTATAATACCATATGAAACGGTTAAATCTATGAGAATTGGAGCAATATATAAACATACAAAAAATATCCACTAGCTACAAATTGAGTTGTTTGAAGTTTCTTTTTGACGTTTGGTAGTGTTATGCATGTTACATGTCCTACTATAACAATGGAAGTAAGTATTTTAGCTGAAATAGTTCATTTTATCGGATTGTGCATTGCCCATACAGTTTTAACTTTGTAATTTGTAATTAGGTAATTGAGTACCCTTTCCAATGTTGCTAACATTATTTCTTTTGCTTTTATACTTTGTAGCTATTCGATATTGATATTAAAACATCATTTTCACATAATATCACATCAAATGCTTAGAAGCTGTTCAAATATAGTCAGTTCTTATTATAGCATTATATCCTAGTAATATGAGATGAAGAGGCGCATTAAAACCTGTCTCTGCCATACCATTCTGTCCATAGTAATGTAGGTAACACATAAAATATCTATAAACTGTTGGATTATGTGTGTTTCTGTATAGTATTCTGCATCAGAATTTAGTTCCCCTGTTTTGTATTATTTATATAAGGGATCGTAAGCATTTTCAAACCTGCAGATTTAATGCTGCTATCGTTGTCAGGTTATATAAATTCATTACTAACAAGTTGCTAACTGGATCAAGACGATTTTTGCATAAAAAATTAAACTCTGTCCTGAAGTTCTCAATCTATGGCAATTGCTTAAAATTTCTTAATGTCTGAATACAATATTTGCAGATGATTTATATGTCAGACCCTTTAATTGGCTCTGTTTAATATTTTTTCAATGGTAACGCATGTAACACCTTAATGTCTAATTTTTAAAGGATTTTTGTCTGTTAAAATGCTTTTCCTAAAGGTTTATTTCTTGAATTAATGCTCAGTTTCCGAAACATATTGCTTTTCAGAATAAAATGATAGAATGACACTTTCGTCTTATTTATTCTGTTACATTATCAGGTGAGTTACGTAGACAAATCTTTTATCTGCAATCTAGCTTACCAATGCATATCAACTCAGGAATTGACTGGTATAATAAGTAGATCAAAATTATAGCTTGATATATTAATTGTTGTTTATTATTTCTGTTTAAGACCCAGGGTGAAGTTAGTTAGCTGTAAAAGTGCTTTAAACCCCCCGGTGGTTTACTCTACTGACCGTTCTAAGGCGGTGGTCCCGGTGTTGTTCTTACTCTTTGTTGCTTTGTGGTTTATTCTACGAGGCGATTTGTTGTATGTCTTTCCGTGTGTCATTTTGTTCTTGTGTTTTTCAGTCCTTTTAGTATTGCGATTACCTCGCTTGGGGAAGAGACAGCTAATCTTAGTGCTTTTCATACGTTTGTTCGATTTGTGCTTGTTTGGATTTGTCGGTTTCCTCTTCCTCTTGGGGTCTGGGAAGGGCTGCGTTTTGTGATTGTGGCACTCCCTGGACTTTTCTCTTACCTTTTTTTTCAAATTCTATTTAAAAACATGGCACATTATGCAGTGTACCACAAAGTCTTTCTTTTACATTTTTAATGAAGGTAACATAAAACATTATTTTTGAATAAAAACATTGGTACAGGCATATTTTCTTGTCAAGAAGTGCATGTATTTATACCAGAATAGTATTTACTTGTAGTCCTGATTAAAACAAATTGTTCATTATCATAAGCTACCGCAGGACATATAGGGCCTGTGAATTCAGTAATGACTGGTCAAAGTCTTCTCTGAGCGCTCAATAAATAATTAAGAACCCCTGCTTTCTTCATGCAGACTGCACTGATTAGACTGAGGGGACAACCAGGCTGATCTGAGTCTTTTCCAAGTGCACAAGTCAATTATTACTTTGTCATGCTGAGGCTAAAATACATTAAGATAACCTAAAGTAAATCGTATAACACTTTGCCTTACGGTAATATAATTTTCATCCAAAAAAAAAAAATAGTGTTGCTTTATCTCCTTAATATAGAGAACACAATAATCCTTAAAGATAAGTGTGTAACATTTCGTAACTTTAGAAACATACATAACACAATGAAATTACATATAGATTAGAGCTATTCAGTGACTTTAGCACGGTTAGAGGTTAGTTCCACTCTTGTGTTGAACATAAAAATGGTATGCAACTCTATTAGCATCTGTTCCATGCATATATCTGTACATTTTTCTATTATAACATTAACTACAGGTACTTAGCTAAAACTCATGAACAGAATTCAGATCAATATTGTTTGATATGATTAAATGTAGTCAGCATTACATATTTACATATGACTTCGAAACTGACTCTATAAAAGGACCTAGAAAAGCTATTTTTCAGTGTCAGATTATAAATTTTCAGCAGAAAAAGTGATATTCTTAGCACCAGCGTGTTTTGTCAAGTATGAAAATTTGAAGACTGATCAGTGTCTGGGCAGAAGGAAAATGACCTTACAAAACATGGGACTTTCATGATAGTAAAATTCATTATTTTGTCTTATTTTGGTAAGGACTGATTTTAGAATACAAATAATAATAATAATAAATGCTGTAATAGTCTATGTCGACATATGCAAGATTAAGAGTAGCAGTTACAATTGTGTTACATAGGTTACTAGATATATTAGTAAATAAAGATATCTGGTAATGGGCATTTTATATTTGTACACTAATCTATTCACTTAACAGAATCGCTGACCATCAGCTGGTACTAAATAATTGGCCTGTCTGCAATTTCAATGGAAATAAAGTGTGGTAAATAAACACCGTGCCGTATCTTGGAATCAGAATAATCTAGAAATAAATAATAAATTGTTTTTTTTTGTTGTTTTTTTTTCTCGTTATAGTTTCTTAGCAGCATTATCTAATTCAGACTCTGCCGTAAGGCATATATGGTTCAGAGACACAACCAATCCTATCCGTTATGCTATACTACCACCGTTTATATAACGCACAAAGACACAACCAATCATGTCAGTTATTTTATTCTATAACCATTTTGCTTATAAAGTACACATTTTGGAGGAGCATCATAAAGTAACAAAGCCAATGAAAATCGTTAAGATTAATGCTGTTGTGTGTTATTCTTATTTGTTATATCATGTATAAAATTTATTACAAAACGTTTGTATGTTTTTTTTTTTTATCTAATATGGTTTTCTTACCACTATCTAGATGATAAATAATAGAAAACATTTATTTAATATTTACGTCATCGAATTATATTATAAATGGCTGACCTTTATGAGTTTTCTTTTATATATATATATATACATGGTATTTCATAATAAGCAGATTCTGTTGAAGCAAACTGTCATCTAGCCAGCACAAAACATTTTAGTATAAATAATGTGGCAACAGAGAACTTCCAGAGTGCGCATGCTATGTATTTGGCTGCATCTTAAAGATGACCAAATTTCAGTGTAGTGTTGATACATGTGTGATGCTGTTATCATCGTTATATCATAGAAACATAGAGGGACAGCAACGTGCGCCCAGCGAAGACTCAAATCAGCCACATGGATGCATAGGCTGATCTGAGTCTTCACTGGGCGCCCATGTAAATTGTAGAAATGTATGAAATTTTAAAATTTAATTTGCTTGAAAGCGATGTTTCAGTTATGCAAATCAAAAACTCGGTATTTTATTTAATAAAACGTTTGATTTTTTTTCTCCAAAATCAATGAAATACAGTGGACACCCTTAACGCGAAAATCCGGTTCAAAGTTTGTTTCGTGGAGACGATATACTAGAATAGTGATTTGCTACTTTTCTTCTGGAAATTGTCATGCATGACTGTAATCCAAGTGAAGTTTTAGCTAAGTTTATAACGAACACACAGTACTGCTAAGACAAAAGGTTAAACCCGAGTGCACACAGGGTTTAACTATATTTAGACATTGTGTTCACTAATAGTGAGTAGACACTAAAAAACGCACTACAATGTCTTCACTTGTTAAATCGGTGTTCATGCAATGTCTTCCCACAAATGTATAACCTGTCAAAGTCCCAGATCTGATAAATACATAAGAAATTAGATAAATACAAAACATATATTAGTGCTCTTTAGAATGAATGAATGAATGAATTTGAAATGAAGACCAATAGTTTAATGTAAGAAAATAAATTTAATATCAATTATTTATTAATCAATTAATTTAAAAAAAAAAAAACGTGTTGTATTTATTTGTAGATAATTCAGTACATCTTTAACATGGGAATGGAAATTGATCGTGCATCGAAATGAAACACATGAGAACTTAATCAAATATAAGAACAAAGTTAAGTTGATAAGACCGATGTAAATATATGTACAAACAAAAATGGTGTTCACTATGTTTCATCTCTGTAATTTGTTGTTTTTTGTGTTCTCGGAGATGTAGCACTGATGAGTTAGGAAGCCTTCATGCGGACTGAACAAATTATGTGTCTAAACCGTGGCAGAAGTAAGGGAGAGGATTGTGGCCACGTAAAATCGATTTAAGCCCCCAGTGAAATACTTTCACTGACAGTTCCAAGGCGGTTCTTCTGTCATGGTTTATTTTTGTTATAGTTCGTCTTTGAATGTGTGTGTCGCTTAAATATTTTTGTTTTGGATAGCCATTTGGCCACTTTATGGGAAAGTAACTGTCCGTTTGGCTTTCTGCTAGTGATGTTTCCATTAGGGTCCAATTATTTCGTGTTTGTGTTTCTTTCCCGTTCATTTCTCTGATGGGAGATGTGGGTTAATTGTATCGGTTCCTGATCATTGCCTTCCTTTCTATTTTACAGTATACCAGGTGTTTGGCTGCTGCCTAGCAGAGCAGTACAGGGATACGTAGGTATACCAGGGGAAGTGCAGCTGCCTTGCGCAACAGCAGAGGCCTGTACAGGTATACCAGGGATATGACAGCTGCCCGACAGAGCAGTAGCGGGATGTATAAGGTGATGAGGCGAAACATTCAATTTCATGAAAAATAAGATAATTTCTTTAAATATTGGTAAATGTCTTGAGCTATTGGAAAACTTTCAAAGGGACTCAAGAACGAGTTCGAATTAGTCATGGCAAACGTGCCTTCGGTGTACGAGCTGTTGAGGTTCGACTGTAATGAGGACAGATTCTTTAAAACGGATCATTCATCAAGTGAGATCACAAAATGACGGCAAAACAACAAAGCCTTACATGTAAGATAAATTATCTCTCTCTTACTGCTTTAAGGGTTAAACTATCTTTACGCAGAAAATGGGTTTTGATATTTCATGCAGACTGTCTGTTTGCATGCCTGTTTTCCAAGCAGGTGATTCGCGTAAATTTCAAAACATTTTCTCTAAAAATGCCACGAATTTTGCTTGGCGCTTTAAGTGCTCAAATATCCCCTCCTCACCCCCTCCCCACCAAAAAAAAAAAAAAAAAAAAAAAAAAAAAAAAAAAAAAATGGGTATGACATTTCACGCAAACTGCCTCTATTGGAAACAATTTACATAAAGTGCCAAGCCCATTTTCTAGGAAAAAATACACCAGTTTGCCCCTCATTAATTCATACTGCTTTACAACCACTTTCAATAAACCTATTAAACTGTCAAAAATACTGAGTAGCTTGCATAACAATTGCCTGATTGATGTAGCAAATGCTTTTTTTTGTTTAAGTCTTATCACCCAAGCGAATTTCTATTGATCTGTCAGATTAAACAGTGACCTGCCTCAGATAAAGGACAATTATGTCAAAATATGAGAAAAGGAAGATCATGAATTATGCAAACACTGAAGACCTAGATCAGACTACACAGCTGCACATTCTGATAAGGATTTTAACTGTCATTCAGTATATTCGACAGTAGTCAAAATTTCTGTAGCTGCACAGCAAAAGACATTTTTAGTTTGCACAGATACGCAGATCGTGCTGTTCAATAGGTGTTTTGAAAAAAAATTTATCCGAGCGCTTTAAAAGAAAATGAGGAAATTTGTGAGCGCATTCGTCCGTCCGTGCGTGCGTCCGTCCCGCTATCTCCTCCTAAATTGAATATCACCAAACTTGCCACATGTCAGGGTGTGCGAAAGCAATATTATCTTTTTTTTTCACGCGTCCGTCCACCCGTGCGTCAGGGTATCGCCTGTTAAATCGTTGGGCGGAGTTTAACCGAACTTTGTATAGGACTTCCCCTCATGATAAGGCTGTGCGAGATCAACTTTATTTTTCCGTGCGTCTTGCGTCTGTTCATGTGCCCAATATATCCAAAGCGTTGCATCGGAGTAATATTCTCGTGGTAACTGCTAATGGTTAAGGGTTACTGTGGTTATAAACAAAGCTTCTTATGTTGAGGTATTTTCAGGCCTTACCCATAAGTTTTTTTTTTAAACCAAACCGTTGCATAAGGGAGTAATACTCATGGTAACTGCTAAAACCTACGGGTTGCTGTGGTTATAATAAAAGCCTTTTAAGTTGAGGTATTTATATACGTTACACGTTTGTATATCTAAAGCGTTGATCCGGAGGATAATTCTCTTAGTAACTGCTAATAGATACATGTTACTGTGGTTAAAACCAGTGCTTCTTATGTTGAGGTATGTATAGGCGTTATCCATAAGTTTGTAAAACCAAACCTTTGCATTGGAAAATAATACTCGTGGTAACTGCTAAACACTACGGGTTGCTGTGGTTATAATCAAAGCTTCTTACGTGAGGTATTTATATGCGTTTCCCGTTAGTTTGTACATCCAATGCGTTGATTCGGAGGATAATTCCCGTGGTAACTGTTTATAGTTACGGGTTACTGTGGTTATAATCACAGCTTCTTATATAAAGGTACTTATAGGCGTTACCCATAAGTTTGTAAAATCAAACCGTTACATTGGAGACTAAAACTCGTGGTAACTGCTCAAAGTTACATGTTGCTATGTTTATAATTAAAGCTTCTTATATTGAAGTATGCATAGGCGTTATCCATAAATTTGTTATACCAAAGCGTTGCATTGGAGGATGAGTCTCGTTGTAATTGCTCATAGTTACGGGATGCTGTGGTTATGATCAAAGCTTCTTACGATGAGGTATTTTTATGCGGTACGTAAGTTCGTTATCAAAAACGTAGTATCGGGAGATAATTCTCGTGGTGATTGTTAAAAGTTAGGGTTGCTATGGTTATAAATAAAGTTTCTTACGTTGAGGTATGTATAGGCTACCCATACGTTTGTAAAACGTAAGCGTTGCATTCGACAATAATATTCGTGGTAACTGCTAATAGTTACGGGTTGCTGTGGTTATAATCAAAGCTTCTTACGTTGAGGTATTTATATGCGTTTCCCGTTAGTTTGTTTATCCAAAGCATTGCATCGGAGGATATTTCCGTGGTAACTGCTTATAGTTACGGGTAGCTGTAGTCAAAGCTTCCATTGTTAAGGTATTTATATGTATTATTCGTTAGATTTTATATCCAAAGCGTTGCATTGGAGGATATTTCCGTGCTAAGTGCTAATAGTTAAGGGTTGCTGTGGTTTTAATCAAAGCTTCTATTGTTAAGGTATTTATATGCGTTCCCCGTTAGTTTGTATATCTAAAGCGTTGAACCGGAGGATGATAATTAACGTGGTGACTGCCAAAAGTACGTGTTGATATGGTTATAATCAAAGCTTTTTTTTTGTAGAGATATGTTTAGGTGCTAGCTATAGATATGTAAAACCGAAGCGTTGCATTGGAGAATAATATTCGTGTCATAATCAAAGCTTCTATTGTTGAAGGAATTATATGCATTACCCGTTATATTGTATAAAGCGTTGAATCAAAGGATAATTCTCGTGATAACTGCTTATAGTTTCGGGTTACAGTGGTTATACTAACAGCTTCTTATATTTAGGTATTTTATGCGTTAGCCATAAGTTTGTAAAACAAAACCGTTACTTATACTCGTGGTAACTGCTAAAATTTGCCGGTTGTTGTGGTTATAATCAAAGCATCTTATGATGAGGTATATGTAGACGTTACCCATAAGTTTGTTTTACAAGAGCGTTGCATTGGAGGATAATTCACGTGGTAACTGCTCATAGCTACGGGTTGCTGTTGTCATTATCAAAGCTTATATTGTTAAGTTATTTATATGCATTACCCGTTACTTTGTATATTCAAAGCGTTACATCGAAGGGTAATTCTCGTTGTAACTGCTTATAGTTAAGTTACTGTGGAGAAAATCAAAGCTTCTTATAATTTGGTATTTTTAAGCGTTTCCCATAAATTTGTAAAACCAAACCATTATATTAGAGACTAATACTCGTGGTAACTGCTAAACGTTACAGGTTGCTGTGGTTATAATCAAAGCTTTTTACGTTGAGGTATTATGTGCGGTACCCGTTAGTTCGTACATCCAGAGCGTTGCATCCGGGGGAGAAATCTTGTGTTAACGGCTAATAGCTACGCGTTGCTGTGGTTATAACTAAAGCTTTTTATGTTAAGGTATGCATAGGCTACCATTAAGTTTGTAAAACTTAAACCGTTGCATTAGAGAACAATATTCGTGGTAACTGCTAATAGTTACGTGTTGCTGCGGTTAAAATGAAAGCTTCTTACGTTGAGGTATTTACGTTGAGGCGTTTCCCGTTAGTTTGTATATCCAAAGCGTTGCATCGGAGAATATTTCCGTGGTAACTGCTAATAGTTACGGGTTGCCGTGGTTATAATCAAAGCTGCTGTTGTTATGGTATTTATATGTGTTGCCCGTTAGTTTGTATATCCAAAGCGTTGAATCGGAGAATATTTCACTGGTAAGTGCTAATTGTTACGGTTTGCTATGGATATAATCCAAGCTTCTATTCTTAAGGTATTTTTATGTGTTTCCCGTTAATTTGTATATCCAAAGCATTGCACGGGAGGATAATTTACGTTGTGACTGCTAATATTTACGTGTTGTTGTGGTTATAATCAAAGCTTCTTATGTAGAGGTATGTATAGGCGTTACGAATAATTTTGTAAAACCAAAGCGTTGCATTGGAGAATAATACTCTTATAATACGCTAATAGTTACGGGTTGCTGTTGTCATAATCAAAGCTTCTATTGTTAAGGTATTTATATGCATTACCCGTTACTTTGTATATCCAAAGCGTTGCATCGAAGAATAATTCTCATGGTAACTGGTTATAGTTACGGATTTTCTATGGTAATAATCACAGCTTCTTATATTTAGGTATCTTTAGGCGTTACCCATAAGTTTGCAAAAATAACCCGTTACATTGGATACTAATACTCGTAGTAACTGCTAAAGGTTACAGGTTGCTGTGGTTATAATCAAAGATTCTTACGTTGAGGTATTTATATGCGTTACCCGTTAGTTCGTATATCTAAAGCGTTGCATTATAAGACAAATCTTGTGGTAACTGCTGATAGCTACGGGTTTCTGTGGTTATATCTATAGCTTCTTATGTTGCGGTATGTATAAGCTATCCATAAGTTTGTAAAATTGAAACGTTGCATTAGAAAATAATATTCGTGGTAACGGCTAATAGTTACGGGTTGCTGTGGGTATAATCAAAGCTTCTTACATTGAGATATTTATGTGCGTTTCTCGTTCGTTTGTATAGCCAAAGCGTTGCATCGGAGGATATTTCCGTGGTAACTACTAATAGTTATGGGTTGCTGTGGTTATAATCAATTTGAAAGCTTCTATTGGTAATGTATTTATGTGTGTTTCGTAGTTTGTATATCCAAAGCGTTGAATCGGATGATATTTCCGTGGTTTGTACTATAGTTACGGGGTTCCATGGTTATAATCAAAGCTTCTATTGTTAAGGTATTTATATGCGTTTCCCATTAGTATGTATATCCAAAGCGGTTCACCGGAGGATAATTCACGTGGAGACTGCTAATAGTTACGTGTTGCTATGGTTATAATCAAAGCTTCTTATGTATAGGTTTTTATAGGCATTGCCGATAAGTTTGTAAAGCCAAAGCGTCGCTTTGGAGAATAATATTCTTAGTAAATGCTAATAGCTATGGGTTGCTGTGGTCAAAATCAAAACGTCTATTGTTAAGGTAATTATATACATTATATCCAAAGCATTGCATCGAAGGATAATTCTCGTGGCAACTGCTAATAGTTACGGGTTGCTGTGTTTATGACCAAAGCTTCTTACGTTGAAGTATTAATATGCGTCACACGTTTGTTTGCACATCCAAAGCGTTGCGTCAGAGGATTATTCTAATAATAGTACATGCTAATAGTTACGGGTTACTGTGATCATAATCAAAGCTTCCATTTTTAAAGTATTTTAGGCGTTACCCATAAGTTTGTAAAACCAAACCGTTACAATGGAGACTAATACACGTGGTAACTGCTAAAAGTTACTGATTGCTGTGGTTATAATCAAAGCTTCTTATGTTGAGGTACTTATTTACGTTACCGTTACGCTAATAGTTATGGTTGCTGTGGTTCTAAGCAAAACTTCTTATGTTGAGGTATGTATAGGCGTTACCCATAAGTTTGTTACACAAAAGCGTTGCACTGGAGTATAATTCTCGGGGAAACTGCTAATAGTTACTGGCTGCTCTTGTTATAATAGAAGCTTCTTACGTTGAGGTATTCATATGCGTTACCCGTTAGTTCGTATATCCAAAGCGTTGCATCGGGGGATTATTCTCGTGGTAACTGCTAATAGTTACGGGTAGCTGTGGTTATAACTATAGCGTCTAATGTTGAGGATTGTATAGGCTAACCATAAGTTTGTAAAACTAAAACTTACATTGGAGAATAATATTCGTGGCACCTGCTAATAGTTACGGGTTGCTGTGGCTATAATCAAAGCTTTTTACGCTGACGTATTTATTTGCGTTTCCCATTACACACCGTGGAATCCATCAATTTGTACAAAGACAATGTACTATAAAGAAATACCTTGACCTTTCCGGTGGACCTATTGACGTGTGTTCTCAGAGTGCTGATCAGCTAGACAAAATGTGAGTGTATTCATTTTGTTGCGTTTTTCTTAAAAATCGGAGAATGTCATATGCTGGAATTGTTATAATACTTGTTTTTAACGGAAAACTCCGTATATTTCTCGAGATATCGGTTTTAGCGACCAAACATCATGCATTGAACCATAAGCACCGAGGCTAAGGATACAGTTTTTGTGTATTTCATGACATTTTAGTGAGATGACATAAGTCGTTGTGAAGCCATTGGATATTGCACACCTATTAAATATGTTTTTGCAACACGAAATATTTCGTTTTTCAGGTACATGTTAAAAGAATCGATGCGTACCTGTTGACTTGCGGCGTACAATTTAACTAATGTAAAATATATAGAAGGTGTTCAAGTTTTCAAAGTCTTTGACATGTACTAAAGTTCTAAAATAGGAATTAAATGATGAGTAAGGAAAAGTAGGTTACAAATAATTAACCAAAGGTATCGACGGTGTTAAAATGTTAAGAACACGGGATTTTTCCTGATTTTTTAAACATGTACTCGATGTCACAGTAAATTTAGTAAACATTGTACACCACTGGTCAAATGGTACGCATAGAAACATTTTTGTCTCTGTGTATAAAAAGTGAATCATTTCGTTCAAGTAAAAGTGTGATAAACTGACATATTTTAACATGGACTTAAATTTCAGTTGCTAATGTCCTGGAGTTAGGGTTTAAATTGCCTTTCATGGATAGTTTGAATCACGGTAAGGCATGTTCAAGCCATGATGTTTTTAAAGCCAAAAAGGATATTTGTAGAAATCTTACGATTCTTTCTATGAGCCTTGTGTCAGGTTTATCTCCATTCATTGCCACGGCATATGACATTTTCCGATTTTCGACCAAAAGTAAAATGAAAACATAAACTTACGTAAAAACGTAATAACCTTTGGTTCTGGTGTTTGTTTACATACTGTCAACTTTTCTACTGGAACAGGTTAATTTATTGTTCACTAGTACCCTGACGGCGTACAAGTTGACCAATTCCCAGGCGTGCGTTAGTTTGAATATCCAAAGCGTTGCATCGGAGAATATTTCCGTGGTAAGTGCTAATAATTACGGGTTGCTGTGGTTATAATCAAAGCTTCTATTGTTAAGGTATTTATACGTATGTGTTACCCGTTGGTTTGTATATTCAAAGCGTTGCATCGGAGGATATTTCCGTGGTAAGAGCTAATAGTTACGGGTTGCTTTGGTTATAATCAAAGTTTATTTTGATAAGGTATTTATATGCGTTTCCCGTTAGTTTATGTATATTCAAAGCGTTGCGTCGGAGGATAATTCGCGTGGTAACTGCTAATAGTTACGGGTTGCTGTGGTTATAATTGAAACTTCTTTTATTGGGTATTTATAGGCATTACCGATTAGTTTGTAAAACCAAATAATACTCCGGTAACGGTTAAACAACAACCCGTAACTATCAGCAGTTAGCACGAGAATTATCCTCCGATGCAACGCTTTGGATGTATGTCTAGGCATAAAAAGCTAACCTGTGGCTTTGTAAAACAAAAAGCGTTACATTAGAGAATGACACTCTTGTCAACTGCTAATTCTTTCAGGTTGTTGTGGCAATATTAAAAGCTTCAGTGATCATGAAATACTTTCGACGGTCATCCTCACCCTTCCGCTGATACAAGAAGGGCAGTTGTAAGTTTCTGGCGAATGAATGTGCTCAATTCTTGTTAACCGCGCGCTCGACATGATCCCATTGGGTTGATGGGCCGTAAAACCTCAACACAAGCAAAACAAAATTTAAAGCTTCTTACGTCTAGGTATCAATAAGCGTAACCGTGGATTTTTAAACCCAAAAACGTTACATTGGAGCATAATACTCTTGTTAGCTGCTAAAAGTTATGGGTTGGGTAAAATTCAAAGCTTCATATGTTGAGGTGTTAATAGGCGCAACCCGTTGCTCGTAATTACTGCTAATAGTTATGCAGGGAGGAGGAAATTTGGTTATATTAAAATCTTCTCATGTACGAGTATTATTAAACGTAATCTTGTTTTTCTTTTTCTTTTTTTTTAAACCGTAGCGCTGCATCCTTCTAAACCTGGGAGATATATATATATATATATATATATATATATATATATATATATATATATATATATATATATATATATATATATATATATATACTCTAGGTTACTGCTAACAGTTACGGATTGTTGTGGTAATTTTCAAAGCTTCTTACTAATCATCTAAAGAAATGAAACTGAGAGCGCGTCACATATCACATTTTCCCGATTCCGTTTTATGGTATGACAGCTTACATTTACCGTTAGAAATGATTCGCTAATTATCTTTGCGTGCACGGGATGTTCAGGTATTAATAGCCGAAACGTGCTGCGTTGTAAAACCAAAGCGTGGCATTGAAGGATAAAACTAGTGGTAACTACTAATAGTTACGGGTTAGTGTGTGGATATTCAAAGCTTCGTATGTCCAGATAATAAAGCTTTGAACGTGGTAGAACAACCTGTTTCTATTTGCAGTCGTATAAAATACTTCTCTCCTATACTGTAAAACATTATACGCTTTTGTTTTGTCAAAGCAGCATTAAATGAAATACCAAAACATAAGAAGCTTTGAAATGCCACAACTACCCGTACCTATAAGCAGTTACAAAAGTTTCAATTTTACCTTTGTTGCTTGAAAATATTTCATATGCGGGCTTTTCAGCATAAAGGGACGAGTGGCTATTGTATAATAGCCATTTCTGATCGGAATTCGAAGAAGTCTTAATGGATTGCATAAGCCTGATTTTGTTGCATCTAAGTTTGGACAAGATCGGATAAAACAGAATAATTATTGCCGTGTCCAATGGTGGATAGAAACATTGCCCCTCCCCACGTCCATGTCTGTCCGTCTGTTTCGACTAGTTTTGTATCAGCTCCGTAGCTCGGTAACCTTATGGGATAGTTTCGTTAAACTTCACACCGATGTAGTGTACTACCATGAGACAACATCAAGAATACAAGACCAATAACTCTGGGTTTCCTATGATGCGTTCGAATTACGGCCCTTTTGAACAGTGAAAATAGTGCTTTCTGACATATACTTGTGTAGGCTCTGTAACTTGAAACGGCTTTAGATAACTATGAAGCTGTACAAAAATGCAAAGCACCATGAGACAGCGTGAAGGACACAAGAACCATAATCCTGGGGTTCATATTCGACCGAAAAAGTCTCACCTGTGACATATACGACCGAACATGTCACACATGATAAATCTGACCGTATATTTGACATTGACAACCGAATATGTTGCACATGTGATGGCACATGTGATGAATTTGCTCGAATATATCACATGTGAATAATTCGAACGAATATGTCACACATAAGGAATTCCACTGAATATGACCAACGACAAAGGCTTCCTCAAATGTCCATTGTGGCGAATTCAACTGATTTTGCCACACGTGCGACCAAATAAGTCACACCTGTACCATTTTCGACCATTAAGACATCTCACCTGTGACTTATTCGACCGAATATTTCACATGTGTGAAAATTTATTTTACTTGTTTGCCAGTAATAGAATTTCTAATGTGCATCATACTTGTTCTTGTTAAAATCAGAAAATTGGGAAACGTATTCGTCACGTTCGTCCAAAAGTGATATATTCGATCGAATATGTCACATTTGTGTGGCATGTACGATCTGTTACAATGCGATACACGAACGAAAATACGTTTTATCCGAAGAAGAAATAAATCATGATAACACGAATCATATCAATCATACCACGAAAAATACCACGAATCATTTCGATATCTATTCCTTTTTTTTTTTTTTTTTTTTTTTTTTTTAATAATAATAATAAAATAAGCGACCGTGTACGACCGTATTTATCCCCACTCGTACATTACAGCATGTACATATTAAATTAATCAAAATACATGTATATAATAAGATGTTACTGAAATTTCCTATAGTAACTTGCTTTACTTTACAGGCTATTATATGAAAATCTAAGAACTTTGAAAGCAAAACCCCGTTTCTATACATCTGAGCCACATAAACAAACAACCTGCTTTATCACATTTGCGATAGAGAGGCGTAGATCAGCCTGCGCATCTGTGCAGTCTGGCTAACGCCTTTGTCGTTCGAAACTTGTACGGTATTATTATTATTAAAGATTCTGTACGCGAAATCTCAGGCAGGTTTTCTCATGACAAGTGTTTTTTTTTTATTATTTTTATTATTATTTTCATTTCGCACTGAATCACTTCTTACCAAGTAATGGACCTGTTTATTATACAGATATTTGATGAATGTTTGGACAATAGTCAAAACTATTGTCCCAAGGTACTGTGGACAACTAGAAGAACTATTGCCCGAGACCGGTGGCTGAGGACAATATTGCTTCAGGTCGCCCACAACACCGAGGGCCAATGCTTTTGACTATTGTCTAAACAGTCATTAAATAACTGTTTTATTAACAAATCCAGTGTAGACATATTATTCCAACAGGACGTTGAGCGTCAAAATAATAATAACCAGAATACCAACCCAACCGTCCAATTGTAGAAAATATTGGATGGTGATATTATTCCAACAGGATGTTGAGCGTCAAAATGATGATAACCAGACAAAAAAAAAAAAACCCTAACCGTCCAGTAGTAGAAAATATTGGATGGTGATATTATTCCAAGAAAACTTTGAGCGTCAAAATTATCATAACCAGAAAAACTACTAAACCATCCAATAGTGTAACATACTAGACGGTGTTATAGTTCCTTCAGGTTAAAACTGGTTAAAACTCATCTCATAGCCAAAAGTACAGTATAATGCTTTATATAAGAGATTGGGTGATGAAAAAAAATAGTGAGGAAATGCCACTTTAGCTTTTACGTTCAATGTCACAGCGACGTCAGATTTTGCGTAACACTACAAAACACAAAATCTTACACGAGAGTACATTTTGCACGCTTACAGTAGTGCTAAGAGCTATAAAGGTTATACCTAGTGCACGTGTAGTAAACTACATTTAGACATGGAACCGACGTCAGGGTTAACTAGATGTTTACTCCCTTCCAAGGTTTGTTTCGGGATTTTTCGGCCCAGTCAACCTCATGTCGAGCGCGGTTAGTTTACCTAACCACACATTTACTGGGCAGGCTTAGTACCTAATGCTCTGGCTCAAGTTGGGCCCATCGAGTCCTACTGTTGGTTTTCTTTTGCTTCAGCATTTCAGTTAGTTTTTCCGTCGATTCCTAAATCGGTGTTTCATCACTGTATTTGTTTGATTTTTATGTTCTCGTAGATGTGGCTCTGATGGGTTAGAAATTAACCCGTCACGGGGATTGAACATATGCCGTGTATTCCACGGTAGAACTAAGGGTGAGGGTTGTGGCCACATAAAATTATTTGAAGTCCCCTACCCAGTAAGATTTTACTGACCGTTCCAAGGCGTGCATCTTATGTGGTTTATTATCTCCGTCATTGTATATCTTTTCATGTATGTCTGGTAATTTGTTTTTATTTTGGAAAGCCGTTTGTCCATTCTTTGGGAAAGAAACTGTCCTTTTGGCTTTCTGCTTATAAAGTTTTGATTGTGGCGCCGTTAAAGTGCGTTCTCCTTTCCAATTGATGTCTTGGACGGAAGGTGTTAGGTAGTTTTTTCGATTTCTGATCATTGCCTTCCTTTCTATTTAGTCCTCTTAGAAGATAACCAGTAGGATGCACATTCTTTCGCCAGAAATTCTAAACTGCCTTTCTTGAAACAGACGAAGAGTAGAAATGACCGTAGAAAGTATTTCTTGATAAAACGAGTCGAACCCGCAACCACCTGATCACCAGCCGGATGTGCATCCGGATGAACCCTCCCCTCCACCCTCCGCCCCCACCCCCCACCCCACGTAAGCAATTGGTCACTTGCAAGTAAAAACTATGTGCACATTGGTCTGTTCTGTAGAAAACCTTTGAGGAGATAGTATACGAGACTAGAGTGCACTTACATTGTCTTACGATGAAGTTTCTAAAGCATTCCTTAATGATAAAAGTATTTTGTTATTGAATCACTGGAATCATTTTATTTAATTTCTAATTACTGTGGTGATGTTCGGGTATTTTAAATGTCAAATTATATTAATATTCCTGTTCTATTATAATATATGAAATTGAAATAAAACAAGAGATAGGCATTACCTGTAAGTTTGTATATCCAAAGCGTTGCATTGGAGAATAGTACTCGTGATAACTGCTCATAGTTACGGGTGGCTGCGTTTATAATAAAAGCTTCATCTGTTGAGGTATTTATATGCGTTCCCGTTAGTTTTTATACCCAAAGCGTTGCATTGGAGGATATGCCTCGTGCTAACTGCTAATAATTGCGGGTTGATGTGGTTATAATCAAAGATTCTTATGATGAAGTATTTATATGCGTCACCCGTTCATTTGTATATCCGAAGCGTTACATCGGAGGATAATTCCCGTGCTAACTGCTAATGGTTACAGGTTGCTTAGGTTATAATCAAATCTTCTTATGTTGAGGTATTTATAGGCGTTACCCGTTAGTTTGTATATCCGAAGCGTTTCATTCGAGCAGTATAGATCTTGAATAGGTTTTACTGGTGGTTACCGCTTATAGTTACAATAAACGTCAAAAAGATTGCCTTTGGTAACAAAGAACACACTACAGATAAGAAAATGGGTTGGTTTTATTGAGACTTTTCATAAGTAGTAATGAAGTTTGCAACACTGCTTACGCCCTCTAGCGTATACATGATCAGAACTCAATTTTCAAAGATTCCACAATTGGTCCAATGATCCCTAAGGAAATGAAATATAATCTGCACTATGGTAAAGTACGGGGAGACAAATTTATGGTTAACGCCTATAAATACTTCAACATAAAAAGCTTTGATTATTCCCACAGCAACCCGTAAATATTAGCAATTTCCAGCAGACTTATCCTCAAATGTAAAACTATGGATATATAGACTAACTGGTTACGCCTATAAATACCTCTACATACGAAGCTTTGATGATAACCATAACAGCCCGTAACTCCTAGAAGTTTCAACGGGAATTTTCCTCAAATGCAACGCCTTTGATATACAAACATACGGGTGATTTATACATACCGCATATAAGAAGCTTTGATTATAACCACAGCAATCCGTAATTATTGGCATTTACCATGAGAATTATTATTCGATGCAACGATTTTGACATATAAACTTACATGTAATGCCTATAAATACATCAATATAAGAAGGTTTGATTATAACATCAACTACGCTAAACTATTAGCAGTTACCACGAAAATGATACTCCGATGCTATGCGTTGGATAAACGAACTAACGGGTAACGCATATAAATACCTCAAAATAAGAAGCTTTTATCATAACCACAACAACCTGCAATTATTAGCAGTTACCACGAGTACAATTCACCAATGCAATACTTTGGATAAACACACTAGCCTCAACATATTAAGCTTTGATTAAAATAACAGCAACCCGTAACTATTAGCAGTTACCACGAGTATTATACTCCAATGCAGAACTTTGGATATACAAACTTACTGGTAACGCCTGTAAATACCTTAACAGAAGAAGCTATGATTATAACCACAACAACCAGTACCTATTAGAAGTTACTTCAAGAATTATCCTCCAATGTAACGCTTTGGATATCCAAACTATCTGGCAATGCCTATTAATACCTCAGCAAGAGAAGCATTGATTAAAACCGCAGCAACCCGTGATTATTAGAAGTTACCTCGATAATTATCCTCCAATGCAACGCTTTGTATATACAAACTTACGGGTATCACATATAAATACCTCAACATAAGGAGCATTGATTTTAAGCACATTATTAGAAATTGAGGTATTTATAGTATCGGGTTGTTGTGGTTAGTATCAAAGCTTCTTATATTCAGATAATTCTGTACGTTTCCCGAAGTTGTATATCCAAAGCATCGCATTGGAGGATAAGTCTCGTGGTAACTGCTGATACTGACGGGCAGCAGTGATTTAAATCAAAGCTTCTTACTATGACGTATTTATAGGCGTTACCCTTTAGTTTGTATAGCCAAAGCGTTGCATCGGAGGATAATTCTCATGGTAACTGTTCATACTTACGGGTCGCTATGATTATAATCAAATCTTCTTAAGTTGACGTATTTATATGCGTTTGTATATTAAAAGTGTTGCATTGGAAAATGATTCTCGTGGTAACCTCTAATAATTATATATGAGTATAATCAAAGCTTCTTAGGTTGAGGTATTAAAAGGCATTACCCACAAGTTTGGTAAAGAAAGCGTTGCGTTGGCAAATAATACTCGTGATTCTTATAGTTACGGGTGGCTGTGATTATGATCAAAGCTTCATACGTTGAGATATTTATATATGTTTCCCATTAGTTTGTATATCCAAAGCGTTGCAAGAGTTGCATCGGAGGATGATTCTCGTGATAACTGCTAATACTTACGGGTTGCTGTGTTTATAATCAAAGCTTCTTATGTTTAGGTTATTATAGGCGTTACCCTTAAATTTGTAAAACCAAAACGTTGTATTGGAGGATAATTCTCGTGGTTACTGATAAGAGTTACGTGTTGCTGTGGTTATAATCAAAGCTTTTAACGCTGAGGTATTTATATGCGTTACCCATTAGTTTGTATAACACAAGCGGTTCATCGGAGGCTAGTTCTCGTGGTACCTGCTTATAGTTATGGGTTGTTGTGGTTATAATCAAAGTTTATCACGCTGAGGTATTTTTTTTTTTGTTACCCGTTTGCTCGTACATCCAAAGCGTTGCATTGAAAAAATACTTTTGGAAACAGCTAATAATTACAGATTGTTATGGTTGTAAGCAAAGCTTATTATGTTGAGGTCTTTATAGGCGTTACCCATTAGTTTGTATAATCAAAGCGTTCAATTGGAGAATAATACTCGTAGTATCTGCTTATATTTACACACCTATGAATAACGCCTATAAATACCTTAACAGAAAATGCTTTGATTATAACCACAGCAACCCGTAATTATTAGCAATTACCACGAAAAATTATCCTCCAATATAACGCTTTGGCTATACAAACCAACTGGTAATCCTTATAAATACCTCTACACATGAAGATTTGATAATAGCAAAAATAACCCGTAATTAGTAGAACTTACAGCGAAAAATCCTTCAATGCGACGCTTTTGAAATACAAACACGGAAAACGCATATACCTGTCTCAACACAAGAAGCTTTGATTATAACCACAGTTATCCTTATCTATTGGCAGTTACCATGAGAATTATCCTCCGATGCAACACTTTTCATTGTAAAACTTCCGGGTAACGCCTATAATACAGCAATATAAGAAGCTTTCATTATAACAACAACACCCATAACTATTAGTAGCAACCACGAGATGGATCCTCCGATGCATCGCTTTGGATATACGAACTAACAGGTAATGCATATAAATACCTCAACATAATAAGCTTTCATTAAAGCCACAGCAACCCGCAATTAAAAGGGGTTACTACGAGTATTATTCTCCAATGCGAAACTTTGGAAAAACAAACTCATGGTTACCACTGTATACACCCCAATATAAGAAGCATTGATTATAAACACAGCAACCCTTAATTATTTGTTACTACGAGAATTATATATATAAACTAACGGGTAACGCCTACATATACATTAGCATAAGAAGTTTTGATTATAACAACAACAACCCGTAAATTTAGAAGTTACCACGGATATACAAACATGGGTAACACATATAAATACCTCAAGATTTGGTTATAAGCACTGCAACCCACAAATATTAGAAGTTGAGATATTTATAGGCGTTACACATTAGTTTGTATATCAAAAGCGTTGCACTGGAGAATAACAGCCGTGGTAACCGCTAATAGTTACGGGTTGTTGTGGTTATAATCAAAGCTTCTTATGTTGTGGTATTTATATGTGTAACCCGTAGTTGTATACCCCAAGCGTTGCATTTGAGGATAATTCTCGTGGCAACTGCTGATAATTACGGGCTGCTGCGGTTGTAATCAAAGCGTCTTACGTCGAGGTATTTATAGGCGTTTACTGTTAGTTTTTTTATCCAAAGCGGTGCATCGGAGGATAATTCTCGTGGTAACTGCTTATAATTACAGATTGCTGTTGTTATAATCAAATCTTCTGATGTTGACGTATCTAGACGCGTTTCCCGTCAGTTTGCAAATCAAAAATGACGCATTGGAGAATAATTCCCGTGGTAACTTCATATAGTTATGGGTTGCTATGATTATAATAAAAGCTTCTTACGTTGAGGTATATAAAAGGCCTTACCCAGAAGTATCATACAAAAACGTTGCATTGGAGAATAATACTCGTGGTAACTGCTAATAGTTACGGGTTGCTGTAGTTATGATCAAAGTTTGTTACGTTAAGGAATTTATATTTTATATGCGTTACCCGTTAGTTTGTTTGGATGTGCAGTACAAAGTTGTACAGGTGTACCAGGGGTAGGTCATCTTCCTGATAGAGAAGTAGAGAGCTGTACAGGTATACCTAGCAGCTGCCTAGCAGAACAGTATATGCCTGTAAAAAGCAGGGATAGGGCAACTGCCTGACAGAACTGTACAATGATGTACAAGTATACCTTGGGCAGCCAGCTACCTAGCTGAGCAGTACAGGGTAGTACAGGTACACCAGGGTTAGATAGGCTGCCTAGTAAAGCGATATAGAGGTGTACAGGTAAATCAGGGAAAGAACAGGTTCCTGGCAGAGCGGTACAGGGCTGTGCAGATATATGTCGGGTTAGGGCACCTACCTGGCAGAGCAGTACAAGGATTTACAGTATACCAGGTGTTTGGCTGCTGCCTAGCAGAACAGTACAGGGATACTTAGGTATAGCAGGGGAAGTACAGCTGCCTGGCGCAAAAGCAGAGACCTGTACAGGTATACCAGGGACAGGACAGCTGCCCGACAGAGCAGTAGCGGGATGTTTAAATATAAAAGGAGTAGGACAGCTGCCGAGCAGAGCAGTACAGGGCTATAAAAGTATACATGTACTTGGGGTAGGGCATCTGCCTAGCAGAACAGTACAGGGCTGTACAGGTTTACCAGGCAAAAACCAGCTGCCAAGCAGAATAGAACTGGGCTGTGCAGGTATAGTAAGGTAGGGCAGCTGCCTTACAGAGCTGTACAGGGCATTACAGGTATGCAAGGGATTTGGTTGCTGCCTAACAGAGCATTACATGGCTGCTCAGGTATACCAAGGGTAGGGCAGCTTCCCGGCACAGGCTGTACAGGTATATAAAGGATAATGAAGCTGCCTGGAAGAGCAGTAGCAGGCTGTACAGGTATACGAGAAGTAGGGCAGTTGCCTAGCAGAACAGTACAGGGCCGCCATAGAAACGTACAAATTTTCGCGAAAAGCAATTTAAGCATATGTGCTATACAGTTATTTGTTTTATTTACAGGCATGTCAAGACTTTCTTTCTATATCGAAATAAAACGTAGTTCTTTCCACTTCTAGGGTTAGCAAAATTTAGAACTGGGGCCCGATCTAAAGTAAATATTACTAATAGCTAATACATTATCAAGGTATCTTGAAATTGAAGTAAAAGCCAAGTAACCAAGTCAAACGATGGTGGCCAGTTTTCACGCATTTGCTCTATATACCGTATATCCTTACCATACAGACACCCTGACTCTTCACCATTCTTGTTTTAAAATTACAATAAGTCCATTTTACTACATGGTTGTATGTTGAAAAAGTGCAAAATAGTGTAGAGCCTATTGCGGCGGACAATCTGTGTATACACTTTTGCTGTGGCTTGTCTGTCCAAATAGTAAGGGCATATGAAATACATTTCTTCCTGTCCTATATCTTATAGATATAAAAACAAAAAAAGAAAAAAAAAAAACAAAAAAACAAGAAACAAGCCAATTCAAATATACTGAAAATTTTACCACCAAAACTGAAAATTTTCAACTAAAAATTCTGATTTTTTTTTTTTTTTTAAATTCCTGCTCAAAAAATATATTATTCGTACCCACAATCTATGTTTTTGAGCAAAAATAAAATAATGTATGCCCCTGTTAACCCCAGTTTTACTGTTTAAGGGGGTCAACATTAATATGCATGTTTTCGTGATGAACAAAAAAAAAAATGTAATAGTTTAATTTTAATGATATCTGCATCCATCCTACTGCTGCAATTGTATTTTACCTAAGTTTTTGGACTCCTGATCGCCTAACAATTCTTCTTAAATTTGAACGAAAGTTTTTCTAGTCCACTTTGATATGTCTTAAAATTGTGTGACAAACAGTGTGTACTCTGATCAGATACCGCGTTCTTTTGTGTCTGATCTTGATCTACACTGTATATAATGTAAATACGGTATGCAAATTCTTAAAAGAACTGCTTGATAACTCAAATTTCTTTGCACAGTTAGTAAAGAAAAGACAGCGATGCAATATGGAAAATGTATGTCCGATTGCATAGGTTCGGAAACATGTGCTGGTCAGCCTGTGCAATCAAATTACACCATTCTAGGCAAATACATAGCTACATCTAAAGCATTGTTTTTCAGCCAAAACGTATTGATATTTATTTTCTTATTTCGCCATGAAAAATATGTTGTTGGTACTCATTAGAAACTCCTCACCAAGGCACTTTTAATGAATACCCACAACATATGGTTTAGTGGAGAAATAAGAAAAAAAAACTGATACTCTCTCGAATATGCAAATGTCTCCGTTTGCCTATTGAGGTATATATTAGAACTTACCGGAAATTACTACAGCAACACAGAATAAGACAGCACCAGGTAACAGAATCATGTCGACTGTGTGAAATTATCGAAATAAACTCATTCACAGTGTTACAAGCACATTGATGCTTAAGCATACACAGTAGACTGATAAAACTGCAGCTAATGCTTTTACATAAAATCGCCTTTGCTTGTGATCTGCTCACTGTGCATTTATTGGTTACAAATGACACCTATTTGAAGTATAACGTTGTAGAGAGAAAACAACCCTTGTTCCAAAAAATTAGGGCCCAGTTGTTCAAAGCGTCGTTAGCTTAACAAGCTCGTTAAGGGTCATTTCATTAACTGTTTTAGCGGATTCAATATACAATATTCTGATATTTTTTGCTGAAAAAATGTGAGTAGCTTTTGCACTGCAAAAGCTACTCACATTTTTTCAGCAAAAAATTTCAGCATATTTGCGTATCACTCGATGTAAATTTTAACGAATCGTTAACTAACGACGTCGTTAGCTTTGAACAACTGGGCCCAGTTTCATAAAATTCAGGTTTGGACTGACCATTTTGTAGAAGTGTATTCAAAACAACGTTGTGTTCGGACATTAATTCTGAATGACGGCAGTAAAACTAAGAAAACAATCCTACCTAGTTTATGATATCGGTACCCTTGCTTCAGAAGTTTAGGACTTAAAATTTGATTTCGATTATTAAAGCCATGACTTGAATAGGCACTCTGGCATAACGAACTAAATGTGAAATATATACAGTATAGGGTGCACCACGAGCGACACGGGTCGGCCTTCCAAAATGGAGGAAAAATACAGTATCGAATTCATAGTCGCCATGTTTGTCATATATTTTAGTAGAGATTATATTATTAGATAGTGATAAATTCAAATCAAACTTTGCTCTGATGATTGTCGTTAAATCATTTATTCCCCAACACCTTAACCCTTGTCCTGCTGAACCCGGATATACCCTGTCTGTGCAAACAGTGTAGATCCAGATCAGTTGGCTTCTGAAGAGCTTCTGAAGAAGCCAACTGATCTTGATCTGCACTGTTTGTCATTAAGTATGTATATTTGTATCAAATTCTTCGATCAAGTAATCAGATTGGCTGAAAATGAGATGTGGGTGTGGCATCTTAATTTATTCAGCAGGTCAAGGGTTAACTCCTTACCCTTCTTGTTCTAAAATTAAAATAAGTCCATTTTACTACGTGGCATGTTTCAAAAGTGCTGAATGAGTGCAAAACAGTGTAGAACCTAATCAGACACCGCGTACTGCGGTGTCTGAGCTGTGTAAACACATTTGCTCAGGCCTGTCTATCCGAATAGTTAGAGTATATAAAATACACTTCCTCTTATATGAGCAAGGGCATGACTAAACCAACAAACACGCATGTGCTCCCAGTCTGATCAGCGTCTTCGGTATGCACTCGCTGGGTAGCTAAGAACCCATGCTTTCTTCGTGCGGACAGCGAAGATTCTGATCAGACTTGGCGGATGCCTAGGCTGATCTGAGTCTTCGCTGGGTTTACATGCCATTTTGTTGTTTTTTTCATGCACTGGCTTTTATGTATTTAGATTTTTGCTTGATATATATATAAGAGGAAGAGAAAACAGTCAAACCTCTTACGACATGAAAGTCGCAACAAAGGAATGAAGCATAGCTGCAAAAAAAAATCCCGCCGATTGTGGGATTCAAACCTGGCCCTCCCGGATACAAATCCAAAGCTCTAACCACTGAGCCAAATAGTCGACTACCTGACACAATTGTCAGAGATTAAATATATACCTATAAGCTATGAGTAATCTGCCAAGGCAGATAATCGAAGGCAGACGTGTTAGGCAGCAACACACCCCAGTTTTCAGTGAGTCATCACTTATGGTGACGTGAAGCCATTTTCGGCGAAGTAGTCCAATCCCGGACGAGCCCCTATCTTACGACATGAAAGTCGGAACAAAGGAATGGAGCATAGCCCAACATAGGATTCAAACCCGGTTCTCAAGAATAAAAATCCAATGCTCTAACCACTGAGTCAAAGAGTCGACTCTCTGCCGCAGTTGTCAGAGATTGAATATATACTTACAAGCCATGCGGAACCTGCTAAGGCTGATAATCGAAGGTAGGAGTGTTAGGCCGTAACAAACCAAACAGGCGCAAATCGAACACATGTACGAAAAGCACTAAGATAAGCCCCTTCTTCCCCAAGCGAGGTAATCGCAATGCTAAAAGGACTTAAAAAAATCACACACACACAAAAAAAAAAAAAAAAAAAAAAAATAACACAAAGCAGGACATAAAGCAAAGCGTCTCTTGGAATAAATCATAAAGCAACAAAGAGTAAGACTAACACCGGGACCAACGCCTTAGAACGGTCAGTAGAATAATCCGAAGTGGGGGTTAAAGCACTTTTACGACCAGTCAACTTCACCCTGGGTCCCGAGGCTACTCTTAATGCAGAGAAACATAAAAAAAATATTCAGTTCGCATAAAGGCTCCTAACTCAGTCAATCAGTCAATGCATCAAAGCGAAAAAAAAATGCAAATTAATCCCTTTAAACAAAGACGAGTACTCATGCCTAATTCTGTTGTGTGACAGAGTAAATGAAAACCAATAATTGAACCACACATGGCCAAGCCACAGACAAATCGTCAAGCCCCAACCCACTGGTTAAAGTTTTACGAAGAGACCCTCATTGAGTCTCAGGCCCAAACAGCCGTCGTGAAAGCAGAGAGCGAAGCATAGCCATCAACAATGATTGGGTTGATAACTAGGCATGCAGTCTGCCGCATAATGTCCAAGCTATAGCCACTACGTTTGTAACGGTTGATTAATTTTCTAAATTGCTCCGAAAAGTAAGATTTCCCCACATTTTTTCCTAAACTTGTACATTAAGTCACCGTAAAATCCTCGTTCCGATATATAATTTGTTGCAGAAGTGTTTTCAGATTGGCGTTATATTTTTTATACCAAGGCACTGTGTCTGCGATAAAAGCTCGAAAATGCCTTACGAAGTTTGAAATAATGATAGCCTAAGAAGTTTAGCAGTAAGGGCTCCAATTGCTACAGTTGTATTTTCACACTAAGATTTCGGATTCCTTGTCGCCTTACTTCTAAATAAAACTTCTAAAGTTTGAATGAAGATTGTTTTTAGTACGCTTTAATGCCTTAAAAGATCTGTGACAAACAGTGTACACAGTGATCAGATATCGCATTTTGCAGCGTCTGAACTGGATCTACATTTTTTTTTTTTTTTTTTTTTTTTTTTTTTTTTTTTTTTTTTTGTAAATACAGAATGCAAATTCTTAAAAAGAATAATTGATGACTCAAATTTCTTTGTTACTGTTACTAAAGAAGTACGCAAAATGTATGTTTGATTGAAAAGGTTTGGTAACATGTGCTGATTAGCCTATACAGTCAAATCAAATAATTCTAGGACAATAGAGATCTCAATGCAAAGCATTGATTTTTAACCAAAAAAATATATTGATATTTATTTTCTCATTCCGCCATATAAATGTATCTTGAGGCGCTTCTAATGAATACCCACAACATTTGGTTCCGTTGAGACATACGAAATATAAATAACTGATACCCTCTCTTATCTTGAATACGCAAATGTTTCCTTTTGTCAGTTGAGGGTAATTATCGCAGCAACACAAACACAAAGCAACACAAATTAAGATAGCGCCAGGTAACAGAATCATTTCGATAGTGTAAATAATCGAAATAAACTCTTTCCCAGTCTTGAAATTGACCCGTCTGGAAGCATACGCAGAGAAACTGATAAAACTACAGCTAATTAGGAACTCCAGAAGGGACCTTTCTGTTTCAATATTTAGCAGAAAAGAAATCAACACAATAGAAATAGAATGGAAATGAAAACAACAAAAATATGTCGTTTAAACGATATAATATGTCATTTTAACGATATTATATCTAATTTAAACGACATCTTTGTCTTTCCATTCCTAAACAGTAAAATGGAAATTGAAACTAAAGAATATGTCGTTTAAACGATATCTTTATTTTTCCAATCTGAAAATTAAGAGTGGAAATTTAAACACAAACAAGAGGCCCATGGGCCACGGCTCACTTACCTGAGTGAAACAGCCATTGCCGACGTGCAGGTGTTATATAGCATTTTTTCAATCCTGTCATTGCAAGTAATAAAAAGGATCATCATTTGAGTGGGTTAAGCCTGATGTGAACTTTGGGGAGAGAGGGGGTGGGGTGGGGGTTGGGTTGGGGCCAGGTAATACCTCCCTGGGGACCCTTGGTTGGTGTCACTGAATGAATCTTATCATTATGAACAACAATATATATGGTTTAGGAGTGAGGATCTGAACGGTTCCTGAAATACTGAGCCTTATATGAACTGAAGGGGTCGGGCATACCCCTAGGGGACCACAGGTCAGTGTCATTGAATATGTCTTATAATAAGGAAATATATATATGGTTTAGGGATGGGGTTCTGAACGGTTTCTGGAATATTAAGACTTAAATGAACTGAAGAGTCGGGCATAAACCAAGGGGACCACAGGTCTCTGTCACTGGATGTCTTATCAGGAACAATATATATGATTTAGATGTGGGGTTCTGAGCGGTTCCTGAGACATTAAGTCTTATATGAACTGAAGGGGTCGGCATATCCCAAGAGGACCACAACTCTATGTCACTGCATGTGTTTTATCATAGGGAACAATAATGTATATGGTTTAAATGCAGGGTTCTGAATGGTTCCTGAAATCTTAAGCCTTATATGAACTAGAGCGGGGCTGGGTATACCACCTGGGGACCCATGGCTAGTGTTATATGGTTTAGGGATGGGGTTCTGAACGGTTCTTGAGATATTAAGATATATGAACTGAAGGGGTCGGGCATACCCAAAGGGGACCACAAGTCTTTGAAACTGGATGCATATAATCAAAAGGAACAACAGTATATTGCGTAGGAGAGAAAGATTCTGCACAGTTTCTAAGATTTAAGGCCTTTTGTGAAGTGAAGAGGGTGGGGCATATCCCTGGAAACGGCAGGTCAGTGTCACTGGATGCATCATCATCAGGAACATGATGGTTTATGGGTGGGGATCTGAATGGTTTCTGTGATATTAGGCCTTTTATGAAATGAAGGGGATGGGGCATGCTCTCACAGGGACCCTTTGAAACCATTTTACAAAAACTTCATATCCATATCTATCATACCTCAAATTTCAAAACAATCTGTCCAGTGGTCACTAGAACTCATCCGGACAAAATCTGGGCAGATTTTGGCATGCCTTTTTGGAGCCTTTGACTCCGCCATTTTAAAGATTGAATCCTTTGTAACTCTCTCGCACAACTTCATACTCATATTTATCAAATCTCAAAATTTCAGACCAATCCTTCCAGTGGTTACTGAGAAGAGAACTTGTGCGGAGAAAATGTGGACAGAAAGAAAAAGAAAAAGAAGTAGAAGAAGAGGAAAGAAGAAAAAGAAACAGAACAAAAAACACGAAGTCTCCCGACTTCGATTGGGAGACTTAATTAGAGTCATACTGCTTGTGTGCTTTTGAAGGAGTTGCAATTTTTTTTTTTTTTAAAAATCTCTTCTTTAAAATTTAATACTGCCATAGCAATCAGGTCATGAAAGTAAACGGGGTACACAACAGATGATCATAATTGCCAAAGATGGTTCAAATCACTTCTCTGGTTATAGAGAAAATGTAATTTAACGATTTTCCAATTATAAGTCTGTGGAAGTTTTCTGTTTCCATAGCAATCAAACTATCTGTCGTTCCGACAGATGTAGACTTATTGGGTACTCATGTAGTAGTGATAGGTATATGATACACTTTTCACCTGTTACACTCAATGTTAAATTTCCATAGACAAAACAAAATGTGAAAGCACTCAACAGTAGCTAAAATACTCAACAAGGACATCTGGGTATCATTGACGGGCTAAAGCAAACTCTATGTAAAATCGATGTTCAGTAAGATAGCATTGCTTCTAATAACTTTAACCCTACAAGCCTTGCGACCCATAAAAGAGACATTGGCAAACAGTGTAGACCTAGATCAGACGCCGCATATCGCGGCGTCTGATCAGGGTCTACACTGTTTGCATTTCAGAAATTTCTACTAAACACGATATCATATTAATAAAAACTAACCAGACACCCCTTATATGGGAAATAGACCTTTCTAAAGAGTTAAGGTAGAAGAGTCCACTTGGCATAAATGGGTTAAAGGAGATGGGTTCGCCTGGTATTTTTTCTGTCATTTTGTACAAATGACAAAAGGCAAATTACATTTGTGACATCCTGTTTCCTATCCTAAATATCGAGTCACTTCTGTAAACGGGTCCACTCATAGAACGAATTAGGTTCCTAAGGAAACATTTTTTTCTGTTTTTAGATGATAACCTTCTTTAGAAGTGAGATTAAAACAGTACGGACCCCAGTACTCATGTTTTGCTAACCGTAGCATCGGAAAGATATAAGATTTATTTCCATATATGAAGAAAGAGTTGGTTTGTCTGTATATGAAACAACTTTATAGATCTTGTAGATATGTAAGCATTGCATTGCGAGAAAACTTGCACGTTTCTATAGAGGCTCAGTTGATACTTAACATATTTTACGTAAACACAAGTTAAAATCATAAATAAATAAATAAATAAATAAATAAATAAAAATGAATTCTCAAATAGAAAGCAGAATGTTTATTGCCTTATGCATATGTGCAATCATGACGTCATTAGTGACTCCGGCTGGTTTCCGCAGTAAGGGATTAAGGGAGTGTACTCCGTTTTCCTGACTGACATTTTTATTATTATTTTTTTTTTAATTTCGCATGCAAGCCGTGTTTCAAATAAACCTTCTACCGTTTATAACCTTTATGAGAGGGTATACAGAAAAAGATTAAATAATGAAATGGATTATCACCAAAAAATGTTCGATTTTTGTCCAATATGGCCGCTGCAATAATTATGTAAGAAAACTCTTGATTATATATTTTATAACAAGAGTTTGAATGTCAAATTTTAGATTTTACCAGACATCATTCGGCGTTCGTGCTTATGTTGTTTGTAATAAAATTTATTCATATAGAACACTGTATTGTACTTAAACATGCAGGGGAATCGCATAATCTTTGAGATTGTTGTCTTCGTGATCTGCATAAAAATACCTTTACTCCTTGGCTATCCAAAATGTGCACAGTAAATGCGCAGGCTGTTCTGACCCATAGTTTGACGCACATAGCGGAAGCTACGTTTTCTGACGTTGCAGCTCATTTTATAAGGGCTGGATCTGTCTAAAATTTCTGATTTGTCATAGAAGTGTCATATGCCATTTCTGCAATAAACAAACAAATAAATAAATAAATAGATTAGTGAATAAGTAAATGATAACAAAAATCAAGAAAGATATTGATTAAAGTCATTGAATCTGTTATTCTTGGACTGAATTCGCCCATAAACTATTTTCTAGCGAGTGTCTGAATTTGACGCATCACGAAAACATACCTAAACTCATTTATATAATTTTGACCCCTTTAAACCCAACTTTTGTACAGTAAAACTGGGGTTTACATGGGTATACATTATTTTTCTTGTTTCTGCTAAAAACATAGATTGTGGGTACTCGTTAGAACCAACTCGCCGAGGCGGTTCTAACGAGTACCAACAATCTCCGTTTTTAGCAGAAATATGAAAATAATATCAGTTCTTTTTTTTATTTCAAAATTTTCAGATTTTGGAGGTAAAATTTTCTACATATATGAATAGGTGTGTTTTTGTAAATTCATGTAAATAGCAGTCTTATTTGAACGAAACATCTGAGATGTCGCATAACCCTTTAAATCATACGTGTAGATACCACCAAAATGCCACAACCACGAAGCACACCATTCTTAGGACACTAAGAAAAAAAAAAAAAAAAAAAAAAAAAAAAAAAAGGAGTGAGAGGGACACAGAATGAAACAAACAAGAGGACCATGATGGTCCTATATCGCTCACCTGAGCAAACAGATTTGCATATTTACTGTTGAAGTTTCAGCAAAGTTCACAGTTCACTGCTCTAGGATTTTTGTATGAATTTTATAGCATCAACACCCCATCCCGCCCCCGCCCCCCCCCCCGCCCCGCCCCCGCCCCCGTCCATGGTTTTAAATGCATCTTGACGACTTGAACTGAATCTTAAAAGAGGGTCACCAAAGGAACATTTCTGCCAAGTTATATTGAAATTGGTCCAGTGGTTTTAAGTGTTTTATATAGCTATCAAGCCCTACCCCTAACGGCCATGTTTTTTTTTAACCAATCATGACAGCTTGAACAAACTTGGTAGAGGGTCACCAAAGAAACATTCCTGCCAAGTTATATTGAAATCTGTTCAGTGGTTTCTGACAAGAAATTTTTTAAAGTTTTCTATTTAGATATATAGGGAAAATAAGCCCCATCCCATGGCAGCCATGTTTTTTGACGAATCATGATTGCTTGTACAATCTTGGTAGAGGGTCACCAAAGCAACATTCAAGCCAAGTAATATTGAAATTGGTATTGGGGTATGTGACAAGAAGAATTTAAAAGTTTTCTATGCAGATATATACGAAAAATAAGCTCCGCCCCCTTGGGGGGCATGGTTTTTGACGTATCATGAAGGCTTGAAAAATCTTGGTAGAAGGTCATCAAAGCAACATTCCTGCCAAGTTACATTGAACTAGGTCCAACTGTTTCTTACGAGAAGGTTTTTAAAGTTTTCTATATAGATATATAGGGAAAAATAAGCCCCGCCCCCTAGCAGCCATGTTTTTTGACGAATCATGACGGCTTAAACAATCTTTGTAGAGGGTCACCAAAGAATCATTCCTGCCAAGTTGTATTGAAATCGGTCCACTGGCTTCTGAAAGGAAGATTTTTAAAGTTTTATATATAGATATATAGGAAAAATAAGCCCCGCCCCCGGCAGCCATGTTTTTTGACGAATCATGATTACTTGAACAATATTAGTAGATTGTCTTCAAGGAAATATTTCTGCAAAGTTATAATGAAATCGGTCCAGTGGTTTCTGACAAGAAGAGTTTTAAAATTTTCTATATAGATATATAAGGAAAATAAGCCCCGCCCCCTGGCGGCCATGTTTTTTGATGAATCAAGACGGCTTGAACAATCTTGATAGAGGGTTACATAAGAAACATTCCTGCAATGTTATATAAAAATCGGTCCAGTGGTTTCTCAAAAGAAGATCATTAAAATTTTCTGTATAGATATATAGGGAAAATAAGCCCCGCCCCTAGCGGCCATGTTTTTTGACAAATCATAACGGCTTGAACAATCTTGGTAAAGGGTCACCAAAGAAACATTTCTGCGAAGTTATATTGAAATCAGTCCTGTGGTTTCTGACGACAAGATTTTTCTATATAGATATATAGGGAAAATAAGCCTCGCACGCCCCTCCCCCCCCCCCCCCCCGCATCCCCCCCACCCCAGCGGCATGTTTTTTGACAAATCATGACGGCTTGAACAATCTTGATAGAGGGTAACTAAGGAAACATTTCTGCCAAGTTATATTGAAATCGGTCCAGTCATTTATGACAAGAAGATTTTTAACGTTTTCTATATAGATATATAGGGAAAATAAACCCCGCACCCCCCCCCCCCCCTTCTAGCGGCCAAATTTTTTGACGAATCATAGCGGCTTGAACAAACTTGGTAGAGGATCTTCGAAGAAACATTTCTGCAAAATTATATTGTAATCGGTCCAGTGGTTTCTGACAAGAAGATTTTTAAAGTTTTCTATATAGATATATAATGAAAATAAGCCCCGCCCCCTGGCGGCCACGTTTCTTGACGAATCCAAATGGCTTGAACAACCTTGCTAGAGAATCCCTGAAGGAACATTTCTACAAAATTATATTGAAATCGATCTAGTGGTTTCTGACAAGAAGATTTTTAAAGTTTTCTATATTGATACATAGGGAAAATAAGCCCCTCCCCCTGGCGGCCATGTTTTTTGACGATTCCAAATGGCTTGAACAATCTAAGTAGAGGATCACCAAAGGAACATTCCTGAAAAAATTATTTTGAAATCGGTCCAGTGATTTCTGACAAGAAGATTTTAAAATTTTCTATATAGATATATAATGAAAGTAAGCCCCGCCCCCTAGCGGCCATGTTCTTTGATGAATCCAAATGGCTTGAACAATCTTCCTAGAGGATCACCAAAGGAACATTTCTGCAAAATTATATTGAAATCGGTCTGGTGGTTTCTGACAAGAAGATTTTTAAAGTTTTCTATATAGATATATAGGGAAAATAAGCCCCGCCCCCTGGCGGCCATGTTTTTGATGAAACCAAATGGCTTGAACAATCTTGGTAGAGGATCACCAAAGAAACATTTCTGTAAAATTATATTGAAATCTGTCCAGTGGTTTCTGACAAGAAGATTTTTAAAGTTTTCTATATAGATCTATGAGGAAAATAAGCCCCGTCCCATGGCGGCCATGTTTTTTTTTTTTTTTTTTTTGACGAATGGCTTGAACAATCTTGGTAGAGGATCACCGAAGGAACGTTTCTGCAAATTATATTGAAATCGGTCCAGTGGTTTCTGACAAGAAGATTTTTAAAGTTTTCTATATAGATATATAGGGAAAATAAGCCCCGCCCCCTGGCGGCCATGTTTTTTGACGAATCCGAATGGCTTGAATAATCTTGGTAGAGGATCACCAAAGGAACATTTCTGCAAAATTATATTGAAATCGGTCCAGTGGTTTCTGACAAGGAGATTTTTTAAGTTTTTAGTTAAAAAAATCTATTTTTAGCTCCTGTGACCTAGATATGCAACGAACCGGAACCATTTGAACAACTTTAAAAGAGAACCAACCAAGGATCATTCCTGTGAAGTTTGGTCAAAATCCAATCAGTGGTTTAGGGGGAGATGTTGTTTAAAGATTGTGGACGGACGGACGGACATACGGACGACGACGACGCCGACGCCGACGACGACGACGGACGGTGAGTGATCACAAAAGCTCACCTTGAGCCTTCAGCTCAGGTGAGCTAAAAAGCCACATACGGAAACATTGATGCACGTAAAAAATTAAAAACTGCACTAGAGGGACCACCTTGTAACGGATAGTAGAAGTAATGAAATGGGAGGAGCACATTGGGTATTTGAAAACCATAGAGAAGATAAATTTAGTGATTTTTTTGTCATTTTTGTTGCAATATATATATTTTGGGTACTTATTAGAATGCCATAATGAGGCGATTGTAAAGAAAACAAAACTCTTCAACCATTATGAAAACATGCCTATTCCAATAGACTGAAAATTTTACCACCAAAAAATGAAAATTTTCAGATAAAAATTCTGATATTTTTCATATTTCTGCTCAAAACATAGATTATGGGTACTCAGCGAAGCGGTTCTAACGAGTACCCACAAGCTATGTTTTTGAGTAGAAATAAGCAAAATAATATGGGTACTCAGCGAAGCGGTTCTAACGAGTACCCACAAGCTTTGTTTTTGAGTAGAAATAAGCAAAATAATGTATACCCCTGTAAACACCAGTTTTACTATATATACTATATAAAAGTGGGGTTTAAAGGGGTCAAAATTATATAGGCATGTTTTCGTGATGAAAGTTTTAAATAGGCTAACTATACCTCTAGATAAGATGTTGTGGGGTAG
This sequence comes from Anodontia alba, assembly GCA_964016985.1. Classification (NCBI taxonomy): domain Eukaryota; kingdom Metazoa; phylum Mollusca; class Bivalvia; order Lucinida; family Lucinidae; genus Anodontia; species Anodontia alba. The sequence goes on along the minus strand of OZ024837.1, from coordinate 38,023,322 downwards.
GGTGGTATCAGATTAATATCTTTCTTCTTCCTTCTTGTAAATATATATTGTAGGTACTTATTAGAAGTGTATCGGCGAGGTGCTTCAAATGAATACCACGAGATATGTTTATCGAGAAATGAGAAAATATCCATTTTTTGAAGTGAAAAAAAAAGTAATTTAATCCTTATGCTTTAGTATTAGTAACTAATTGAAATGTTTTAATAAATGCGTATGAAAACTATTCTGGAGCCCAGGCCTAAAGCCCAGCAGCGCTTTGAATTATCTGCTGGCCATGCCAAGGCGATTTCTCTTCTTCATTCGTATGTGAGTCATTGTAAATATGTGGTTTTCTTTCGTAATAATTTGTTCTTCAGTCCTTCATATTTCGCTGTCCCAGTAAGGGTGTGTTTCGAGGTTGTTGTTTTTTTCGTTTTTTCATGGATACTTTCAATTTTTACTTTTAAATTAGAGAATTTCATATTTATTACTGCCCTGCGGTTAACGTCTATATCTATTTATGCATGAATGATACGGTGTCAAGGGGATTAGGTAAGATCACTGCGTGCATATAAGGAAAACTAGATGTATGGTTTACCTGCTGTTTCTAGGATTTCCGACAAGGTAGGGATTTAGTTTCACAAATACTTCAGATTTTCTGCTGTCAAGGCCAGTCAGGAAAAAATATCAATAATCATAGTCACAACTGACTGAGTTCTTCTTCTGTCAGTCTTATCCTATCCGATAAGACAGGATTCTGTGCCGATCAGTCGGACTCTACCTAAGTTTCGGTACAAAACACACAAACGGTAGATACACTAATGAACTCAACCAAAGATTTGTTGCAATTCCCACATTTTGCGCTTATCTCTTGAAGTTCTTTACGTATTTAAGGCGCTTAAAAGGGCATGCGCTAGCGTATTGGTACAGATTTGACTTGTTAGGTTGACTGTTGTAAAAAGGAAAGGTCACCGATTCAATAAAGCACGTGCATGCTGTCGTCTTTGTGCTTATTTGCATACGTGAAAGTGATGATTGTTTCCGTTATAATAAGGAAATATGGGGAAACACACTATGCAAAATAATTTACTCTGACATATAATTGCCTCACTTCTGTGATAGTGGATATTATTTAAAGAAATGAAATCTTTCCTCTAAGAGTAACTTTTGTTTTCTAAATATTTAAAACACTAGAGAGGCTCTGTCATATATAAATTTTCCAATTTAGTGAAATGGCGACAAATGTTTAGTCGTATCCCATCTGCTGCAATCTTTGTACATATTAATTGAGAGATACCGTATTAAGTTAAATATCTGAGAGAGTCTAAACATTTAGTAAATATAGTCGACTCTCGTTATCTCGAATTCCAAGGGAATCTCTGAAATACTTCGAGATATCTTTCCTCGACATATCAGATTTGCAGAATTGAGGAAAAAATAATTTGAACATTTAACAAATATATATGTAATTGGACTCTTGAAGTTAGAGATATATTGAAATATTGTGGAGAAGGAAAAAATGCTCCTTAGGAGCAATTTCTCCTTTTTTCCACAATATTTTTTTCCTTCTTGTTAGATTTTTGTGTTTAGGCAGGGACAAGATTTTCACTTCGAGATAAGCGGTTATTCGAGATAAGCGAGGTCGAGATAACGAGAGTCAACTGTAATGCGATTGCTCTTTTATCAGAACTGCTGTGTTTGCCAGTCAGTCAGTCAGTATTATTTATTAGGTGACGAAGTGGATCTTTCAGGACAAATTTGGTAGTGACTTATAGTTTCCGGATACTAAGAGTAATTACCGCCTATTCATATCGTTGTGTTCTATAAGGATATTTAAAATTCATCAACTTCATCACTTCTGTCTTTGTATCCAATGGTATATGATTTCTAAAGAATTGCTGAAGCATACTCCAATGTTTAAGATTTTGATTTATCAATTTTATTTTAGTGTTTAACTATAAATGATGTTAAGTAACAGCTTTCCTCGTACTAACATGCATGTACAATCTCTAATGTGATTTAACTGCCTGAATAATAACTAGATTTAAATGTTATCGCATCAAAATAAAACATTTTGGTAACCTTGTATAGGGAGAGTTAGAGGACACATTTAATATTTTATTTTAGGCCACCTATATTTGATTTCATACTATAAGTGGATTTTGAGTTAAGCATGCTCGTATGCTACTACGAAATAACGACTAACAGATCGGACGTAACTGTGAGAGTGATACAAAATGTGTATCCGTCTCGACTATGTTGAGAATTTAGGTGTAGTGCTGTCGTATTGGCAAGCGTATCATTTATTCATCCATTTTAGCAATGTTTACATGAGTGCTTAAAACCTGAAAAGGAAACCTGGGGGACCACTAAAGATTAGCACATTGAACTGCAGGAAACTTTACCGTCTACTATAGTTCATTCCAGTATATTTGCTGTTACCCTCGGAGATATGTGCGGCCAAAATATTGCTACATGGATCACCCAGATTATATAAAAGTCCGGATTAAAATTGCTTCTGCTACAAGTCTGTCGACACCTGAATTTAATGGTGACTTAGTGTATAAGTGTAGAAAAAGTTAGGAAAACCTGATATCTGATCATTTTAGTAAAATTGTCATATGTTAAAAACAAAAGGGGTATGCATCTTATGACGTTGATGTCACAAAACTGAGCTTATTTAGCGGTAAATTTAAACTTCAGACCCTATGATGGCCCTGACTTAAAAAAAAAAAAAAAAAAAAAAAAAAAAACTTAACTATTCATCAGATGGTATGGGTTGAAACTTGTTATGTCTGTTTCTCCGCTCACCTGGGCTCAGCTTCTTTGCTCTTTTTTTTTTTTTTTTTTTTTTTTCCTATTTTTTGTTTTTTCTTTTCTTTATTTCTTATTTATTTTATTTTATTATTTTTTTATCAGCGATATTGTTTGACACACAAGGGGTCTCCAAGCATCTCAACATGTACTTTCTGTTGAGCCCTTATTTTTGCTTCAGTTTAGGCTTTTTCTGGGATTTATTTGCTGCCCGTAATAATTCATGGATGAGTTTGATGATCTCAACACGGACCGAACAATACATATTCTTTTACCATTATAAAAGCTGAGGGCGAAAGTTGGGATCCCATAAAGCTAGCTTAAGACCCAAATAACACATTATTGAGAATTTCAAAGCTGTACTTTCATTGTGTTACCTTTTTATTAATTGGTATGTAGATTTTTATTTTCTTAGGTTTTTTTTTTATTATTATTATTTTCCCTATTAACAAACTGTCTAAAGTAAAAGTAAAAAAGGATTGCCTTTGGAAAAAAAGAACACACAAAATCACAAAATCGGAGACTTCATTACGAAAACACGCCTATGCAAATATATAGAAAATTTCACCTCCAAAAACTGAAAATTTTCAGATAAATAACTGATATTTTTTTCACATTTCTGCTCAAAACATAGATTGTGGGTACTCGTAAGAACCGCCTCGGCGAGGCGGTTCTAACGAGTACCCACAATCTATGTTTTTGAGCAGAAATAAGAAAAATAATGTATACCCCTGTAAACCCCAGTTTTACTATATAAAAGTGGGGTTTAAGGGGGTCAAAATTATATAGGCAAGTTTTCGTGATGTTGGTTGGCTTGATTGAGCCTCTTCATATGCAACACTGTTGTTTGCGAGGCAAATTTAAGATATAGTCAGTTTGGTTTTGGTAACAGAGTTGCCACCTTTTAAGAAAAGAGTTGCCTTCACCATTTGCATTCTGTTCACTTTGTGGCTGCTTCATTATATTTGATTGTCTTTGCCATTAGTTTTGGGGGCTTGCAGTGGATCTGATTTTGTACCTGTATTCACTTATTGACATTATATAAAACTATTGTGCTTCTTTCTTTGCCCCCATTTTGTTTAGTCGTTGTTTTATACATTTAAAATATTATAAAAAAAAATCCTTAAGAGTAACAAACACACACAAACAAGAGTTGTCAGAAAACAACGCAGCTCGCCAGAAAGGAATGATTATATATGAAAATAATCTTTAAATATTAAAGATTAAACGCAGAACTAACACATAGCTGTAAATGACAGATTATGACCTAACTTGTTCATGTCGGAAGAATGTCAAACTTAGAGATGGGGTATATGCCTTCGAAACATCCTCCCTTGGGTTGGTGTTGACAAAATATAAAAGCTATATCTTAAATGCTGAATCCCTTAGGTTGGTGTGGACGAAATATGAAATCTCTATCTTACATACTTCAGCAGTCATGTACACTTTTCAAAACACCAAAACACAGCTGTAAATGACAAAGCTAGACCTGACCTTTACCTAGGCAGAAGGTCAAACTAAGGAAGGGATATGCTATTGAAAGGTCTTACTCTAAGGTAGGTGTGGGCCAAATATTAAAGCGGCATCTTGAATACTTCAGCAGTTACGAACACTTTTCAAAACTTAAACGCAAAGCTCAAACATGGGTTTAAATGGCAAAGTATGACCTGACCTTGACCTAGGCAGAAGGTTAAACTGAGAAAAGTGTGTGTGCTATTGAAAGGTCTTTGTGTGGGCCAAATATTTAAAGAGAGGTATCTTGAATACTTCAGCAGTTACAAATACTTTTCAAAACTTAAAAAGCAGAACTAGAATATGGATTCAAATGAAAAAGTATGACCCGACCTGGACCTAGGCAGAAAGTCAAATTGAAAAAGAGGTGTGTGCTATTGAAATTTCTTACCCTAAAGCTGGTGTGGACCAAATATCAAAGCTCTATAATTAATACTTCAGCAGTTATGTACACTTTTCTAAACTTAAACGCAGAAATTAAATATGGGTGTAAATGACAAAATATGAACTGACATTGACCTACATAAAGGGTCTAACTTGGGGATGGGGGTGTATGCTATTGCAGGTCTTACCCTAAGGCAGGTGTAGGCCAAATATGAAAGTAGTACCTTAAACAGTTAAAAACTATGCACACCTATGAAAACTTAAACATTGTGCTAACGCGGACGCGGAATCCGACGCGGGCGCAAACGCGGACGCCGACGCCAACGACTGGGTGACAACATAAGCTCTCTAGGGAGAGCGGCGAGCTAAAAACTGCAACAGCGAAAGTGTCAACTTTTCTGAGCCCGAAAAGGTAGTTTCAAGTTAAGCCTTGCCCTCATATAATTTACAAAAATACCGGAACGGCGTCCATTGTAACATGGTACCAGAAAATATCAAGTACATTTTGATATAATAGTTATTTTAATTAAATGCTTAAGAGAAGCAAGAAGTATTTCACTGGATTTGCCAAATGTCATTTGTCATTGCTCGAGGCTACGCTGAGGCTAAGAATTCTGTCATATCATCATATTATAATCGGATTTATGATTCACGTGTAGGTACACGGGCAACATTAACATCAGTAGGCCCCTGGTTTGCTGCACGCATAGCAGATATCACACCAGATCTCCAGGTATGTCTATCATGAAGGTTGATAGCCGAGAGCTTCCACTTTCCGTAATCCCTCTCTGTCTGCTGCTTCCATGTCATGTAGGGCCCCCCAGGCCCACGCATTCCCTCAACCTGCATGTGAAAGGCTGTCTTGACTGCGCCATTGGAGCGTTCCACGTGGCCATACCAGCGGAACTTCCTCTCCTTCAGAATGAGGTCCAGATCCTCAATGCCAAGCCGCGCAAGTAGCTCATATATATATATATATATATATATATATATATATATATATATATATATATATATATATATATATATGTATATATATATATATATATATATATATATATATATGGTGTTCACTTTAAAATAGAAAGGCTGGGATCAAAAGTACTGCCACTGGCTATTGTTCACTGCAGTTGTTAGCCCGAGTTCAATATCAACACGTTGTACGTATTACCCATTGTCATTTCTTTTTATCGAGGTATATACTATACATGTAGACACAATAACTCGATCAAAATTTACATTCGCACAAGCCCAGCTCATAGATGTTTAGGTAAAATGTTTGAAAAAAGTGTCAAAAAGCGAACGAAATTAAATTAAGACTCGTACTTAACATAGCAAAGAGTCAAGGTCCATCTAGGCTGACACATGTGCTGTTATGGTAATAATGGAATAGCTTTTCTAAGGTTTTGGATTGGTTAGGAAATCTAGTGCAGGCGTGGAAGCTGTTAAGATGGCACCTAAATCTGTTCGACCAAACTCTGCAAGTAGTCCAAGACCCGTTAAGAAGAATCAAACACATAGTAAATCTGATGTAAGATATACTTCTCAGCATATTACAAGCTTGATTGCAATTTCAGATGCATCTATCATTACGAAAACACACCTATTCAAATATATAAAGAAACTTTCACCTCCAAAATCTGAAAATTTTTAGATAAAAAAACTCTGATATTTTTCATATTTCTGCTCAAAACATAGATTGTGGGTACTCGTTAGAACCGCCTCGCCGAGGCGGTTCTAACGAGTACCCACAATCTATGTTTTGAGCAGAAATAAGAAAAATAATGTATACCCCTGCAAACCCCAGTTTTACTATATAAAAGTGGGGTTAAAGGGGGTCAAAATTATATAGGCATGTTTTCGTGATGTACTGCGCATTATGTGACATTTAGAAATTGAAGAAGAAGGTGCTAGATTGTCACGTATTTGCTTATGGAGCAGCAAATCCACTCGCGTGATTAGCTGGCGCACAAACTTTTGAAAAGGTTTCAAAGATACAGTCGGAAAAAAATATGAATCGAGTGACACGCGATGAGTCTGGATATATTTCTTTGAACTGCACCGAAAAACTAGTAACCGAGTATGGCTTACCAAAGATGCCAGAAGACTTCGCATTGCCAGTAGAAGTGCAAGTGTATATATATATACCATAATTTTTTACTACTAAAGGACTAGCAAGTTTTTTTTTTTGTTTGTTGTTGTTTTGTTTTTTTTTAAACAAAATAAATAAATAAATAAAAAAAATACTGGAATGCCTTTCAAACTATTCCAGACAAGTAGACCAAAGACAGATCTCTGAGGCATGCATTTATTACACGACAATGTCTCGAGCCAAAAGGCTGGAAGTGTGTCAGCGACTCTGAATGAACAGAGGTCTAGAACATCTGTCCTATTCTTCCCATCTAATAATGCCTTTGACTGTTTCCTGTTGCTCGTCTCAAGAAAGGACTTGCTGACAGAAAACATTAATCCCTCCAAAGTTTTGAGCCGTCATATTTAATTTCCTAAGAAATATACTCGCAAAGGACTGTGAAAAAGCTTTCTAGGATTGGATTTAAAGATTGCGACTTTTTTGTATTTGTCGAAGGAGAGTATTTTAAAGGTTTCCCATAAAGAGTTTTATAGTCCCACCTTTAGTTATCATTTGACGAGATTGGTTGCATTACTTTTTATCTCGTATTACATATCGTTCTCCACTGGTGCACGGTTCCTCGGATCGGGCGAACGGGAACAATAATTCAGTCAAACAGACGTGTGTGTGTGAGCTGAGGGTGGGGGATGAGGGGCGGGCAATTCCAGTTATACCTATGCAAATTCATAACCAGAAACCATCTCCTTTATTGTAATTTAATAAATGACAAATTTGTTCATCGACTGAAATTGAGTACTTTTGAACCAAAGTTTGGACACACACACGCGCACGCACACGCGCGCGCGCACACACACACACACACACACACACACACACACACACATTCCGCTCTAGGAAGGAATATCATTCAAAAACAGATCAAGCGAAAATAATCTTTATTTTTTATTAAATCCAGATTTTCTTTATTATTTCTATTAGACATTAATTAATCTTTCTGCTGCAGTCTGTATTCTCCTCTTACGTCTTTTTTTTTTTTTTTTTTTTTTTTTTTTTTGTCGTATTTTTGTGTGTTGCATATTTAAACAGTGAATATTATAAAGAAATAAACTCCATCAGTTTATAATGTTGTCTTGACAGTCTCACTGCTGAGCAATATGGCATATTGCCAAATGTAACTTTATTTCTTTTTATTTGCGATTTTTTGTTTTTGTTTGTTTTTTTATCATATTTATTTTGGATAATTCAAATAAAGCTGTGACAGGGGTTATATGATAACGAACTCACAACATATGAATTACAAGACAACGCATGAGCCAGGCCCTTTTACACCGAATCAGGGAAGGCATCTTGAATAGCGGATATAATTAGGCTTCATCAATGAACCTCACATGATTATTTTTTTTTTCAAAAATCCTGGAATGGGTTCACTGATCAAAAAGGACAAATATATAAGCTACATTATAGTGAAGTGTAGGGAAACGATTTACACCTGCAACACGGCACAAACACCATCTGTAGTGAAGATAGAAGAGGGCAATACCCACACTGACAAAGCTGACAAACAGCAGACGTAATAATTTTTTAGGGCAAGACTAGCTAATTTCGGTCACTTTGGCCTAACATCACGGAAACATACCTATACAATTTTGACCCCCTTAAACCCCACTTTTATATAGTAAAACTGGGGTTTACAGGGGTATACATTATTTTTCTTATTTCTGGTCAAAACATAGATTGTGGGTACTCGTTTGAACCGCCTCGCCGAGGCGGTTCTAACGAGTACACACAATCTATGTTTTGACCAGAAATATGAAAAATGTCGGAGATTTTTATCTGAAAATTTTCAGTTTTTGGAGATGAAATTTTCTATGTATTTGAATAGGCGTGTTGTCGTAATGATCAGTGACCCTCATATAAATAAGACGTTAATTCAGAAAAGTCCTGTAGTGCCTCACTTCAGCGAAATAAAGGAAACACGAAATGGCAACTGGGATATTAAACATTCAGATCTGTTTATGCATTAGGACAAATGATGCTGCTTTGTGTATTTACTGTTTGCCTATTGGACTTCTTTTGGGTTTTCTCTAAGATAGTTTATTTCCGAAGCTGTCATATTTATAATAGCCATTATGACTACGATGTGCTGTATATAAATGACCTCGAATGAGCAAGAAGGTTTATGCCATAATGCATAGATTCTGAAGCTCTTTTCTAAAATCATATATGGACGTACCCAGGTAGCACACAATCATGAAACATAGAAAAACACAGCTATCAAAAAACACAGCTAACTGTAACCTGGAGCTTATTAATAATTACACTAATTTAAGTAATGGTATTACTTTTTGATGCCGTTTTATAGTAGATACAACTAGCTAGAATGGTCTATTTCATATAAGTATTCATGAAAAGTTTTGTTTCACTTACCTCTATTTGACTGTGGTCATCATCGCATCCACATCTGTTGTCTTGATCACTCGATTCGTCGTCATCATCACTCGATTCGTCATCATAATCCAATTTACAACTACAGAAACCAGTTTCACGATCCCTGTCATCGTTTTTGTCGCAAAAAGCAGAATAACTCTGGAGGCACTCTGTCTCAGTACATTACGTATCAACGAATCACCTACGAAAATACGAGGACACATGTGCGTACATGTAAGTACAGGTATTTGCAATAAAGCGAGATCATTTAAAATATTTTTTTTCTTTTATTATAGATACTTCTCTTAAAGGGTTCCAAGGATACTCTTAAAGGAAGAATTTGCTCCCTCTCTCTGGGAGCTAATTCTTCCCTCTAAGAGTAGTCCGAATTTCGGAAACAGAACTATGGTGATTTTGTTTAGATATTACTTTGTTTGTGTAAAAAAATGTTTTGCTTACGCCATAGCTGCAATAAATTTGATTTGACTATTAAGATGTTCATCAGCTAGGATATCCATAATCAATCACAATTCTTTGAAGTTGATACATTGTCTTGAAATTACAAGTCTGCTATTTTAGAACTCATGCAAGGCTAATCAGGTCTCTGTTGTCCTTGTTAGTAGCAAAACGTTGTTTCACTAATATAGAAGCGATCCCTAGACCACTTTAGTTGTTCATCGAGAGTCGCCTGTTTCTTTCTTGTTCCTATATTATTTTGTTTTATCAGTTATCGTATACAATATGCTAATTGTAAATGTTCAAACGAATTGCGATGGTACAGAGTACATATACGTGTACGAGTATGTATATTAATGTATTCAACCGTCATTAAGTATTTCTATATATGATATGGTTTCATCGGTGTTCCCAGAATACATGCAAACATTGTATATTAAAACAAACATTGATGATACAGGACACATCAATGTATTAAACGTCAAAAACATTGCCTTTGGAAACAAAGATTAGAAAATGGGAGTCGGTTTTATTGCGACTCTTTATCAGCAGTAATGAAGTTTGCAAAACTGCTACACTCTCTAGCGCATACATGAGCAGAACTCCATTTTCAAATAAACCACAATGGGCCCAGTGATCCCATAGAAAATAAAAGGCTTCTTATTCCTGACAATTAAACTTTTTTTTTAATACAAGAAAGTTTTATAAATTGATATATGGATTAAATACGATCGTACTATGTGGCATCGGACAGCCTGTAAAAATGTTATTATAGTCTGACGTTTCTGAACTGTATCAAAATGAAATGGTTTTTATCTACCTCTGAATTAATGTCGACACACAAAAATGTTAGGATTTGCTGTCTTTTAAAAACGATTCAACAATATTTATTATGTTAGTTCAAAATAATAGCAATCTATTTATTGCTTTTTATATTAAGTCACGTTTGATTGTAATAATATTATGCAAGGTGTTCCGGAACCACATACAAAAAAGTGATGGAACCAAACAAAGTAGTGAAACCATGACAAAAGTAATTAGCACATTAGCAATGAAAGAAAAAAAAAACAAGAAAAGAAAAAGAACTGCAACAGACAAATATCCTTGGAGTTGCCAGCAGAAACATATATACATGTAGACTCTCGACAAATAACTTGCACGGAAACTAGCTCAATCATGCGATCACATCTATTCCGCATGTCTATTATCATATCGGAACAGTATTTAAGGAAACATCACCATATTTACAATTTGGAGCCGTTTGGAAATAAATGTTTCGCATACATAACAGATGCTTCAAAATAGGAGTAATAGTTCAGAGGTGAAAACATTAGCACAGAAGCATAAAGACGAGACCCGAAAAAATAATATTAAACAAAGATCAACAATTAAGCTACACTGCGATAAAGTTTCTCATTTAGAAAGGTCAATTATAAATTATCAGCTTGTTTAAAAATGTAAAGCATAAATAATAATTTCTACAAAAGATATTAAAGCTGATAGTTTCTGTTTAACTATTATTGATTGATTTTAGCCCTCACAAAACATTGTAGCGCACTAACAAGGATTCTTTTGTTCTAGTTTTAAAGAAACTTTTAACTTACCATTCCCCTAGTAGGTTTTCTATTGTGCGTTCAAAGGCGGTACTCTGTTCCAATTGTTCTGTGTTCGTTGGTCGATGGTTAAATATGTGGAGTTTGTTTTTGTTATTGTTTGTTCCTCATATCTCCTTCTTATCGTGCTGCAGGCGTAAGAATTTTTTTGTAATTGAGACATTTCCAAAGATTTTCTGTTATATTTAATATGATATTTTGTCTGAATATATCGTGTCCTAATCACTTACATATCAGTGATTTTGAGAACATTTTACTCGCGCGTACCTAATGGCGATGCATTTATCTAAACATTGGCGTAGCATTCATTGAGCACATTACACATGTGCATTATATGCGTAAATTGCATAAGGAGGTTATTTGCAATAAAGAGACATCAACTAACAGAATACATCTGTTTTGATTTTTTACCGTGGGGGCTGCTCTTAAAGGAAAAAGAAGAAAAAAGATCGCTTCCTCCTTATAAAAGCAAATTATTCCCTTTTATATTAACCCCAAGTTTGTAAGTGATACTGGGAGGATTTTCTCACGATTTTTCCTTGGTGTGTATAAATAATAATTGCGTATTGACAAAGCCACGTATTAATGTAAAATAAAAGTAAGAGAAAAGTCCAGGGAGTGCCACAATCACAAACCGCAGCCCTTCCCAGACATCAAGAGGAAGCGGAAACTGACAAATCCAAACAAGCACAAATTAAGTTTAAGTTTCACTTTGTTATGGTAACACTTATCTAAACTTACTTAAAACTACCCTAGCTACACACAGAAAAGTTTCATGGCGGTTGTCTACGTGACAAAATACAACTGATGTCTCGAACTTTAACCTATGTCGATTCTAGCTTATAAGAAACGTAACCTGCATTTATTGATTCAAGTGCTTGTTTTTCTTCGTCTTACATATATATTGACATTTTCAATGCATTGTGCTCGAATTAATGAATGCTATATGGTAGCTATATACGTCTGCGCATGCGCAAAAATGCACAAATTCAGACATCCCATGCATGCGCTGTCTGATCCGAGCATTTGCTCTCTATTGATGAAATTTATAATGTCTGATCTGTACCTTCGCTTTCCGCAGTAATTATATATTGCAAATATTAGTGCATACATAATTTCAAGATTAAATTAGAGAATTCATAAGTTTTCCCCTTAGGCAGGCTTTAATTTCGTTCCATGTCCGTTAACACTCTTTACATGTTTTCGATTTCATTGAATAGTTTAGGGATATGTTTGTCTTTATATGTGAGCTGTGATGTAATTTCGTCTATTGTAAACGGATGTGAAATACGTTGAAGTAAACTAGACGTCGGGAGCAACAAAGAAAAATAAATTATAAATATTACAGTATTTACCTTGGGTATTCGCACTGAGAAGCGATGCAAACAGTAACAGAGAACGCGAGAACGGATCGAATCGACAGTATTTGCCACTCATACATCAATATTTATAGAGATATCAAAAAGTTGTAAAATGGGCTTGTACAGATTGTAAGGCAAATAGGGCAAAATATAAGTAAAATCCCCGGAAATGCAACTATCTTGAAGCATAACCCTCCCGAGGCAGCTGAGGAAGGAGAGATGAGGAACAAAACGGCACACGTGAAAACACAGACGCAAAAAGAAGAACTGAAAGAGGAACCACCTTGGAATGGTCAGTACAGAAAATAAAAAGGTGGATGGGGAGGGGTCTTAAACCAGTTTTAATCACGCAAACTCTGACCCTTAAGTTTGATGCCGTTCCAAATTAGAAATATATATTCGGTCAGCACAGGGATCTTTTACCTCATCTGTAAAAAGAAATGATAAAGCAAAGCAAAGTGATATGAGGCCATAACACTAGGAAACCATAAACAGAATCACGATAAACCCGACCACAGACATAAGGCTAAAAACGGTATGCAGTAAATACCATATTAACAAATCAAAACATTTCAAAGGCACCCAGCGGGCACACAACGTTGAAACAACGTCCATTCAGCGTTGATTATAACACCAGGACGTTGAATCAACGTTGAATCGATGTTGGTTTAACTGTGTGGCCCCTGGGCAACTACATTAGCAATACTGAATGTAAGGTGTATACATTACATATTCCGACTAAATGGGCCCACATACCGTAGACCGATTTTTTAATAACCAGTGTAAACGTTTCAATTCCAGATGGTGGGTACCAGTGACAGAAGCTGTAGATTCATTACGTCAGTTATGGGGCAAACCAGAAATAAAGTGGGTAGTTCCTCCACTAAGGTTAATTGGTTTTTGCAGAAACTAGAGAAAGAAAATGCTATTTGCACACGTATCGTGCCAGAGTGGTTCATCTGTCAATGAACCGTTGTCCCTTTACATACTGGCAATAAATTTTAATTAAGGTCGGAAGCATGTTCTGACAATTTGTTAATGGTAGGTTATCGTTACAGGTATTGGTTTAACGGTGAACATACAACAGCAGCTATCAGAGGCTAACGTGACATAGAAAGGACTAGCTGAACGTATATTGTCTTATTTGGTTAGCTTCAGAGCCGATAAAACGACGGGCAAACACAAATCAAATTTTAAGATTCCAACGTTTCTGCGTGAACGTGGGTACGTTAACATACCAGCTAATCCCATTCACGTATCTGTATATCTGTCTGATCTTTTTGATAAACACGTATCATATTGAGTAATGGCAGCAGCATTTAACGTTATAAAATGGATATAAACATTAACAATTTCCAAGAGCCTACAGAAAACGGATTCGTAAAAGCTTTATTGGACGCAGGTTACGTACTAAGCCAGTTAAGCGTAAAGACGTCATAAACTCAGAATTATTAAATTCAGTTATGTGATCAGTACATAGGCTGTGAGAATTTAAATGATATCAGTGATTTAGCTATGATTCTTGTCGGGTACTCCGGTTTGTTGCGGTTTGATGAAATAAGCAATATCCCTTCCAATGACATCTTATTCAAGGACAACTATTTGGAAATAAAAAATCGCAGGAGTAAAGCGGACAAATTCAGGAATGGAGATAAAGTATACATTATTAAAGGCAAACCTTCAGCTTGTTTTTACTCTATGCTAAAGCGTTACATAGATTTGTCAGGTGTAACCACAAAATCAGATACTTTCTTGTTCAAACCCGTATTCAAATCTAAAGGAATGTAAAGGAATCTGTAAATTGATTTATAAAAACAAACCAATTCGTTACACTTGGGCCAGGGAATGTATGCGGAGCAAATTGAAAACCGTAGCTCCAGATTTGAATCTAGGAACGCATTCGTTTCGTGCAAGCGGAGCGACGGTCGCAGCTAACGATGGTCGCAGCTAAGAAACGTGTATGGGTCAATGAGTCAACATTTCAGACAGTTTAGTATATGAATAGGTCCGTTTTTTTCAAAGGACAGGTATATGATTGGGGTAGGTTTCGAAATACTGGCTCGAAGACCCGTACCACAATTACCTCCTAATTAGACCCTAACACCCGCACCCCCGAGCCATTCAATTAAACAAATAATGTAAACAACAAATAAGGAAAACATGATATATAAGGGAGATAGTGACAAAATAACAGAATTGCATCTCCTTATTCTAAGAAAAGATAAGACACACATGCAGTAGATCCCTTACAAGTGTGGATTGTCCGTACAGCAGGAGTCTGCATGATTGAAAATTGGTTGATATAGTTTGTTTACTTAATCATTAATTCTAACTTCAAATGTACCTATCTTTTTATATATTAGCTTCTTATCTTAATGACTATAATACTGAAAAATAGCGTACAAAAAAAAAAGAAAGAAAGAAAAGAAAATAAAAGAAAATATTGATGTAAAGTTCAAGGGACTCTTATCTTGGAATATTTTATTTTAGTGGAGTATTGTTTGGTTAGCTCCCTTTAACTAATGCAAAAAAAAAAAAAAAAAAAAAAAACATGTAAGATAAAAAGTTTTCAGGGTTCTCCTATCGTATTTCTCCTAAAAAAAGTTTAGCGTAGGCTGTCTACCACCTCAGCAGCAATGCCGGAGGTGGAAGAAAAAACAAACCTACTGGTTTACCGCTTAGGGGACTAAGCCTGCCCAGTGAAAAAAAAAAAAATAAATAAATAAAACTTGTATTCTGAGTCCATTTTATGTCAAAGATCGTAAATAGTTGAAATCTTGGAATAGTAGGCCTTTCTTTCTTGTTGTTAGAATATTCCTAATGAAAACAAGCCGTCACTGAAATGACGCATGTAGCCGCCCACTGTGCAGCCCTCATTGTGTTTATAACATAGTCATGTGACATTGGCTATAACAAAACCTGAAATTTGATTTTTTTTTTTTTTTTTGTTCATGTCTTTGTATAGAGTCTGTGATTTTCCGAAATACATCACGAAAACATGCCTATATAATTTTGACCCCCTTAAACCCCACTTTTATATAGTAAAACTGGGGTTTACAGGGTTATGCATTATTTTTCTTATTTCTGCTCAAAACATAGATTGTGGGTACTCGTTAGAACCGCCTCGGTGAGGCGGTTCTAACGAGTATCCACAATCTATGTTTTGATCAGAAATATGAAAAATATCAGAATTTTTAATCTGAAAATCTTCATTTTTTGGTGGAAAAATTTTCAGTATATTTGAGTAGGCATGTTTTCGTAATGACGATTTAGGTATGTAGACGTCAGACTCGCGGCCATCTTTCATGAAAGCTTTTCAAAACACTAGCGGGTCATTTCAGCAATTGCATGTACGCTTTTGCGCACATGGTGGCATCCCCCGGGGATGTCATTGGTATCTTGATTCATTAAACTAACCTAAACGACAAATTATTTTCCGAGTTTTGGTTCACTCCGAACTCTCAAATTTACCTCTGACATGTGTTACGCCATAGGCGGCTAAGACGCACCGAGGGTGACTTCCAATTTAATTAAGCTCCGGGTTGGGTGATGCCTATCTGTACCACCATACAGAAGGCTCTAACAAAGTTAGATTGTTTTTACATCTTTTTACATTTGCTATTTACAACACATATAACGATACAGACATTAACATAAAATAACACACAATTTGACGCAAATCTCTTCACGTTGGCACGGTTGGGGAACTATACTATTATATTACTTGATTAACCTGGCTTGGTTAATCAATTTAATACAATCAGTATAAACCCAACCAAATGAGGATAACTCTCTGTGTACTAATGTGAAGAGATTGCCTCCCGGGTTTTTCTATATTTTTTCTATGGCGTCTTGGGTTTGTCATTTTTTAAAGTTTTCCTATTACTACTTTGATTGAGTTCATCTACTCATTTTATTTCTATCTATTTACAGCCTTTGCTGATTATTTTTGTTTTTAAATCAAAATAACAATAACAATCTCGTCTTGTTCATAAATTTGGCTGCTCACTATATCGAATAGGACTTCTAGACTCGGGTTTTGTGGTCTCTGCTCGCCCAAGACACACCATATTGACATCAACTGTCCTTAGAATAACACAACTTAAAATAAACAAAACACAGACTAAGGACATGTTTTATAATGACATATGATGAAGCCTGCTGTTAGCCTATCCATTATTCTACAATGCCGCATGTCACAGAGTGAGTGACGTCATTGACGTCGCGGCTGAATATTCGACGCCATGATAGAACCATCACTGATGTCGACATGCTGACTTCTTTCCTTATAATGACGTCGACGCGGTCGATAGTGCGCGTCCACTTACCCGTCGACAACGTCGTCCGCTTAACGTCATAACATCATATGCAAGCTCTTTTTCCATACTTACCTGTTTGCAAATGGATAATGTATGAACGGCAATCAGGGGCATGAAGTTTCAAATTCCAAAACCCTAAATGTCACAGACATTACTAATGTCAAACACCTCCGACTTCCGGATAATGATCAGAGGGACACAAGTATTGGATCAACTCCAACTATTATAAACTCGGTGCCCTGATTAGACGAAATCGTAACACTTAAAATATAATACATTCGTACTCCACAGAAATCTTCCTAAATTTTCGTCCTTCATTGCAACAGTAATTATGCAGGCGGAATAATACAATTAATTTACAATGATCTCGTAATTCATTTAACTATTAAACTTATAGAAAAGGGAAAAAAACCCTTTCCGTATGTATGTGGGTGTTTGCATGACTGTATGTTCGTGCGTATGTTCATTTGTTGCTCCTGCTGCTTCAAAAAGCCTGGTCAGTCCGCACATACCAGCGCGGCCTGCTCAATGTACCCGATAGCAACTACAATTCAGGCAACCTTAGAAACCCCGACCAGACTGCACAACCTAGCACAGGCTGCTCAGCATTCCTGAAATTACCCAGGTAACATATCCAGAATCGGACTAGCGTGCGCTGTAATATATAGTTTATAGGTTTACTATTCAGACTCGGACATTTTCCTGCTTTTGATATTTGAACAGAAAAACCTACAAACAATTAAAAATATTAATATAAATTTACGACATACCGAACTGTCCAATTAGGATTCTAACTGATCTATTTGGTTGTCTAGAAGTCTTTCGAATTGGGCTGTATCGGTGAGTTTTACATATAGTAAGGCTATATTCTTGCAACTCATCGAATACACGCTATGTGCAGGATTTTGCAAACATTTAGCGATTTTCTCGCTTTCCGCGTTTAGCAACCAGTTTAGCCTTATTAAAACTGCGCAATGTTTATATCACGCTACTATTAATAAGAAATGGTCCGACTGTAGTAGAAAACGAACCCTACTTCTATTATATATTAAACTTGGTCAGCCTGCACAGCGGTCTGCTCTGTGTCGTAAGAACTTGTACGCAATATATAGATGCCACGGATGTTTAATTGTTTCGTTTGACAACATGTATCAGCCGATCACTTAGGGGATAACTGCTTTCAAATTTGGCATTTGGGGAGGTAAATCGGCGGTTTTACGGTCGGAAATTTCGTTTTACGGCGACGCGTCAGCGGAGCCGTAAAACGTAATTTGCGACCGTAAAACCGCCGATTTACCTCCCCAAATGACAAATTTGATGCAGTTATCCCCATTCTAATGCATTTATTCATTTTTTCTTTTGAAAAAATGTACTATTTGCACAAAACGACAAGTGCTGTGAGCTGCGTAAAACCAAATGCCAGCCAATGAGAAGCGACGTTACGTGATGACGTCGGATTTGCGACAGTATATCGCAGAATATACCGTCGCAAATTTTTGACGTTATCCAATCAGACGTCGCGTTACATACGCGAGTGCATTAGAATACAGTACATGTAGATAAGAGACTCCATAATAGTATTAGCTGATCTGAAAATGGCACGCTTTCATCTTCATGCCAGTAAAGATACTTATCAAAATCTGTAAAAATATCAATAACTAGAGGCCCGTTGGCCACAATGGCCCACCTGAGTAAACGACTAAAGAGTTATAAAAGCTCAGTGCAGCATTTTAGACTTCCAGTTGCCTTGGCAAGAAAGAATACATGATTAATGACTATTTAATAAACCTTTCAAAAACGTGTCTGTGCCTGCAATGATTTTTGTACCTGCAATGACTTTTGTTTTTTATTGGCGCTTTACCCTCTATCGACACATTTTAGTCTATGTCTATCTTGCATAATGAAAAGTGTGCTTTTGGATGAATGAACACACTGCCAAATAACGTTGAAGTGCGTCCAAGCAATGACTCCAGGGTACATGATTTAGTTGGCACTTCTAACCGTGAAGGACGAGGGGTTGCTGAGGCCGATACCTATTGGACACCGTTTTACTATTTCATCCATATTCATAGATATCCGAAATTCGATTTATGGATATCCATAATTCGAATTAGTGATATACATAAATTAGCCGAATAATGGATATCCATAATTCGATTTATAGATATTCATAAATCGAATTAATGATATCCATCATTCGATTTATGGATGTCATAAATTCAGATTGATTTATACATATCAATGATTCATTTTATGGATATCACTTACTTGAATTACGGATATCAATGAATCAAACTATGGATATCCATTGTTCCGCTGATTAGTGATATCCATAATTGATCGCAAACGTTTTTTGGTAAAGTCATTTCCCCTCAGTCAAGTGATTGATTTCAAGATGGCATAATCGCAAAAACAATATGATTATTTGCTATTTATAAACAAGGTCAAAAACCAAAATAAAACGTGCATGTTAAATGGTTATTAGTAAATTGTATGGCATCTTCCATCTGTTTGCAGTGTGCACCACTTCTTTTTCATGCTATGTCGTAATGTCCCGCCGGTTATCCTGGACGCACTTAAGCATTATTTTACGTTTCAATAATTTTAATGGTTACCACCAGGAAAAAGCTAGTTTCACGAATAGTAGTTTACTGCCTTGTCAATGCTTAATTTAGCAAACTGTAAAATACGTTTCATTTATGTTTATATATATTTAATAGTATTTCGATTTTACAACTATGTATTAAAGATGTGCCAAAATCGCTTTGAATCTTTAAGAACACTACTAAATTGGACCCCTTAAAGCACCGAATTCGACATTTATTTTTCACATTTTTAGTGTAAAAGGCAGCTGAAAAAAAAAAGAAACAAAAAATCAAGGTGCCGATATTGCGGCAATATAATACGAGATCTAGATAAGCCTTTTTATTGTATTCTGCTTCTAAGGAAAATAATCAGATAAAACAACTGTCGTCCAGAAAAAGAAAGAAATAACCACAGGGAAGCAACAAGTATGACATTTCATCCAAAGTGCCAATAAAACCGCTGGTTTTTTGTTGTTGTTTTTTTCAACAAGCGATCCGGTCCCTCTGGAATCACCTCGACAAGGACAACTCACTTGAGGATACTATAAGTCCGACGTAAGCTGATAATGAACAAAACAGGCAATCTGTGTATACTTTCTAGAGAAAATTGCATATGATTATTTTATACATGTAGTATTAATATGTCTTCCCAAACCCTACCAAATCTACCATAGGCTACCGCTAAACCTACCCTACCTTTTCCCTACTTCCATCCCGGCTTTTATACAATTCTTAAATCGGAAACCTGACGGGAATAGCCAAGTAAGAAATCTAATATGCAAATGGAACAGTCGGTATTTATTATTTTTTTATTTGCAAAGAGCAAATATGATATCTATAATTCGAAATAGTGATATCCATAAATGGACCGACTTAATAATGCCTTAATAATTCGAATCAGTGATATTCAAAATTAGAATTATAAATATCAAATAATCTAAATGATATATGGATATCTCCAATTCAAATTATGAATACTACTATTTCAATTAGGGCTATTCATAATTCCAATTAATGACATAATTCCAATTAATGAAATCCATAAATGAGGTGATTTAATGATATCCGTAATTCGAATTAGCAAACTCTATAATGTGATATCCATAATTTGAATTAGTGATATCCATAAATCGTTAAGCTTAATGGATATCTATAATTCGAATTATGAATATCACTAATTAGACTGATGGATATCATTAATTCGAATTATGGATATCCATAAATATTTATTGTTGTCCATAAATAACTATGGATCACTAATTCGAATTATGGATATCACTAATTCAATTTATGGCTATCCATAAATAATAATGGATATCTATAAATGGGGAACAAATGGTAAAACGGCGTTCCATAGGTACAACATATGTAGATCCATCTGCGATTGGTGTACATAACAATGATGATATCTGATCTATCTGTACCTATTCACTTAGTGATGCATACTATGCATGTGCGGAGATATATCTTGCTAGCTAATTTTACAATGAATATGCACGTCAAAAACATTTGAAGTATGCCTTTTACTGAACATTTTGTACCAGAGAATAAAGTGAACCCACAAAAAAAGTTTTGTTGCCCCCCCCCCCCCCTCCACACACACTCCTACCCCCACCCCCATCCCACTCCACCCTCGTTTTGTCAGACCGCATTACACAGGGCAAAATAGTCATTATATTCAGCTGGCAGAGCATTCTCAGGTTTTTAGCTGAATCTCTGGCTGGGTCATACCTAAGACTGCCTGAAATTGTAACAAAATATGGCGGTAGTTTCACGTCAGTGTGGCTGAGGTGTGATCCTGCAGTGGGCGGCACTGTAAAAGAGCTATCCAGACGTTATAAGGCCCTTACCGATAGGTATTTGTCATTGACGTTTTAACATCATGTATAACGAACAAACAAAAGTCTAATAGTGCAGATTGCAAAGCATTCGACAAGCAGTGTAAGATGTCTTTTTGCCCTGCGACCATGTAAATACGGCCTATTCATTCATTATAAAAACATATCTGTTTTCCAATCCTATTATAAGATGATTTCCGTTATGGTTGGGTGGAGGTAATTGTGCACCTTTCCTTGATGCATTAATTTTCGAAATCGGTATTTCCTCTGGCAAACATTCAGTGAAATTGACTTAAGCTTGTCTGACTGCTAATCTTATGTTTTTACCTATGAATGTACAACAGCCAAGTAGCCAGGCTCGGTGGCTCGGTCAGCTGCGCATCTGACTGGTGATAAGGAGGTCGCGGGTTCTATCTCCGCCGGACCCGATAACATTCTTTCGTAGAGACTGGTCATGACCTTTTTTTTTTTTCTTTTTCTATTTTCTTTTTTTTTTTTTTTTTTTCACGGACAATCTCTCCCTTCGCAGTTAAACTCAAACTCAATCCAACCCAACAACTAGACGATTGAACTTTCTTTCTCTCTTATTATGTTTGGTTATGCAAGTGATAGTTCTAACGTTTGACACGAAATCGAGTTGTCACGAGTTCGGGTACTGCGACAGGTGCTGAAAAATGACTTCAAACGCTCCTGATTACGTCCTACCTTCTACCAAAGCAAATGACATTTGTACGCCAGTACAAAAGTACAAAAAGGGATGTTGCAATATTGTCGCCGCTAACTCACAACGACGTAACAACGTCGCGCCGACATCGCCGCGAAGTCATGACGACGTCTCAACGTCGGATCAATGTTGTTACGTCGCCGAGATCGGACACGTCTTGGTAATAAATCATAATCTGCCATTTGTAATAGTTGCTTTATAACACAAGAAACGTAGATCATATTCCACGTTGTGTTAGGTGTGATAAGTAAGCGCTTTAATCTATTGTGATACCGTTATATCTAGTCGTTTCTTATCGGATATAATGATAATGTATTAATTAGTTATTTTATACACAGAGTACCTCAGATTTACATGTTTTTTCAACTTATATAATATACTTTGTCAAATCTAAAACAGCCATTTAATATCCTCCTTTTTTTTTTTTTTTTTTTTTTTTTTTTTTTTTCTTCGAATGCTTACTTAATAGTACTTTTTCCCCGTTTTTCATGGATTGGTGGGTGACGGAGCGCGGGTGAGAGTTGCAAATTCCTTGTATTTTAGTGACTGTTGTGATAGAATGATGGCAACTTTCTTATTAATTTCACTTCTTTCATCTATAACACGAATTTCTCAAACAGTAAGAAACATTTTGCCGTCATGCCAGTTTACCGCTGTGGAGGTCGTTTTATCCTTGTATATCAACATGACATATTTACTTTTTCGATATTGAAGTTGGTGCAAGACAGTGAAACATTATGTTTTAATTTTCGTCTGCATAACTACTACTGTCGTGCAAAACCAGGTAGCAGAAGGGTCGAAAATATTGAATTTGTGTCCAATATTGTGTCATGTTTTCTCTATGCGTGCTTACAGCTTGGTTTGTCTTTCTGATATTCCTGTCCGGTGATGTTCATCCGAACCCCGGACTCATTTCGGAGCACTCTCTCAATAGCTCTATCTCCTCATTAAGTTCAGATAAAACAGTTTTTAACTCCTTAAATCTTACTCATAACTTATCCATAATTCATTATAATGTGCAAAGTATTTTTCAAAAGTTGGATGTATTACATGTAGAACTGAATGATTTTGACATTCTCTGCTTTTCTGAAACATGGCCATCAATTGATACGAAGGATTTGTTGCTACAGCCCCTCTCCCCAGAAGAGCAAACTAATCATGAGACAGGACACACAGTGCGTGTCAGACATCGCATGCACATCTTTTAACAGCAATAATCAAATAAATGGGTGCATACATACGTCTAACTTGCTGGACTAACGAGATACCTGCTGTTTGAAAGGTAAAAGCCCTGTCAATCTATACCGCGTTTCCACTGCGTTGACACGGCATTGTTTAATTTTCCAGAGCGCCGTGAGATCGCAAGAAAAATCTGATATTTTTCGTAAAAATGGACCTGTCACGGCGTTCATACAGCGACCAAGGCGTTGCTACGGAGCTCACATGGCGCTCTGTCGCGTTCCTACGGAGTTCTTGTTGGCGATTATCTGCGCTCTCACGGCGCTCCTACAGCGTGCACTGCGCTTTCACGGCGCTCACACTGCGATAACGGCGTGTTGAAGAAGACGTTCGTTTGCACTACATAGCGAAATGTATACTGCGCTAACGGCGTGTTGAAGAAGACGTTTGCACTACATAGCGAAGTATATATCTTCATCAATTGTATGTTTGCTCTCAAACAGTTAAAACCATGCCCGCAAAAAAGGGGTAGAAAGTTGAAGAAGACAGGGAAAGAAAAATGCCAACCGCAAGCAAGGCATGAGCCGATGATAGTGATCATGCTGCAACCGTCTACCTTCGTCCAGCCATGGTCGAACCCAAAGCCTTCTACGCCTTTGGGCCCTCCTCACGTCGTCGTCCCAGAATGATATGCGCTACGTCTGCAGCATCGAAGATCTGCTGGACCTGCATACAGGCAAGCACTGGCGTACATCGGCCATAGTGAAATGAATGTTTATTTGCATATTTCATGTTTATACTATTTTGTTCGTTTTCGATGGACGCGGTAGAAGCGCCATGGGAGCGCTATGATCGCTATGACAGCTCCGCACAGTTGTGGTAAGAGCGCAGTAAATTACATAACACTCCGTATAAGCACCGTAGAAGCCGTATAAGCGCGCTACAGACGCCACGGTGACATCTCAGGGAATGCCGTACAATCTCCGTGCAAACGCCACCGACAACCACAGCGTTCGCACAGCGACCTCTGTGCGCTCCCGCGGAGCTCCTGTGGCGTACTGCGCAGCTATGGCTACCCCACTGCGCTCTCATCAGAACGCCGAACGACGGCGTTTGTTTTGTGCATGCCCAAAGTTCGCGACGTCGCTCACGTTCTTTGCGATCCCGATGCATCTGGTGGCGATGTCACTACGATGCTGCTTGCGATCGTACTGCGCGCACCTCAGCGTTCTCCATTTTTCTTGGACGCCGCGGGATCGCCGTGAGAACGTGGCCTTGGTGTAACAGGGGCTTCTTCTTATCTAAGCATTTTGTTTACCGCCTTCTGCAGGAAGGCGGTTTGAAAGATTCTTAGTAATTAGGTAAACTCAACTCAAACAATATAGTTCGAGTGGCTCAGTCGGATGCGATCAACAATACCCTTGTCAACTTTATATACCCGTTTAACGATTATTTACGTGAAGTTTTGCATGTCCGATAATTATCTGTATTTATACGCGTACGTATTTGTAACAAATATTTTATTGAGAGAGACTTGCTGTGTTAGTACATATATATAATATTATTATCCTTTTTTCCTTCAACTGATCGCTTGCATAATCAAAGGCTATAATATGAAGTAAAATAAATGTTCTTATTTGCTTCCTTTGAAAATTGCTAAGCGGGCTTTTGGGGTTGCCTCCCTGCCTAACAAGCTTCCGCTTTAAAAAAAAATACTTTATAGATACGTGTAAAAGCAGGCGAATCACACGAACACTGATTTAACCACAAAGCGCTTCAAGTTTGTGAGTGATTCACCGGCTTTAATACATCAATAAAGCCCACAAAAATGCCCCTGATACCTCAGTGAATTGGCCCCGATAGCTCAGCGAACCCGGCACGATAGCTCAGTGCAAAAGTATTCGCTTCGGGAACGGGAGGTCACAGGTTTCAAGTCTGGGCGCTCCTTTCAAAAGCATAAAAATGGTACTACAAATTTAGGCTCAACCTCGACTGCGCTCACATTATAAAGCGTAAGCCTGGGAAGATAAATGAAGGCAGGTACGATTCTGATTATGAATACTTTGTTTGCCGAAATATTAGTTCTACAAACTAATGTTTTTTACCTGCTTTTTCTTCAAAATTAAAATTCATTCCCGGCCTTACTTATAAAAAATCAGTTATTTTTGGTTTAAAAAAACAAAATTAAAAAAACACCTTATCTGGAGCGTTATTCTACATTAAATATCTAAATATCAGGACCATCCCTCCAATAAGATCACATATAGGCAATATGAAAGGTGGTTTTCATAGTGTTGGCAAAGAAAAGTACATCCAAGATTCTTCCAAGATTTGCTTTCGAACAAGCCTATTGTGTTTTGAATCTACAATATCTATATTAATGGAAAAACTCTTCCAATTTTTTTTACT
This sequence comes from Anodontia alba, assembly GCA_964016985.1. Taxonomy (NCBI): domain Eukaryota; kingdom Metazoa; phylum Mollusca; class Bivalvia; order Lucinida; family Lucinidae; genus Anodontia; species Anodontia alba. The sequence goes on along the minus strand of OZ024837.1, from coordinate 37,997,630 downwards.
AATACTGACACGATCTTAGCTGACAAATCCACAAATTACAGTTGTTAGTTTCTGGCGAAAGAATGTGCACAATACTGGTTTACCGCTTAGAGGACTAAGCCTGCCCAGTAAACGTGTAGTTAGGTAAACTGACCGCGCTCGACATGACCACATTGGTTTGACTGGGCCGTAAAACCTCAACACAAACATAATTTTTACATCCTAGAGTCTGCCGTTGACACCAAGCAGAAGAGCAAAGAAACTATGAGAGACAGGACACATGCAACAGATCGACGGAAATCAAAGCAACCAACTCATTCTTTCCTAACAAGATGATCACAATGCTAGACAGGATCTATCAAACACAACAATAAGACATCGAACAGGACAAACGTGTAGAAACCTTCGCATCAGTCACAAAGCCACTGAAATAACAAGCAGCACTAGAATCGCCGCCTTAAAACAAACAGTAGTAAAAACTACCGGGATGGACGTTTAAACATAAAAGTAAAAGCTGCCGTACATTTATAAGCGGCGATCCTAGTAAACACAAAACGTCGTAGCAACGTTCCTCTGACATCCATAATTATTTATGGATATCCATAAATTAAATGTGATATCCTTAATTCGAATAAGTGATATCCGTAATAATTATTTATAGATATCCATAATTCGAATTAATGATATCCATAATTCTAATTAGTGGTATCCATAATTCGCATTATAGATATTCATTTATCAAAATGATATATGGATATCACGAATTTAATTTATGAATATCACTAATTCCAATTATGGATATCACTAATTCCAATTATGGATATCAATAATTCATATTTGCAAATAAAAATAAGGAAGTAAGTAAATAAAAAAAAAAATAAATAAATAATAAATAATTTAATAAATAACGACTGCTCCCTTTGCATGTTATATTATCTGCTCGGCTATTCCCGTCAGGTTTCCGAATCGAGAATTGAATAAAAGCCGAGATGGACATGGGGGTAAGGCAGGGTCGGTTTGGTAGGGTTTGGGAGAGATACGTAAAGAAATAATAAAGAAAGCATGCACAGATTGCCTGCTTGGTTCATGATCAGTAGACGTCGGACTTTTAGTGTCCTCAAGTGAGTAGTCCTCGTAGCGATTATATATATATATATATATATATATATATATATATATATATATATATATATATATATATATATATTGTGAAATGTCGTACTTATTGCTTCCTTATGATTATTTCTTCCTTTTGTCTGGACGATATTTATTTTATCTGATTATCATCATTTCAAACATATTCTTTATTTGTTTATGAAATATTGTATGAAAAACCACGGTGAAGCATAGGACGTCACGTATGTCATTGTTGAGGTTGACGTCAGTGACCCTAATAACGTCACAAAACGTCACGTAATATCACAGTATGGCGGACTTCCGCAATCGAAGTGACTTCATTAATTAAAATTAAAATAGAAATAAAAGAAATGCAAGAAAATAATCCATCATGGTAGCGAGAGGTACATAGAAAAATCCGTCCCTCGCGATTGCAGTCTGGCATCACTCGGCAAGAATCGTGATGCCAGATAGTGATCCGCGGGACGGCTTTTTCTATCTATCTACCCCTCATACTCATGATAGATCCTTATAATCCGCTCTGGTATTTTGGGAAATCGTGTTCCGCTGAGCCAGCGTTATGGGGTATATGTAGCATTGCAACGTACATTGCTGCCATGTGAAGGGTCTCAATGAAACCGGAACTCCAATTTGTGTTCTTTTACGTATTCTGTTTTTCTACGTAAAAACAAACTTGCCATGACGGTTTCTGGAACTAGTGCCCTTTTAAAATGCCGTCTTACTGCAGTACCAGTCCTCAGGTGATACTGCTACGAGTCGCGGTATACTGACACTGATGCAAACAACCCTAGCTCCTTTTACTTAATGCTGAACGTAATTCGAAAGAGGAGTTCGTACTGATTTGAGGAAGGAAAGTTTAAAAGTTGCCTTTGGAAACAAAGAACACATTACAGATAGAAAACGGGAGTTTCGGTTTTATGGTTTGCAACACTGCTTACGCCCTCCAGGGTATCGGCGCAGAAATCCATTATAAAAAAACAACAACAACAACCCCCCCCCCCCACCAAAAAAAAACAAAAAAAAAACAAAAAACAATGAGCCCAATGACCCGAAAGAAGTAGCCATATGTATAATCCGGCTGGGGATCGAGACAGCAACCTGCTGAATAAAACGCTTAAAAAATGTTGGAAACACAGAGCACAGAAATATTCAGCTATAAAGGTTGCAAGACTATATACGCCCTATAGCACCGGCTGAGCGGTACTCGATTTTCAAAGTAACCAGAAATGGGTCATTGATCCAAAATGAAATAAAATATAATCTGCAATGTAATGAAATACGGAGACACTTAATGACCGCAACACGGCACTTAACACCAGTTGAAGTGAAGTAAAACTACATATAAACGGCTGTCTGTGGAAACAAAGAAAATACAAAAGAACGAAATAGCAGACTCGGTTTTATTACGTCTCTCCATATACACATTACGAAAACACGCCTATTCAAATATACTGAAAATTTTACCACCTAAAAAATTTTCAGATAAAAAAATTTGATATTTTTTCATATTTCTGCTCAAAACATAGATTGTGGGTACTCGTAACGAGTACCAACAATCTATGTTTTTGAGCAGAAATAAGTAAAATAACGTATACCCCTGTAAACCCCAGTTTTACTATATAAAAGTGGGGTTTAAGGGGGTCAACATTATATAGGCATGTTTTCATGATGAGCTATGTACTTTGCGAGGCTGTATACGACCCTGCCGCCTCACCCCCTAGCACCGTCTTAGCGGTATTCGTTCTTCAAAGTAACAAGATTTGTTCAATGACCCCAAAGGCAAAGTATAATCTACACTATCAGGTATGGGAAGGTGTTTCACGGCCGCCTCACAGCACTTAACATCAGCTGCATTAAAGTAACATAAAAAAAACTAAAAGGTGCCTTTGGAAACAAAGATCACACCACAGAACGAGAATCGGAAACTATGTTTATTAAGTTTCTCCACATACAGCTATGTAGTGTGCGAGGCCTGACTTTATACCGCCTGAGTCACTTGGACCAGTTTGTTTTCAATCATTAATTACCATTTGGTTGCAGCTCCTAGTAACGTATAAGCATTGACGTTTATGATTTGTTACTACTTTGTTTGTTGTGAGGTTAATGTCCCTGTCAACATTATTACAGTCATGTCCAGTTGTCTCCCGGAGAGGGGGAGAGAGGCACAAGAATGTGATGAGAAAAAACGTTCTAGGCCCTGAGTTTCGGCCCATATGTTTTAGGGTAAAATTATCGGAAACAGAAGTGTATTATCCTACTTCCCTACTTCCCCTACGTATTCAGACGGCTGACCGCCTTACCAATTTGTTTTAAATTTCGACAGTCCATTTTTAATGACAGATTCTATCTGTCGTTCTTCGTTGCCACGCACGGTTTTAGAGAAAGTGACTTTGACTACTATTCAATTTCGTATTTATCCGCGCAAAAAAGTAGACCCAATGTTTCAATGTATGTATATTAGTACGCCATTGAAGAGCTGTCGATACAAAAGTAGTGCAACTTGTGCTTGATCTATGGCAAGAGTCGCTGAGAAAACCCGTCTTAATATATGTGCGAACAACAAAGGCGCAGATTAGCCTGCGCGTCCGCGCAGGCTGATCAGCGCCTTTGTTGTTCGCTGTAGCTCGTTTTGTTTTCGACGAAGAAGCGTCTCACAAACTTAAATGGAGAACAGAATGATACCTGGAATTTATTAGTTTCTCATAGAGTCTGTCATTTCAGGGCTATTCAGCCCTTTGATTTTTATTCGAGGATGGGTTTGAAAACTGCTGGATGAGTGATAAAAGTGTACCCACTTTTGTACCTAATCTAGGTCTCAGTTTGCTTAGGTCTGTCTGTCTTGTGTAAATAACCTCGTGTTCTTTAAGCGATTGAATATCCGAGAGATTCTGTGAATTTATTTGTGTTTTTATCTGGCCAAGATTTCTTATAGTTCGTATGCCTACGTATTCCTCACTTTCATATTTGAAAACCTGAGAACCTTGCAAAATGAATCTGCTTCTGTATGTGAAACATAAACGCACAAGCTGGAAAACACTATGTTAAAAGAATAACCATTTTAACCAGAATAGCATATACTGGACAAAAATATGATTTACCTCTTCCTGTATCATCACACAATTACAGACATAAACGTTTCTGTGAGTGATTGCTTTTGCAATGTTCTAAGCATGTACAAAAAGTGAATACATCAATGGTAAAACGAGTCATTGTCTGGAAATCTCATATCCTCGAAAGTGACAGTGGTTTTCAAGGGAAATTGGGTTTAAATATAAGCTTCAGAAACCTTTAAAACCCTTTCGTTATTTAACCTTAAGATTAAGGTTTATGTTTCTTGCGAAACTATGCGTAGTTAAGAAAAACTGGCCGCTTCGTTGATATTTTTAGTTTGCCTTGATTCGAAATACCTATATAACTACAATATAAAACAAAGTAACTATACATCATATAAATATTTTGCCTAGAAAAATTACGGGTTAGTGCCGCTTGTATGGCCAAATCTGAATATCTGCCTGATTTTATTCGATTCGTAAGATTTTAATATAGTGAAAGTCTGATTCTAACCTAGCCTAGCTATGCAAATTCATTTTTTTACACTTGAGCCAAAATGAGAAATGGGACCTCAGGTTTCTGTGGTTTGGGAGCCTTTATGCGCATATTATCAATCACCAAGTGGATAAAGAAACAATGGAAGGAAAAAACAGAATCATCGCTTATGAACAATCAGCTGAACACGGTATCGGTTACATGATTATCACTATACAAGAGTGCTAAGATGGCCGTGCATCGCTCACCTGAGTAGCTGACAAGTTTCGTGTTAGTTCGCATTTCGGTTCAGGAGAGGTTAATAATATATTTTCAAGATGGCGGTTGTGGCAGCCATCTTGGATGTCTGATCTAAACGATTTTTATTATTTTTGCTAAACAAATCAAGCCAATACTTCCAATCAATTTGCCTTTTGTTTCAGGAGTAGCAATTCAAAATAAATTAGAAAGATGCAGCAATCTTGGATTTTATCGAAACGATTTTAACCTACAAGCCGCCGCGATACTCCCTACTATATTTCGAGTCAGCTTGCCTTTTGGTTCTGGAGAAAGTCAAAATAGATGGCGGTCATCTTGGATTTTCTATCTACACTTTTTTTCTGTTTTTGATCAACAGTTTGTCTGGTTACATTCCACCAAGATTCGAATCAATTGGCCTTTCCGTTCAGGAGAAGAAGTTAAAACAACATTCTATGATGGCGGTGATGGCAGCCATGCTGTATTTATGGTCGGAACAAATTTAGCTATTTTTATACACAAGTCACACCGATACTTCCTATCAAATTTCCAGTCAGCTGGCCTCTTGATACAGAAGAAGAAGATGTTCAAAATAGGTTTTCAAAGTGGCGACTGTTGATGCCATCTTGAACTTCTGATAGGAATGATGTTAGCTATTTTTGATCTACAAGCCACACCGATAATTCCTATCAACTTTTGTGTCAATTGGTCTTTCGATTCAGGAACAAAAGTTGAAAACAGATTTCCAAAATGGCGACAATAATGGCAGTCTTGGATTTTAGATCGGAATCTATTTTTTATCTACAAGTCACACCGATACTTCTTATCAAATTTCGAGTCAGCTGACCTCTTGATATAGAAGAAGATGTTCAAAATAGATTTTCAAAGTGGCGACTGTTGAGGCCATCTTGAACTTCTGATAGGAATGATGTTAGCTATTTTGGTCTTCAAGCCACACTTATAATTCCTATCAAATTTTGTGTCGATTGGTCTTTCGGTTCATGTGCAAAAGTTGAAAACAGATTTCCAAAATGGCGACAATAATGGCATTCTTAGATTTTAGATCGGAATGATGTTAGCCATTTTCGATCTACAGGTCTCCCCGATACTTACTACATGGCTCAAGCAATAAGTTTAAAAGAGATTTTAAATGGCGGCTGTGGCGGCCATCTTCTTCTTCATCTTTTTTTTTTATCGGGACAATTATAGCTAGTTTTGATCTACAAGTCGTTCTAATACATCCTAACAAGTTTCGGGCCAGTTCAGGAAAAGAAATTCAAAATAGATTTTCGAGATTGCGGGCATCTTTGATTTCCGATCGGAACAATTTTAGCTATTTTAATCTACAACTCACCTTGATATTTTCTTTTAAGTTTTTAGTCGATGGGCCTTTTGGTTCAGAAAAGGAAATAAGGAAATTTAAAATAGATTTTCAAGATGGACGCCGTAGCGGCCATCTTTTATGTACGAACGAAACGATTCTAGCTATGTTTAATCTCAAGGTCATTCTGATACTTCATAATAAGTTTCGAGTCAACTGACCGGTTCATAAGAAGAAAGTATAATTTCAATGTGGATGCCTTCTTGAATTTCCGATCGAGACGATTTTAGATATTTTTGATGTACAAGTAACACCGACACTTCCTACTCAGTTTCAAGTCATTTGGTTTATAGATTTCAAAGAAAATGTTGAAAATAGATTTTCAAATTGGCGGCAGTGGCTGCCATCTTGCAATTGCGATCGGAACAATTTTAGCTATTTCTAATCTACAGGCTTCCTACCAAGTTTTTAGTCAGTTGATTAGTGGTGTAGGACATGCCATTTAAAGCAAATTGTAGACGCCGCACGACGCAAGTCGGACATTGGCCGATCACAATAGCTCACCATGAGCACTTCGTGCTCAGCTCAGATTACAAACTGCTTTTGGACAGGGAATTGCAATCTAAAAAGTCTTTGACATCAATGGCATTCTGCATCTCCGAGCATCTAACAATAAATCAGCCGAGGACATTATTAGCTTTTTTTTTTCTGCAAATGTAATCCGCGGTCAAATTAGTAAAACAATATGTGTGCCGAGGAAAGTAAAACACATTTCCGCGGAGAAAGTCAACATTAATTTTGTAATAAAGGTACCTTATCCAAACGACTTCAACTACAAAACACTTAGTTCAAATGGAAAAGTTTGGCAAATTATATCAATGATCTGGCATTACAGATATTAAAGTGGAAAAATAATCGATTTCAAGCTACGAGCCACTGAATGCAATTTAAGCCGTTTTGAGCAGCTTCTTCGATTTTATAATTCATTTTGCAGACAAACAGAAAGGTTTCCTAGGGGTCTTTTTCACCGGAAAGGTAGTTCATTTTTATATGTATACACAAAATATTTGATTTTTACAAATGTCTAAACATTCGTTTACCCTTTGTCTGAACCACCCCTCCTCCTTGTCGCAAATAATCTCCGCGTCAAAACAAGACTAGGGAAAAACATCTGAGATCAGAAAACTGTATGATACCGTTGGTTTATCCTTTTATGGATCGCCTTGATGCGCATTCGCTGGTCGAACAAGTCCTATTGTAGGTTTTATTGTGCGCTGGTCCCTATTGGACATAAACAGTTAATGTAGATAAATAGATATTGATATTAAATGTCCTTCATATCATCACAATTAGTGTTCTGAAGTTAATGTGATATAATTCCGATGCACGACGGCGGTTCGGACCTCAGACTCAATGACGGCCTCTTCGTAAAACTTTAACCAGTGGGTTGGGGCTTGACGATATGTCTTTGGCTTGGCCCGCCGTGGTTCAACTACTGGTTTTCATTTACTCTGGCATACAGTAGAATTAGCCATGAGTACTCGGCTTTGTTAATTATAGTGATTAATTTGATTTTTATGTTTTCGCTTTGATGCATTGACTGAGTTGGGAGCCTTTATGCGAACCGAATTTTTTATGTGTTTCTGTATTAAGAGTAGCATCGGGACCCAGGGTGAAGTTAGCTAGCTGTAAAAGTGCTTTAAACCCCCCACCCCGCCCCACCTCCGGTGGTTTACTCTACTGACCGTTCTAAGGTGGTGGTCCCAGTGTTAGTCTTACTCTTTGTTGCTTCGTGGTTTATTCTACGAGGCGATTTGTTGTATGTATTTCCGTGTGTCATTTTGTTCTTGTGTTTTTCAGTCCTTTTAGTATTGCGATTACCTCGCTTGGGGAAGATGGAGCTAATCTTAGTGCTTTTCGTACGTTTGTTCGATTTGTGCTTGTTTGGATTTGTCGGTTTCTCTTCCTCTTGGGGTTTGGGAAGGGCTGCGTTTTGTGATTGTGGCACTCCTGGACTTTTCTCTTACCATTTTCTTTTTGTTTTGGATATTACTACTTACTGATTCGTCATAAAAAAACAAAAAAAAACACCATCGTTCCTATCGTTCCTGTCGTTGCGATAGACAGTATGAATGTATGTTCTAAATAGTGCATAGTGAAAACCCAGGTAGGACCTGGCGAATGTTAATGCAAAAGGCGAAACAAAACAGTGACATCCATAGCAATGAGTAAGCATAGAATTAATTCTGGTAAGTTAGGGGTTTTTTTGCAGTTAAAATGTGTCACTGTTTCGATCGTCGATGTTTTACGTTAAGCATTTTTTAGCCAAGTGTGTTATTTTTTCCGCTGAGACCTATATTGTTTAGTAGTTTATGTTTTTCCTTTTTTAACTGACTGTTCTTACCTTTATATAAATGTAAAAGAAAAAATGAAAAATGTAAAAGAAATAGATACACCTTCAAGGAATATATATATATATATATATATATATATATATATATATATATATATATATATATATATAATGTGTGTGTGTGTGTGTGTGTGTGTGTGTGTGTGTGTGTGTGTGTGTTCAAGCACTTGGTTAGATTTGTTCTATTTTTTCAATGGATCCAAATTATAGTATAATTTGTGGTCGCAGCAGAATTCGTTAAATATATCGAATACCGTTGCCTCCTACTTTGATATAGCACAGATATGAGTAGTTTTTTTTTTTATTTTCTGGTCCTTTTGGCTCATACATATTCGTATGTGAAAATAGTAGTTCCCCTTAAAGCTGCTAGGAGACTTTAGATAGCTTGCTTTTTCAAATATTCCTGATAAACAGATTCACTCCAAATCTTTCATGTATTGTGTTTGATTCGTTCTGTCTTTCCAAAGGAAACTCGTTTCAGAATAGGTTTTTGATATATGCAAATTAACTACTGCTTTCTTATATACCTTGAAGGTGTTTAACGTCGATTATTGCATAAAAAAGCAGTGTCGCATGTTATTAACAGCCGTGCATTAATCGGCGAAAAGCCGTGTATTAACAAGGCAATTCATGCGCTGTTAATGCACGGCCTCGCAACTTTCAATATGAACGAGCATAGTACGTGGAACTTGCGTTCGCGAGACATCAATGAAAAGGCGAAACAAAACAATGAAAGAAATAACGCGAAATGTAGCAAATGTTTTCAGTTTTTATGCAATAATAGCGATAGAACTTGGTTTTTCAATGCATTAACATTCGCCAGGTCCTACATCGGTTTTCAACATCTCCCTCGGGACCTTGCGAATGTTAATGCATGAAAAACCATGTTTGATCCCTATAATGTAATATACTAGTTTTACACCATTCGATGTGATGCCTGGATTTTAGGTAGCTGCCGCCAATGACATTTTTGTTCCTTTTCTCTTTGGAGAAACTTGAATGGACATGGATTATGAGTTTCCAGGGTTCCGTGGTTCTACGGTTCCGCCCTTTAGTTTAAACATTAAAGTTTAACACAGTTTAAACATTAAACATTTAGTTTAAATCGATTTTCGTTGTTTCAAGTCTTCGCTTTTTTCAAAGAGAAATCTGCATCGATTATATATTAATTATATTAATTTGTATTTATTTATTTATTTATTTACTTAGTCATCTATTTTCTGATTACACGTACCTACTTTTACAAAGTGACATCACGTAAACATGCCTATACAGTTTTGACCCCCTTAAACCCCACTTTTACATAGTAAAACTGGGGTTTACAGGGGTATACATCATTTTTCTTATTTCTGCTAAAAAACATAATTTGTGGGTACTCGTTAGAACCGCCTCGGCGAGGCGGTTCTAACGAGTATTTACAATCTGTGTTTTAAGCAGAAATTTGAAAAAAATATCAGATATTTTTATCTGAAAATTATCAGTTTTTGGAAGTGAAATTTTCTATACATTTGAATAAGCATGTTTTCGTAATGAAGGAAGATATACACAATATTATAAAAATATTTGTTTTTCTTTGAAAGTAAAGATCACAGTCTGTAAAAGTTTGTAAAACAAAAGTGGTTAAATACAAAATAGCGATGTGTACGGTGATAATTAAAAAAAAAAACGGAGACATTAAAATCTTAAACGTAAGCTATTTAACCCGTTTATGCTACCGGAAATTTTGCACAGGTCTATGTCCATTAGAAGGTCGTCTTGTTACTTTTTATTAGTACTATGTTTTATAGGCATTCATGTATTTAATGTAAACATGTATACCCTGATCATTCGCTACGTTTTGTTGTGTCTGATCTGAGTCTACACTTTTTTTTTTACTAAGGTCGTTTTAATATGAGGTTAGGCATAAATATTGAATGATTTTGTGGCTCACAACTGCAAAGAAAACTGCACTGATGGCATAAGTCATATTTTGGAAAGATGGAATTTAAAATGGCATCACGTTTTTGTTTTAAATTTGTTCATGAACAATAATTTAAGTCCAATTCTTTTCAAACACTGTAGGCAGGAATTGAGCAGAAATTCACTTTTACAGTTGCACACCACTGTGGGCAGATGTTGGACAGAAATTTATCGTCATATTTATATATAACACTGTCAAGCATTTTAGGTTGCTGTTAAAGAGAGCTGTATTTTTACCATTTAATATAACTGTAAGTCGAGCACTGTAGGTAGGTGTAGAGCAGAAATTTATTTTTACTATTGTATACCAGAGAACTAACGGTCCTGTGGCTCACCTGAGAGTACTTTTTTTCTGAGCAAACCGTGGATAAAGGTTTTAAGAATGAAGCATATGGGTATGTTAGCTGGTACAGTTTGAAAAATCTCCGGACTCTGTATCCTACAGTAACCTGGTATGGAATTTATTTTAATATGGCGAACAGAAACTTCACATAAAATATGGCTTACCATATGTCAAAAGTCTGTGCCTTCTAGTTTCACATAAGAATATTTTTTACAGTTTAGTTACCATATGACTCTATGTCAAACAAGAGAGCCCTGGGACGGGGCCATTTTGTACCCCAGGGCTATATGTTAACAATTGTTGTTTAGGTCCACTTGATAAAACTAAATACCAAATGTAAAAAGGTCTATGCCTTCTGTTTCACACAGGATAATTTTTAATGCTTTCCCCGTACAGGTCTATGTAAGACAAGTGACCTCCGGGACAGAGCCATTTTGACCCAGGCCAAATCTTAAACGATCTTGGTAAAGGTCCTTTAGCTGAATTTACATGTCAGATATCAAAGATCTTGTCCTTCTAATTAAAGATGATTTTTAAAGTATTTTTTTTTTTTACTTTCAAAAAAAAAAACAAAAAAAAAAAAAAACAAGTGACCACTTGGGTGGTAGATTTTTAACCCATGGCTATACTTTAAACAATCTTGGTAGAGATCCACTAGATGAAATTTTACGGAAAATATCAAAGGCCTGGGCTTTCTAGTTCAGGACAAGAAGATTTGTAAAGTTTTTCGCTAAATGATTCTATGAAAAACAAGTAACCCCAGAGAAGAACCATTTTTGCCCCAAGGCTAAAATCGGAACAATCTTTGTAAAGACCTACCAGATGAAGTTATACATTAAATATCAAAGGCCTGGGCCTTCTAGTTTTAAAGAAGAACATTTTAATGTTTTCCCTGTATGAGAATATGTAAAACAAGTGATCACTGGGATGGGGGGTCATTTTGGCCTCCGGGCTATGATTTGAACAATCTTTGTAGAAGACTACAATATATAGCTACCTACTAAATATCAAAGGCCTGGGCCTTCTAGTTTAAGAAAAGAAGATCTCTTTTTACCATATATGTACGTGGATGCCATCGCGGTCATGTAACCCTGATGCGGAGAACAAAATTTTGTTCCTCCTACCCATATAAAATTTGGCTTTGATTGTCCTAGTGGTTTCTGAGGAGAAGACCTTTGAAGAGTGTGGACAAAGGACGGACGGAATACGACGGGCGATGGCGGACAGACGGACGACGGAGTTGAGCTAATAACCATGCAAGCACTGTGAGCGGATGTTGAGCAGAAATTTATTTTTACCATTACATATAACTATAAAAAGGTTAAACTATAATACTCCTCCATTATCGTGTCGAGGGCAGATAACTCCGGAAAAAAATGACGAAATTTGTCCATTAGAAATCCAAAACAAGATCACACAATATCAATACACATACCAAGTTTGGTGAAAATCCATTGAAGAATAATCAAGTTATCATCCGGCAACGAAAAAAGGGCGGACGGACAGACGACTGAATGACGGACGGACAAACACATTGATGTCGAACGTGAAACCATAATACCCAGCCACTATCGTGTAGCGGGGTATAATTAGAAAAGCAATGTAGGCAGGTTTTGAGCTGAAGTTTATTTTTCGCTATTATATATAACTGTATGTCAAGCATAGTAAGCAGTTGTTGAACAGAAATGTTTTCACTATAATATATACCTGTAAGTCAAGCACTGTAAACATATGTTAAACAGAGACTTATTTTCACTATTATATAGAACAATAATTAAAACATTATAGGCAGGTGTTGAGCAGAAATTTATTTTCAGTATTATACATAGCTATAAGCAAAGCGAAGCGCTGTCGGCAGGTGTGGAGCAGAAATTTATTTTCAATATTTCATATAGCTGTAAGTCAAGCACTACAGACAGGTGTTGAGCAGAAATTTATTTTTATCATCATTATATATAACTGTAAGCAAAGCACTGTCGGCAGGTGTTGAGCAGAAATTTATTGTCACCATTACATAGAACTATACGTCAATCCCTGTAGTCAAGTATTGAGCAGACATTGGTTCACAATTACATGGATAGAGGTTGAGCACCTAAGGGGTTGTTGAGTAGAGAAAATATTTTCACAATTCATGGACATATATATGTTATGCACCGTAGGCAGGTATTGAGAATAAATAAGTTTTTGCAATCACATAAAAATATATGCTATGCACTGCAGGCAGATGTTGAGCAGAACAATTCACATTTATATAAAATATGTCAGCAACTTTTGGCAGGTGTTGAGCAAAATTTTTAACAAAAGCATAAAATATGTCAAGCAATGTATGTGGGTGTTGAGCAGAAATTACATAAAATATATTCATATACTTGTCTTATTTCTTAAACCATTAGAACATATCAAACATTGTAGGTTGAGCTGAAAGTTTCACATTACATAAAATATGTCAAGATATGTGTAGGCATGTGTTGAGCGCAATTTTTTCACAATACATAAAATACAGATGACTCCCGTTATCTCAAATAAGATAAGCCAAGTACAGTAGGCAGGAGCTGAGCAAAATGATTACAATAACTTAACATATGTCATGCATTGAAGTCAGGTGTTGAGTATGCATTTTCACAATAACATACAAGTCATGCACAAAAGGTCGGGTTTGACCAGACACTTTTACAATTACAGAAACAAAAGTCAAGGACTGCAGGCAGGTGTTTTACACAAATGTTTACAGTTACATTTAAATGATCTTCAAAAGAACCAGAAACTATAGACCGCATTTACACCTGCAATGGTGTTTAGTACGCTACATTATAGACAATACCGCAACTTTTGGTTGGGTATTGTTGGGAGATTAAATTAGTTTAACTCTATCAAGCCTCACTCCCCAGTAAGCATTCTACATAAGTCTATAGCGGGCCGTTAGCGGCCCGTCAGGGTAGCTGACGGGCCGCTAACGGCCCGCTGTAGATTTATGTAAAATGCTAGCTGGGAGATTAAGTTTAATCGATGCACTTTAGGCGAACTGATACACTTTCAGGTGGAGGCAACTCTGTTACTCTCTTTTGTCTTCCTTATGAAAAAAGGCTACTCTACAGGGAAAGAATTTTCTCCATTTGGGAACGATATTTTTGTTTTTGTAATAGACCCCTTATTAGGACTGGTTTGCAGAGAAGCAAACAGGAAGTCAAAAACCGTCTGGCTAGTCAGAGAGAGAGAGAGAGAGAGGAAAACAATAATAGCAAACATATAAGTGAAGATGCCCAGAAAATGCCGCAACCACGAAGTACAGCCTTCTCGAGGCACTGAAAGAAGCAGAGCTAAGGAGCAAACTGTGACAAAACAAGCGCCACATATGGAACCACAGACGCATAAAAAGGTAAAAAAAATTAACAGCAACAGAGGAACCGCCTTCTAACGGTTAGTAGTAGTATAGTCAGTACGAGTGTGTATACATCATACGAGTGCGATCGACTTTTATCACTATCTGAAAAAGGAAAAAATAATAATGTCAAAATTAAAATCCTTACAATTGTAATACATTTAACCAATGATTATACCATTTAGTATCAGAAAAATAGCTTGTTACCTGGGCGTAAAATTCAAACCTTCAATAATATCTTCTTGAATTCCTTCAAAGAGAGATAACGTTGACTCTGTCTCATACTAGAATTGAAAAAAAATCTTCTACAAAGGGAGCACAATGTCTCCATCCGAATATCCACATTTTAGTTTTGTTAAATTTAATGCCAAATGCTTTTATCCAAACCGTTAATAAGATCTCTTGCACATGTTTTCAACTACCGACAAAATAGAGGAACAATTTAACAGTGTTAGGAAAACTGTATTCGTAACGGAATGACCCTTGTGAACAAAGAACACATACACAAATATAAAAATAACTGAAGGGTCGAAATTCATTATGCCAGACTCTCTAGTTTCGACCATTAAGGCCACAGACGTGGCCCTCATTTAATTTTTTCAGGCATCTTTAAAACAGGCTCAATGGTCTCACAGAATCTAAAATATATACAGCACACTGTACTGACGCATAAGGGAGACGTTTTGTGGTAGTCACACGAACCTTGCATCGGCTGTAGTGAAGATCAGTTCCCAACATCTGTGGGCTAGCCAACGTTAAATTTTCTTTGAAGTACGTATATTTCGATATCTGAAATATCGACTCAATAATAGGCTGAAAACATGAGAAGAACGTCTTTCCGTACTTCATTATTGTTTAGTTAATAATTGTTTTTGGTCCTTTGTGATTATTAGGCCCTTTTCAGGATCATTTAGAATCTATGTGAGAGTCATCGATTAGGCCTAAAAGGCGCAAGTAGCCAGTTGGGCATAGAAAACTTGACACTTTACCAGTTTTCAGTTTTATGAATATGTTCAATGCTCCCAATGGTTATTCCTTTTAGAATTTATTACTCCGAAATACAAACATCAAACTTAGCACTGCAGCCTCGGCTAACCCAGATCTTTGTGTAGTCAAATCCATAAATGCCAACTGGTCCCTCGCCTGAAAGTGGTGGGTTTCCGGGGATGCCAACACAGGATACAAGCTTTTTCTTTTTATATACCCATACATCAGTAATATTTCCTGGCTTTTTAATTGGACATTCTCTGTATCCACCGTCAACGCTTTTACAAGACATCTTCAACATTTTTCCGTTACATGTATGCGCTGAAAAAAGTACCAACCACAGTCAGTATTTGGACTATTCAAATATCATAGATTACGATGTTGATTTAAAACATGTAATTCGGAAGCAGACAAAACTATACATGGCCTTTTATTTCGTGTAGTAGATTATGAGAAACGGTTTGAATGCATTTATATTTCAGTTCTTCATTTACTTCTTGTGACATATGGAAACACTGCACGCTCGAATACATCTACATTTACATTTATTCCTAACCCAAGGAAAACCCTTGAGTGCAAGGTGTTCTTTTCAAACATATGTTTCATCTAATTTTTTTTGTAAATAAATAAAACAAACGTTTGTATAAATAGAGAGAACCTGCCCCAGGAACAGCCAGAATAAATTGCAAAATAAAATCTAAAACGGTTGTTATAGGGAAGACGAAACAACTAAAATAAAGGACCTTAAAGTCTCGGTTTCCTGAGCCACTTCATATACATATGTGTAGTTTGAAGGGCTGCATACGCCGCTGACTTAAGCTGTACTATAATTTCCAAATTATCATAATAAGTTCAAAGACCCCGAACAAAATATAAATATAAACTGCACTATGATGAAGAACGGGGAGGCTTACGGCCATTACACGACACTTAGTCAGCTGCAGTAAAGGTAAAACTGTATAATGGTTGCCTTTGGAAACTATAAATTCATAAAATATGATAAAATAAAAGTAAGAGGAAAGTCCAGGGAATGCCACAGCTGCCCTTCCCTGACACAAAGAGGAAGGGTTAACAGACAAAACCAAACAAGCACAATTCGGACAAACGTACGAAAAGCACTAAGATTAGCTCACTCTTCCCCAAGCGATGTAATCGCAATGCTAAAAGGACTGAAAAATACATGAACATGTAACACAAGGCAAAACTTAAAACACACTGCCTCGTAGAATAAACCACAAAGCAACTAAGAGTAAGACTAACACCGGGACCACCGCCTTAGAACGGTCAGTAGAATAAACCGCAGCGGAGGTGTGTGTGCGGGGGGGGGGGGGGGGTGGTGGGGGTGGAGGAGGAGTTAAAAGCACTTTTACGGCCAGCCAACTTCACCCTTGGTCCCGATGCTACATTTAATAAAGAAATACGTAAAAATAGGTCCGCATAAAGGCTGCCAACTCAATCAATGCATCAAAGCGAAAACAAAATCAAATTAATCACTATGATAAAAACATAGACGAGTACTCATGGATAGTCTACTGTGTCCCAGAGAAAATGAAAACCAATAATTAAACTACGGCACTGGTTAAAGTTTTACGAAGACGCCGTCATTGAATCTGAGGCCCCAACCGCCGTCGTGCAATTAAATAGTGACGTATAGCCATCCACAATGGTTGGGTTGATAACTAGGCATGCAGTCTGCCGCATAATAAACAGGATATAGCCAATTCTTTTATAACGGTTAATTTGTTTTATGAATTGCTCCAAAATGTTAGAATTCCCCACAATTTTTCTAAATCTATACACTAAGTCACCGTAAAATTCTGATTCCGATATACCTTGTTGCAGAAGTGTTTTCAAACCGACGTTATATTTTTCTATTAAGGCTTTGGGTCTGTGATGACATTTTGAAAACGCCTTGCGAAATTTAAAGTAACGATAGCTCTGCCTATGAAGTTTTGAGTAAAGGCTTTATTACGGCAATTAAAGTAAAGATCTGAAGAAGCTCTGGCGAATCTAAGTCTTGCTGTTTATGTCTCGTTGGATTGCAGGAGAAAGAAGTTCTGTTGGCCGTCCTGAACGAAACGTATGGTTGGGCGACGTATATTGAACGTGATTACATACGTCAAACGTCATGAAAACATGCCTATATAATTTTGACCCCCTTAAACCCCACTTTAATATAGTAAAACTGGAGTTTACAGTTATACATTATTTTTCTTATTTCTGCTAAAAATATAGATTGTGGGTACTAGTTAGAATCGCCTCGCCGAGCAGAAATATGAAGAATATCAGATTTTTTTTATCTGAAAATTTTTGGTTGTTTGGAGGTGAAATTTTCTCTATATTTGAAAAGGGCGTGTAAGTTGCTTTGTGGTTTATTCTGCGAGGCGACTTGTTTTGTCTTGCCTTATGTTATTTTATTCTTGTGTTTTTCAGTCCTTTAAGCATTGCAATTACCTCGCTTGGGGTAAAGAGAGTTAATCTTAGAGCATTTCGTACGTTTGTCCGAGTTGCGCTTGTTTGGTTTTGCGTGTTTCCTCTTCCTCTTGGTGTCTGGGAAGGGCTGCGGCTTGTGATTGTGGCACTCCCTGGACTTTTCACTTACCTTTTTCGGAATGAGTCTGACACCCGACCTGCAATAATCATAGAAGTGACCTCTATTGTAAAATACAGCAAATCTAGAAATTACACCAAGCGTATGAAGTTTGCTTAAATGAGGGATATATACTTACGTGTCAAATATACATGGAACGTGGCAGCGCAACCCCTATAAACCCAGAGAATGTTATGTCTGTATCCATACAGACCTCCATCCCCAATAGTGCAATTAATGGGTGCGAGTCCTGGGTAGAAGTTGCACTGTGTGGTACCCTTTGTGCAAATGACGATAACAGCCGTGATGCTCGCTGACTGACGAAATGCACATTCAGTGTAGCCGTTATCTTTGCTAGAGCAATCCGTCTCCTCTACTTCTCCATTAGAATGGTGCCAATTGCCTTGGGCTGAAATATACAGGACGAAATAAAGAATAATAATAATAATTGAATGAATAGATAAATAGAACGGGTCAAGGTAAGGTCTGCAGAAACTCGTGTTAAGGACTAAATGAGACTAAATGAGACATGATTGAGCAATTTGTGTTTTCTAAATAGATATTTACCAAAATTCATTAGGTTCAAATGTAACGAGATACAAAATTATTTAGGCCGCTGGCCAGATACCGTTTCCAACCCTCCCCCACCTCCACTCCCTCTCCCCCCCCCCCGCCCCCACCGCCCCCGCCTCCCTCCCCTCCCCACGAGGAAATTTGTATACCATGTGTTTCTTAAATCCTATTATCTTTCGAGTACTTTGCAGCATGCTAGCCAGCTGGCGATGAGGGCATTACTTAATAGCAGCCCGTGACATTCGTTACCCCTACAAAACGTATAATACCATATGAAACGGTTAAATCTATGAGAATTGGAGCAATATATAAACATACAAAAAATATCCACTAGCTACAAATTGAGTTGTTTGAAGTTTCTTTTTGACGTTTGGTGGTGTTATGCATGTTACATTTCCTACTATAACAATGGAAGTAAGTATTTTAGCTGAAATAGTTCATTTTATCGGATTGTGCATTGCCCATACAGTTTTAACTTTGTAATTTGTAATTAGGTAATTGAGTACCCTTTCCAATGTTGCTAACATTATTTCTTTTGCTTTTATACTTTGTAGCTATTCGATATTGATATTAAAACATCATTTTCACATAATATCACATCAAATGCTTAGAAGCTGTTCAAATATAGTCAGTTCTTATTATAGCATTATATCCTAGTAATATGAGATGAAGAGGCGCATTAAAACCTTTCTCTGCCATACCATTCTGTCCATAGTAATGTAGGTAACACATAAAATATCTATAAACTGTTGGATTATGTGTGTTTCTGTATAGTATTCTGCATCAGAATTTAGTTCCCCTGTTTTGTATTATTTATATAAGGGATCGTAAGCATTTTCAAACCTGCAGATTTAATACTGCTATCGTTGTCAGGTTATATAAATTCATTACTAACAAGTTGCTAACTGGATCAAGACGATTTTTGCATAAAAAATTAAACTCTGTCCTGAAGTTCTCAATCTATGGCAATTGCTTAAAATTTCTTAATGTCTGAATACAATATTTGCAGATGATTTATATGTCAGACCCTTTAATTGGCTCTGTTTAATATTTTTTCAATGGTAACGCATGTAACACCTTAATGTCTAATTTTTAAGGGATTTTTGTCTGTTAAAATGCTTTTCCTAAAGGTTTATTTCTTGAATTAATGCTCAGTTTCCGAAACATATTGCTTTTCAGAATAAAATGATAGAATGACACTTTCGTCTTATTTATTCTGTTACATTATCAGGTGAGTTACGTAGACAAATCTTTTATCTGCAATCTAGCTTACCAATGCATATCAACTCAGGAATTGACTGGTATAATAAGTAGATCAAAATTATAGCTTGATATATTAATTGTTGTTTATTATTTCTGTTTAAGACCCAGGGTGAAGTTAGTTAGCTGTAAAAGTGCTTTAAACCCCCCGGTGGTTTACTCTACTGACCGTTCTAAGGCGGTGGTCCCGGTGTTGTTCTTACTCTTTGTTGCTTTGTGGTTTATTCTACGAGGCGATTTGTTGTATGTCTTTCCGTGTGTCATTTTGTTCTTGTGTTTTTCAGTCCTTTTAGTATTGCGATTACCTCGCTTGGGGAAGAGACAGCTAATCTTAGTGCTTTTCATACGTTTGTTCGATTTGTGCTTGTTTGGATTTGTCGGTTTCCTCTTCCTCTTGGGGTCTGGGAAGGGCTGCGTTTTGTGATTGTGGCACTCCCTGGACTTTTCTCTTACCTTTTTTTTTCAAATTCTATTTAAAAACATGGCACATTATGCAGTGTACCACAAAGTCTTTCTTTTACATTTTTAATGAAGGTAACATAAAACATTATTTTTGAATAAAAACATTGGTACAGGCATATTTTCTTGTCAAGAAGTGCATGTATTTATACCAGAATAGTATTTACTTGTAGTCCTGATTAAAACAAATTGTTCATTATCATAAGCTACCGCAGGACATATAGGGCCTGTGAATTCAGTAATGACTGGTCAAAGTCTTCTCTGAGCGCTCAATAAATAATTAAGAACCCCTGCTTTCTTCATGCAGACTGCACTGATTAGACTGAGGGGACAACCAGGCTGATCTGAGTCTTTTCCAAGTGCACAAGTCAATTATTACTTTGTCATGCTGAGGCTAAAATACATTAAGATAACCTAAAGTAAATCGTATAACACTTTGCCTTACGGTAATATAATTTTCATCCAAAAAAAAATAGTGTTGCTTTATCTCCTTAATATAGAGAACACAATAATCCTTAAAGATAAGTGTGTAACATTTTGTAACTTTAGAAACATACATAACACAATGAAATTACATATAGATTAGAGCTATTCAGTGACTTTAGCACGGTTAGAGGTTAGTTCCACTCTTGTGTTGAACATAAAAATGGTATGCAACTCTATTAGCATCTGTTCCATGCATATATCTGTACATTTTTCTATTATAACATTAACTACAGGTACTTAGCTAAAACTCATGAACAGAATTCAGATCAATATTGTTTGATATGATTAAATGTAGTCAGCATTACATATTTACATATGACTTCGAAACTGACTCTATAAAAGGACCTAGAAAAGCTATTTTTCAGTGTCAGATTATAAATTTTCAGCAGAAAAAGTGATATTCTTAGCACCAGCGTGTTTTGTCAAGTATGAAAATTTGAAGACTGATCAGTGTCTGGGCAGAAGGAAAATGACCTTACAAAACATGGGACTTTCATGATAGTAAAATTCATTATTTTGTCTTATTTTGGTAAGGACTGATTTTAGAATACAAATAATAATAATAATAATAATAATAAATGCTGTAATAGTCTATGTCGACATATGCAAGATTAAGAGTAGCAGTTACAATTGTGTTACATAGGTTACTAGACATATTAGTAAATAAAGATATCTGGTAATGGGCATTTTATATTTGTACACTAATCTATTCACTTAACAGAATCGCTGACCATCAGCTGGTACTAAATAATTGGCCTGTCTGCAATTTCAATGGAAATAAAGTGTGGTAAATAAACACCGTGCCGTATCTTGGAATCAGAATAATCTAGAAATAAATAATAAATTGTTTTTTTGTTGTTTTTTTTCTCGTTATAGTTTCTTAGCAGCATTATCTAATTCAGACTCTGCCGTAAGGCATATATGGTTCAGAGACACAACCAATCCTATCCGTTATGCTATACTACCACCATTTATATAACGCACAAAGACACAACCAATCATGTCAGTTATTTTATTCTATAACCATTTTGCTTATAAAGTACACATTTTGGAGGAGCATCATAAAGTAATAAAGCCAATGAAAATCGTTAAGATTAATGCTGTTGTGTGTTATTCTTATTTGTTATATCATGTATAAAATTTATTACAAAACGTTTGTATGTTTTTTTTTTATCTAATATGGTTTTCTTACCACTATCTAGATGATAAATAATAGAAAACATTTATTTAATATTTACGTCATCGAATTATATTATAAATGGCTGACCTTTATGAGTTTTCTTTTATATATATATATATACATGGTATTTCATAATAAGCAGATTCTGTTGAAGCAAACTGTCATCTAGCCAGCACAAAACATTTTAGTATAAATAATGTGGCAACAGAGAACTTCCAGAGTGCGCATGCTATGTATTTGGCTGCATCTTAAAGATGACCAAATTTCAGTGTAGTGTTGATACATGTGTGATGCTGTTATCATCGTTATATCATAGAAACATAGAGGGACAGCAACGTGCGCCCAGCGAAGACTCAGATCAGCCACATGGATGCATAGGCTGATCTGAGTCTTCACTGGGCGCCCATGTAAATTGTAGAAATGTATGAAATTTTAAAATTTAATTTGCTTGAAAGCGATGTTTCAGTTATGCAAATCAAAAACTCGGTATTTTATTTAATAAAACGTTTGATTTTTTTTCTCCAAAATCAATGAAATACAGTGGACACCCTTAACGCGAAAATCCGGTTCAAAGTTTGTTTCGTGGAGACGATATACTAGAATAGTGATTTGCTACTTTTCTTCTGGAAATTGTCATGCATGACTGTAATCCAAGTGAAGTTTTAGCTAAGTTTATAACGAACACACAGTACTGCTAAGACAAAAGGTTACACCCGAGTGCACACAGGGTTTAACTATATTTAGACATTGTGTTCACTAATAGTGAGTAGACACTAAAAAACGCACTACAATGTCTTCACTTGTTAAATCGGTGTTCATGCAATGTCTTCCCACAAATGTATAACCTGTCAAAGTCCCAGATCTGATAAATACATAAGAAATTAGATAAATACAAAACATATATTAGAGCTCTTTAGAATGAATGAATGAATGAATTTGAAATGAAGACCAATAGTTTAATGTAAGAAAATAAATTTAATATCAATTATTTATTAATCAATTAATTTAAAAAAAAAAAAAAACGTGTTGTATTTATTTGTAGATAATTCAGTACATCTTTAACATGGGAATGGAAATTGATCGTGCATCGAAATGAAACACATGAGAACTTAATCAAATATAAGAACAAAGTTAAGTTGATAAGACCGATGTAAATATATGTACAAACAAAAATGGTGTTCACTATGTTTCATCTCTGTAATTTGTTGTTTTTTGTGTTCTCGGAGATGTAGCACTGATGAGTTAGGAAGCCTTCATGCGGACTGAACAAATTATGTGTCTAAACCGTGGCAGAAGTAAGGGAGAGGATTGTGGCCACGTAAAATCGATTTAAGCCCCCAGTGAAATGCTTTCACTGACCGTTCCAAGGCGGTTCTTCTGTCATGGTTTATTTTTGTTATAGTTCGTCTTTGAATGTGTGTGTCGCTTAAATATTTTTGTTTTGGATAGCCATTTGGCCACTTTATGGGAAAGTAACTGTCCGTTTGGCTTTCTGCTAGTGATGTTTCCATTAGGGTCCAATTATTTCGTGTTTGTGTTTCTTTCCCGTTCATTTCTCTGATGGGAGATGTGGGTTAATTGTATCGGTTCCTGATCATTGCCTTCCTTTCTATTTTACAGTATACCAGGTGTTTGGCTGCTGCCTAGCAGAGCAGTACAGGGATACGTAGGTATACCAGGGGAAGTGCAGCTGCCTTGCGCAACAGCAGAGGCCTGTACAGGTATACCAGGGATATGACAGCTGCCCGACAGAGCAGTAGCGGGATGTATAAGGTGATGAGGCGATTCTAATGAATACACGAAACATTCAATTTCATGAAAAATAAGATAATTTCTTTAAATATTGGTAAATGTCTTGAGCTATTGGAAAACTTTCAAAGGGACTCAAGAACGAGTTCGAATTAGTCATGGCAAACGTGCCATCGGTGTACGAGCTGTTTAGGTTCGACTGTAATGAGGACAGATTCTTTAAAACGGATCATTCATCAAGTGAGATCACAAAATGACGGCAAAACAACAAAGCCTTACATGTAAGATAAATTATCTCTCTCTTACTGCTTTAAGGGTTAAACTATCTTTACGCAGAAAATGGGTTTTGATATTTCATGCAGACTGTCTGTTTGCATGCCTGTTTTCCAAGCAGGTGATTCGCGTAAATTTCAAAACATTTTCTCTAAAAATGCCACGAATTTTGCTTGGCGCTTTAAGTGCTCAAATATCCCCTCCTCACCCCCTCCCCACCAAAAAAAAAAAAAAAAAAAAAAAAAAAAAAAAAAAAAATGGGTATGACATTTCACGCAAACTGCCTCTATTGGAAACAATTTACATAAAGTGCCAAGCCCATTTTCTAGGAAAAAATACACCAGTTTGCCCCTCATTAATTCATACTGCTTTACAACCACTTTCAATAAACCTATTAAACTGTCAAAAATACTGAGTAGCTTGCATAACAATTGCCTGATTGATGTAGCAAATGCTTTTTTTGTTTAAGTCTTATCACCCAAGCGAATTTCTATTGATCTGTCAGATTAAACAGTGACCTGCCTCAGATAAAGGACAATTATGTCAAAATATGAGAAAAGGAAGTTCATGAATTATGCAAATACTGAAGACCTAGATCAGACTACACAGCTGCACATTCTGATAAGGATTTTAACTGTCATTCAGTATATTCGACAGTAGTCAAAATTTCTGTAGCTGCACAGCAAAAGACATTTTTAGTTTGCACAGATACGCAGATCGTGCTGTTCAATAGGTGTTTTGAAAAAAAATTTATCCGAGCGCTTTAAAAGAAAATGAGGAAATTTGTGAGCGCATTCGTCCGTCCGTGCGTGCGTCCGTCCCGCTATCTCCTCCTAAATTGAATATCACCAAACTTGCCACATGTCAGGGTGTGCGAAAGCAATATTATCTTTTTTTTTCACGCGTCCGTCCACCCGTGCGTCAGGGTATCGCCTGTTAAATCGTTGGGCGGAGTTTAACCGAACTTTGTATAGGACTTCCCCTCATGATAAGGCTGTGCGAGATCAACTTTATTTTTCCGTGCGTCTTGCGTCTGTACATGTGCCCAATATATCCAAAGCGTTGCATCGGAGTAATATGCTCGTGGTAACTGCTAATGGTTAAGGGTTACTGTGGTTATAAACAAAGCTTCTTATGTTGAGGTATTTTCAGGCCTTACCCATAAGTTTTTTTTTTAAACCAAACCGTTGCATAAGGGAGTAATACTCATGGTAACTGCTAAAACCTACGGGTTGCTGTGGTTATAATAAAAGCCTTTTAAGTTGAGGTATTTCTATACGTTACACGTTTGTATATCTAAAGCGTTGATCCGGAGGATAATTCTCTTAGTAACTGCTAATAGATACATGTTACTGTGGTTAAAACCAGTGCTTCTTATGTTGAGGTATGTATAGGCGTTATCCATAAGTTTGTAAAACCAAACCTTTGCATTGGAAAATAATACTCGTGGTAACTGTTAAACACTACGGGTTGCTGTGGTTATAATCAAAGCTTCTTACGTGAGGTATTTATATGCGTTTCCCGTTAGTTTGTACATCCAATGCGTTGATTCGGAGGATAATTCCCGTGGTAACTGTTTATAGTTACGGGTTACTGTGGTTATAATCACAGCTTCTTATATAAAGGTACTTATAGGCGTTACCCATAAGTTTGTAAAATCAAACCGTTACATTGGAGACTAAAACTCGTGGTAACTGCTCAAAGTTACATGTTGCTATGTTTATAATTAAAGCTTCTTATATTGAAGTATGCATAGGCGTTATCCATAAATTTGATATACCAAAGCGTTGCATTGGAGGATGAGTCTCGTTGTAATTGCTCATAGTTACGGGATGCTGTGGTTATGATCAAAGCTTCTTACGATGAGGTATTTTTATGCGGTACGTAAGTTCGTTATCAAAAACGTAGTATCGGGAGATAATTCTCGTGGTGATTGTTAAAAGTTAGGGTTGCTATGGTTATAAATAAAGTTTCTTACGTTGAGGTATGTATAGGCTACCCATACGTTTGTAAAACGTAAGCGTTGCATTCGAAAATAATATTCGTGGTAACTGCTAATAGTTACGGGTTGCTGTGGTTATAATCAAAGCTTCTTACGTTGAGGTATTTATATGCGTTTCCCGTTAGTTTGTTTATCCAAAGCATTGCATCGGAGGATATTTCCGTGGTAACTGCTTATAGTTACGGGTAGCTGTAGTCAAAGCTTCCATTGTTAAGGTATTTATATGTATTATTCGTTAGATTTTATATCCAAAGCGTTGCATTGGAGGATATTTCCGTGCTAAGTGCTAATAGTTAAGGGTTGCTGTGGTTTTAATCAAAGCTTCTATTGTTAAGGTATTTATATGCGTTCCCCGTTAGTTTGTATATCTAAAGCGTTGAACCGGAGGATGATAATTAACGTGGTGACTGCCAAAAGTACGTGTTGATATGGTTATAATCAAAGCTTTTTTTTTGTAGAGATATGTTTAGGGGCTAGCTATAGATATGTAAAACCGAAGCGTTGCATTGGAGAATAATATTCGTGTCATAATCAAAGCTTCTATTGTTGAAGGAATTATATGCATTACCCGTTATATTGTATAAAGCGTTGAATCAAAGGATAATTCTCGTGATAACTGCTTATAGTTTCGGGTTACAGTGGTTATACTAACAGCTTCTTATATTTAGGTATTTTATGCGTTAGCCATAAGTTTGTAAAACAAAACCGTTACTTATACTCGTGGTAACTGCTAAAATTTGCCGGTTGTTGTGGTTATAATCAAAGCATCTTATGATGAGGTATATGTAGACGTTACCCATAAGTTTGTTTTACAAGAGCGTTGCATTGGAGGATAATTCACGTGGTAACTGCTCATAGCTACGGGTTGCTGTTGTCATTATCAAAGCTTATATTGTTAAGTTATTTATATGCATTACCCGTTACTTTGTATATTCAAAGCGTTACATCGAAGGGTAATTCTCGTTGTAACTGCTTATAGTTAAGTTACTGTGGAGAAAATCAAAGCTTCTTATAATTTGGTATTTTTAAGCGTTTCCCATAAATTTGTAAAACCAAACCATTATATTAGAGACTAATACTCGTGGTAACTGCTAAACGTTACAGGTTGCTGTGGTTATAATCAAAGCTTTTTACGTTGAGGTATTATGTGCGGTACCCGTTAGTTCGTACATCCAGAGCGTTGCATCCGGGGGAGAAATCTTGTGTTAACGGCTAATAGCTACGCGTTGCTGTGGTTATAACTAAAGCTTTTTATGTTAAGGTATGCATAGGCTACCATTAAGTTTGTAAAACTTAAACCGTTGCATTAGAGAACAATATTCGTGGTAACTGCTAATAGTTACGTGTTGCTGCGGTTAAAATGAAAGCTTCTTACGTTGAGGTATTTACGTTGAGGCGTTTCCCGTTAGTTTGTATATCCAAAGCGTTGCATCGGAGAATATTTCCGTGGTAACTGCTAATAGTTACGGGTTGCCGTGGTTATAATCAAAGCTGCTGTTGTTATGGTATTTATATGTGTTGCCCGTTAGTTTGTATATCCAAAGCGTTGAATCGGAGAATATTTCACTGGTAAGTGCTAATTGTTACGGTTTGCTATGGATATAATCCAAGCTTCTATTCTTAAGGTATTTTTATGTGTTTCCCGTTAATTTGTATATCCAAAGCATTGCACGGGAGGATAATTTACGTTGTGACTGCTAATATTTACGTGTTGTTGTGGTTATAATCAAAGCTTCTTATGTAGAGGTATGTATAGGCGTTACGAATAATTTTGTAAAACCAAAGCGTTGCATTGGAGAATAATACTCTTATAATACGCTAATAGTTACGGGTTGCTGTTGTCATAATCAAAGCTTCTATTGTTAAGGTATTTATATGCATTACCCGTTACTTTGTATATCCAAAGCGTTGCATCGAAGAATAATTCTCATGGTAACTGGTTATAGTTACGGATTTTCTATGGTAATAATCACAGCTTCTTATATTTAGGTATCTTTAGGCGTTACCCATAAGTTTGCAAAAATAACCCGTTACATTGGATACTAATACTCGTAGTAACTGCTAAAGGTTACAGGTTGCTGTGGTTATAATCAAAGATTCTTACGTTGAGGTATTTATATGCGTTACCCGTTAGTTCGTATATCTAAAGCGTTGCATTATAAGACAAATCTTGTGGTAACTGCTGATAGCTACGGGTTTCTGTGGTTATATCTATAGCTTCTTATGTTGCGGTATGTATAAGCTATCCATAAGTTTGTAAAATTGAAACGTTGCATTAGAAAATAATATTCGTGGTAACGGCTAATAGTTACGGGTTGCTGTGGGTATAATCAAAGCTTCTTACATTGAGATATTTATGTGCGTTTCTCGTTCGTTTGTATAGCCAAAGCGTTGCATCGGAGGATATTTCCGTGGTAACTACTAATAGTTATGGGTTGCTGTGGTTATAATCAATTTGAAAGCTTCTATTGGTAATGTATTTATGTGTGTTTCGTAGTTTGTATATCCAAAGCGTTGAATCGGATGATATTTCCGTGGTTTGTACTATAGTTACGGGGTTCCATGGTTATAATCAAAGCTTCTATTGTTAAGGTATTTATATGCGTTTCCCATTAGTATGTATATCCAAAGCGGTTCACCGGAGGATAATTCACGTGGAGTGCTAATAGTTACGTGTTGCTATGGTTATAATCAAAGCTTCTTATGTATAGGTTTTTATAGGCATTGCCGATAAGTTTGTAAAGCCAAAGCGTCGCTTTGGAGAATAATATTCTTAGTAAATGCTAATAGCTATGGGTTGCTGTGGTCAAAATCAAAACGTCTATTGTTAAGGTAATTATATACATTATATCCAAAGCATTGCATCGAAGGATAATTCTCGTGACAACTGTTAATAGTTACGGGATGCTGTGTTTATGACCAAAGCTTCTTACGTTGAAGTATTAATATGCGTCACACGTTTGTTTGCACATCCAAAGCGTTGCGTCAGAGGATTATTCTAATAATAGTACATGCTAATAGTTACGGGTTACTGTGATCATAATCAAAGCTTCCATTTTTAAAGTATTTTAGGCGTTACCCATAAGTTTGTAAAACCAAACCGTTACAATGGAGACTAATACACGTGGTAACTGCTAAAAGTTACTGATTGCTGTGGTTATAATCAAAGCTTCTTATGTTGAGGTACTTATATACGTTACCGTTACGCTAATAGTTATGGTTGCTGTGGTTCTAAGCAAAACTTCTTATGTTGAGGTATGTATAGGCGTTACCCATAAGTTTGTTACACAAAAGCGTTGCACTGGAGTATAATTCTCGGGGAAACTGCTAATAGTTACTGGCTGCTCTTGTTATAATAGAAGCTTCTTACGTTGAGGTATTCATATGCGTTACCCGTTAGTTCGTATATCCAAAGCGTTGCATCGGGGGATTATTCTCGTGGTAACTGCTAATAGTTACGGGTAGCTGTGGTTATAACTATAGCGTCTAATGTTGAGGATTGTATAGGCTAACCATAAGTTTGTAAAACTAAAACTTACATTGGAGAATAATATTCGTGGCACCTGCTAATAGTTACGGGTTGCTGTGGCTATAATCAAAGCTTTTTACGCTGACGTATTTATTTGCGTTTCCCATTACACACCGTGGAATCCATCAATTTGTACAAAGACAATGTACTATAAAGAAATACCTTGACCTTTCCGGTGGACCTATTGACGTGTGTTCTCAGAGTGCTGATCAGCTAGACAAAATGTGAGGGTATTCATTTTGTTGTGTTTTTCTTAAAAATCGGAGAATGTCATATGCTGGAATTGTTATAATACTTGTTTTTAACGGAAAACTCCGTATATTTCTCGAGATATCGGTTTTAGCGACCAAACATCATGCATTGAACCATAAGCACCGAGGCTAAGGATACAGTTTTTGTGTATTTCATGACATTTTAGTGAGATGACATAAGTCGTTGTGAAGCCATTGGATATTGCACACCTATTAAATATGTTTTTGCAACACGAAATATTTCGTTTTTCAGGTACATGTTAAAAGAATCGATGCGTACCTGTTGACTTGCGGCGTACAATTTAACTAATGTAAAATATATAGAAGGTGTTCAAGTTTTCAAAGTCTTTGACATGTACTAAAGTTCTAAAATAGGAATTAAATGATGAGTAAGGAAAAGTAGGTTACAAATAATTAACCAAAGGTATCGACGGTGTTAAAATGTTAAGAACACGGGATTTTTCCTGATTTTTTAAACATGTACTAGATGTCACAGTAAATTTAGTAAACATTGTACACCACTGGTCAAATGGTACGCATAGAAACATTTTTGTCTCTGTGTATAAAAAGTGAATCATTTCGTTCAAGTAAAAGTGTGATAAACTGACATATTTTAACATGGACTTAAATTTCAGTTGCTAATGTCCTGGAGTTAGGGTTTAAATTGCCTTTCATGGATAGTTTGAATCACGGTAAGGCATGTTCAAGCCATGATGTTTTTAAAGCCAAAAAGGATATTTGTAGAAATCTTACGATTCTTTCTATGAGCCTTGTGTCAGGTTTATCTCCATTCATTGCCACGGCATATGACATTTTCCGATTTTCGACCAAAAGTAAAATGAAAACATAAACTTACGTAAAAACGTAATAACCTTTGGTTCTGGTGTTTGTTTACATACTGTCAACTTTTCTACTGGAACAGGTTAATTTATTGTTCACTAGTACCCTGACGGCGTACAAGTTGACCAATTCCCAGGCGTGCGTTAGTTTGAATATCCAAAGCGTTGCATCGGAGAATATTTCCGTGGTAAGTGCTAATAATTACGGGTTGCTGTGGTTATAATCAAAGCTTCTATTGTTAAGGTATTTATACGTATGTGTTACCCGTTGGTTTGTATATTCAAAGCGTTGCATCGGAGGATATTTCCGTGGTAAGAGCTAATAGTTACGGGTTGCTTTGGTTATAATCAAAGTTTATTTTGATAAGGTATTTATATGCGTTTCCCGTTAGTTTATGTATATTCAAAGCGTTGCGTCGGAGGATAATTCGCGTGGTAACTGCTAATAGTTACGGGTTGCTGTGGTTATAATTGAAACTTCTTTTATTGGGTATTTATAGGCATTACCGATTAGTTTGTAAAACCAAATTATACTCCGGTAACGGTTAAACAACAACCCGTAACTATCAGCAGTTAGCACGAGAATTATCCTCCGATGCAACGCTTTGGATGTATGTCTAGGCATAAAAAGCTAACCTGTGGCTTTGTAAAACAAAAAGCGTTACATTAGAGAATGACACTCTTGTCAACTGCTAATTCTTTAAGGTTGTTGTGGCAATATTAAAAGCTTCAGTGATCATGAAATACTTTCGACGGTCATCCTCACCCTTCCGCTGATACAAGAAGGGCAGTTGTAAGTTTCTGGCGAATGAATGTGCTCAATTCTTGTTAACCGCGCGCTCGACATGATCCCATTGGGTTGATGGGCCGTAAAACCTCAACACAAGCAAAACAAAATTTAAAGCTTCTTACGTCTAGGTATCAATAAGCGTAACCGTGGATTTTTAAACCCAAAAACGTTACATTGGAGCATAATACTTTTGTTAGCTGCTAAAAGTTATGGGTTGGGTAAAATTCAAAGCTTCATATGTTGAGGTGTTAATAGGCGCAACCCGTTGCTCGTAATTACTGCTAATAGTTATGCAGGGAGGAGGAAATTTGGTTATATTAAAATCTTCTCATGTACGAGTATTATTAAACGTAATCTTGTTTTTCTTTTTCTTTTTTTTTAAACCGTAGCGCTGCATCCTTCTAAACCTGGGAGATATATATATATATATATATATATATATATATATATATATATATATATATATATATATATATATATATATATACTCTAGGTTACTGCTAACAGTTACGGATTGTTGTGGTAATTTTCAAAGCTTCTTACTAATCATCTAAAGAAATGAAACTGAGAGCGCGTCACATATCACATTTTCCCGATTCCGTTTTATGGTATGACAGCTTACATTTACCGTTAGAAATGATTCGCTAATTATCTTTGCGTGCACGGGATGTTCAGGTATTAATAGCCGAAACGTGCTGCGTTGTAAAACCAAAGCGTGGCATTGAAGGATAAAACTAGTGGTAACTACTAATAGTTACGGGTTAGTGTGTGGATATTCAAAGCTTCGTATGTCCAGATAATAAAGCTTTGAACGTGGTAGAACAACCTGTTTCTATTTGCAGTCGTATAAAATACTTCTCTCCTATACTGTAAAACATTATACGCTTTTGTTTTGTCAAAGCAGCATTAAATGAAATACCAAAACATAAGAAGCTTTGAAATGCCACAACTACCCGTACCTATAAGCAGTTACAAAAGTTTCAATTTTACCTTTGTTGCTTGAAAATATTTCATATGCGGGCTTTTCAGCATAAAGGGACGAGTGGCTATTGTATAATAGCCATTTCTGATCGGAATTCGAAGAAGTCTTAATGGATTGCATAAGCCTGATTTTGTTGCATCTAAGTTTGGACAAGATCGGATAAAACAGAATAATTATTGCCGTGTCCAATGGTGGATAGAAACATTGCCCCTCCCCACGTCCATGTCTGTCCGTCTGTTTCGACTAGTTTTGTATCAGCTCCGTAGCTCGGTAACCTTATGGGATAGTTTCGTTAAACTTCACACCGATGTAGTGTACTACCATGAGACAACATCAAGAATACAAGACCAATAACTCTGGGTTTCCTATGATGCGTTCGAATTACGGCCCTTTTGAACAGTGAAAATAGTGCTTTCTGACATATACTTGTGTAGGCTCTGTAACTTGAAACGGCTTTAGATAACTATGAAGCTGTACAAAAATGCAAAGCACCATGAGACAGCGTGAAGGACACAAGAACCATAATCCTGGGGTTCATATTCGACCGAAAAAGTCTCACCTGTGACATATACGACCGAACATGTCACACATGATAAATCTGACCGTATATTTGACATTGACAACCGAATATGTTGCACATGTGATGGCACATGTGATTAATTTGCTCGAATATATCACATGTGAATAATTCGAACGAATATGTCACACATAAGGAATTCAACTGAATATGACCAACGACAAAGGCTTCCTCAAATGTCCATTGTGGCGAATTCAACTGATTTTGCCACACGTGCGACCAAATAAGTCACACCTGTACCATTTTCGACCATTAAGACATCTCACCTGTGACTTATTCGACCGAATATTTCACATGTGTGAAAATTTATTTTACTTGTTTGCCAGTAATAGAATTTCTAATGTGCATCATACTTGTTCTTGTTAAAATCAGAAAATTGGGAAACGTATTCGTCACGTTCGTCCAAAAGTGATATATTCGATCGAATATGTCACATTTGTGTGGCATGTACGATCTGTTACAATGCGATACACGAACGAAAATACGTTTTATCCGAAGAAGAAATAAATCATGATAACACGAATCATATCAATCATACCACGAAAAATACCACGAATCATTTCGATATCTATTCCTTTTTTTTTTTTTTTTTTTTTTTTTTTAATAATAATAATAAAATAAGCGACCGTGTACGACCGTATTTATCCCCACTCGTACATTACAGCATGTACATATTAAATTAATCAAAATACATGTATATAATAAGATGTTACTGAAATTTCCTATAGTAACTTGCTTTACTTTACAGGCTATTATATGAAAATCTAAGAACTTTGAAAGCAAAACCCCGTTTCTATACATCTGAGCCACATAAACAAACAACCTGCTTTATCACATTTGCGATAGAGAGGCGTAGATCAGCCTGCGCATCTGTGCAGTCTGGCTAACGCCTTTGTCGTTCGAAACTTGTACGGTATTATTATTATTAAAGATTCTGTACGCGAAATCTCAGGCAGGTTTTCTCATGACAAGTGTTTTTTTTTTATTATTTTTATTATTATTTTCATTTCGCACTGAATCACTTCTTACCAAGTAATGGACCTGTTTATTATACAGATATTTGATGAATGTTTGGACAATAGTCAAAACTATTGTCCCAAGGTACTGTGGACAACTAGAAGAACTATTGCCCGAGACCGGTGGCTGAGGACAATATTGCTTCAGGTCGCCCACAACACCGAGGGCCAATGCTTTTGACTATTGTCTAAACAGTCATTAAATAACTGTTTTATTAACAAATCCAGTGTAGACATATTATTCCAACAGGACGTTGAGCGTCAAAATAATAATAACCAGAATACCAACCCAACCGTCCAATTGTAGAAAATATTGGATGGTGATATTATTCCAACAGGATGTTGAGCGTCAAAATGATGATAACCAGACAAAAAAAAAAACCCTAACCGTCCAGTAGTAGAAAATATTGGATGGTGATATTATTCCAAGAAAACTTTGAGCGTCAAAATTATCATAACCAGAAAAACTACTAAACCATCCAATAGTGTAACATACTAGACGGTGTTATAGTTCCTTCAGGTTAAAACTGGTTAAAACTCATCTCATAGCCAAAAGTACAGTATAATGCTTTATATAAGAGATTGGGTGATGAAAAAAAATAGTGAGGAAATGCCACTTTAGCTTTTACGTTCAATGTCACAGCGACGTCAGATTTTGCGTAACACTACAAAACACAAAATCTTACACGAGAGTACATTTTGCACGCTTACAGTAGTGCTAAGAGCTATAAAGGTTATACCTAGTGCACGTGTAGTAAACTACATTTAGACATGGAACCGACGTCAGGGTTAACTAGATGTTTACTCCCTTCCAAGGTTTGTTTCGGGATTTTTCGGCCCAGTCAACCTCATGTCGAGCGCGGTTAGTTTACCTAACCACACATTTACTGGGCAGGCTTAGTACCTAATGCTCTGGCTCAAGTTGGGCCTATCGAGTCCTACTGTTGGTTTTCTTTTGCTTCAGCATTTCAGTTAGTTTTTCCGTCGATTCCTAAATCGTTGTTTCATCACTGTATTTGTTTGATTTTTATGTTCTCGTAGATGTGGCTCTGATGGGTTAGAAATTAACCCGTCACGGGGATTGAACATATGCCGTGTATTCCACGGTAGAACTAAGGGTGAGGGTTGTGGCCACATAAAATTATTTGAAGTCCCCTACCCAGTAAGATTTTACTGACCGTTCCAAGGCGTGCATCTTATGTGGTTTATTATCTCCGTCATTGTATATCTTTTCATGTATGTCTGGTAATTTGTTTTTATTTTGGATAGCCGTTTGTCCATTTTTTGGGAAAGAAACTGTCCTTTTGGCTTTCTGCTTATAAAGTTTTGATTGTGGTGCCGTTAAAGTGCGTTCTCCTTTCCAATTGATGTCTTGGACGGAAGGTGTTAGGTAGTTTTTTTTTTTCGATTTCTGATCATTGCCTTCCTTTCTATTTAGTCCTCTTAGAAGATAACCAGTAGGATGCACATTCTTTCGCCAGAAAATCTAAACTGCCTTTCTTGAAACAGACGAAGAGTAGAAATGACCGTAGAAAGTATTTCTTGATAAAACGAGTCGAACCCGCAACCACCTGATCACCAGCCGGATGTGCATCCGGATGAGCCCTCCCCTCCACCCTCCGCACCCCCCCCCCCCACCCCACGTAAGCAATTAGTCACTTGCAAGTAAAAAATATGTGCACATTGGTCTGTTCTGTAGAAAACCTTTGAGGAGATAGTATACGAGACTAGAGTGCACTTACATTGTCTTACGATGAAGTTTCTAAAGCATTCCTTTATGATAAAAGTATTTTGTTATTGAATCACTGGAATCATTTTATTTAATTTCTAATTACTGTGGTGATGTTCGGGTATTTTAAATGTCAAATTATATTAATATTCCTGTTCTATTATAATATATGAAATTGAAATAAAACAAGAGATAGGCATTACCTGTAAGTTTGTATATCCAAAGCGTTGCATTGGAGAATAATACTCGTGATAACTGCTCATAGTTACGGGTGGCTGCGTTTATAATAAAAGCTTCATCAGTTGAGGTATTTATATGCGTTCCCGTTAGTTTTTATACCCAAAGCGTTGCATTGGAGGATATGCCTCGTGCTAACTGCTAATAATTGCGGGTTGATGTGGTTATAATCAAAGATTCTTATGATGAAGTATTTATATGCGTCACCCGTTCATTTGTATATCCGAAGCGTTACATCGGAGGATAATTCCCGTGCTAACTGCTAATGGTTACAGGTTGCTTAGATTATAATCAAATCTTCTTATGTTGAGGTATTTATAGGCGTTACCCGTTAGTTTGTATATCCGAAGCGTTTCATTCGAGCAGTATAGATCTTGAATAGGTTTTACTCGTGGTTACCGCTTATAGTTACAATAAACGTCAAAAAGATTGCCTTTGGTAACAAAGAACACACTACAGATAAGAAAATGGGTTGGTTTTATTGAGACTTTTCATAAGTAGTAATGAAGTTTGCAACACTGCTTACGCCCTCTAGCGTATACATGATCAGAACTCAATTTTCAAAGATTCCACAATTGGTCCAATGATCCCTAAGGAAATGAAATATAATCTGCACTATGGTAAAGTACGGGGAGACAAATTTATGGTTAACGCCTATAAATACTTCAACATAAAAAGCTGATTATTCCGACAGCAACCCGTAAATATTAGCAATTTCCAGCAGACTTATCCTCAAATGTAAAACTATGGATATATAGACTAACTGGTTACGCATATAAATATCTCTACATACGAAGCTTTGATGATAACCATAACAGCCCGTAACTCCTAGAAGTTTCAACGGGAATTTTCCTCAAATGCAACGCCTTTGATATACAAACATACGGATGATTCATACATACCGCATATAAGAAGCTTTGATTATAACCACAGCAATCCGTAATTATTGGCATTTACCGTGAGAATTATTATTCGATGCAACGATTTTGACATATAAACTTACATGTAATGCCTATAAATACATCAATATAAGAAGGTTTGATTATAACATCAACTACGCTAAACTATTAGCAGTTACCACGAAAATGATACTCCGATGCTATGCGTTGGATAAACGAACTAACGGGTAACGCATATAAATACCTCAAAATAAGAAGCTTTTATCATAACCACAACAACCTGCAATTATTAGCAGTTACCACGAGTACAATTCACCAATGCAATACTTTGGATAAACACACTAGCCTCAACATATTAAGCTTTGATTAAAATCACAGCAACCCGTAACTATTAGCAGTTACCACGAGTATTATACTCCAATGCAGAACTTAGGATATACAAACTTACTGGTAACGCCTGTAAATACCTTAACAGAAGAAGCTATGATTATAACCACAACAACCAGTACCTATTAGAAGTTACTTCAAGAATTATCCTCCAGTGTAACGCTTTGGATATCCAAACTATCTGGCAATGCCTATTAATACCTCAGCAAGAGAAGCATTGATTAAAACCGCAGCAACCCGTGAAGTTAGAAGTTACCTCGATAATTATCCTCCAATGCAACGCTTTGCATATACAAACTTACGGGTATCACATATAAATACCTCAACATAAGGAGCATTGATTTTAAGCACATTATTAGAAATTGAGGTATTTATAGTATCGGGTTGTTGTGGTTAGTATCAAAGCTTCTTATATTCAGATAATTCTGTACGTTTCCCGAAGTTGTATATCCAAAGCATCGCATTGGAGGATAAGTCTCGTGGTAACTGCTGATACTGACGGGCAGCAGTGATTTAAATCAAAGCTTCTTACTATGACGTATTTATAGGCGTTACCCTTTAGTTTGTATAGCCAAAGCGTTGCATCGGAGGATAATTCTCATGGTAACTGTTCATACTTACGGGTCGCTATGATTATAATCAAATCTTCTTAAGTTGACGTATTTATATGCGTTTCCCGTAGGTTTGTATATTAAAAGTGTTGCATTGGAAAATGATTCTCGTGGTAACCTTTAATAATTATATATGAGTATAATCAAAGCTTCTTAGGTTGAGGTATTAAAAGGCATTACCCACAAGTTTGGTAAAGAAAGCGTTGCGTTGGCAAATAATACTCGTGATTCTTATAGTTACGGGTGGCTGTGATTATGATCAAAGCTTCATACGTTGAGATATTTATATATGTTTCCCATTAGTTTGTATATCCAAAGCGTTGCAAGAGTTGCATCGGAGGATGATTCTCGTGATAACTGCTAATACTTACGGGTTGCTGTGTTTTTAATCAAAGCTTCTTATTTTTAGGTTATTATAGGCGTTACCCTTAAATTTGTAAAACCAAAACGTTGTATTGGAGGATAATTCTCGTGGTTACTGATAAGAGTTACGTGTTGCTGTGGTTAAAATCAAAGCTTTTAACGCTGAGGTATTTATATGCGTTACCCATTAGTTTGTGTAACACAAGCGGTTCATCGGAGGCTAGTTCTCGTGGTACCTGCTTATAGTTATGGGTTGTTGTGGTTATAATCAAAGTTTATCACGCTGAGGTATTTTTTTTTGTTACCCGTTTGCTCGTACATCCAAAGCGTTGCATTGAAAAAATACTTTTGGAAACAGCTAATAATTACAGATTGTTATGGTTGTAAGCAAAGCTTATTATGTTGAGGTCTTTATAGGCGTTACCCATTAGTTTGTATAATCAAAGCGTTCAACTGGAGAATAATACTCGTAGTATCTGCTTATATTTACACACCTATGAATAACGCCTATAAATACCTTAACAGAAAATGCTTTATAACCACAGCAACCCGTAATTATTAGCAATTACCACGAAAAATTATCCTCCAATAAAACGCTTTGGCTATACAAACCAACTGGTAATCCTTATAAATACCTCTACACATGAAGATTTGATAATTGCAAAAATAACCCGTAATTAGTAGAACTTACAGCGAAAAATCCTTCAATGCGACGCTTTTGAAATACAAACACGGGAAACGCATATACCTGTCTCAACACAAGAAGCTTTGATTATAACCACAGTTATCCTTATCTTTTGGCAGTTACCATGAAAATTATCCTCCGATGCAACACTTTTCATTGTAAAACTTCCGGGTAACGCCTATAATACAGCAATATAAGAAGCTTTTATTATAACAACAACACCCATAACTATTAGTAGCAACCACGAGATGGATCCTCCGATGCATCGCTTTGGATATACGAACTAACAGGTAATGCATATAAATACCTCAACATAATAAGCTTTCGTTAAAGCCACAGCAACCCGCAATTAAAAGGGGTTACTACGAGTATTATTCTCCAATGCGAAACTTTGGATAAACAAACTCATGGTTACCACTGTATACACCCCAGTATAAGAAGCATTGATTATAAACATAGCAACCCTTAATTATTTGTTACTACGAGAATTATATATATAAACTAACGGGTAACGCCTACATATACATCAGCATAAGAAGTTTTGATTATAACAACAACAACCCGTAATTATTAGAAGTTACCACGGATATACAAACATGGGTAACACATATAAATACCTCAAGATTTGGTTATAAGCACTGCAACCCACAAATATTAGAAGTTGAGATATTTATAGGCGTTACACATTAGTTTGTATATCAAAAGCGTTGCACTGGAGAATAACAGCCGTGGTAACCGCTAATAGTTACGGGTTGTTGTGGTTATAATCAAAGCTTCTTATGTTGTGGTATTTATATGTGTAACCCGTAGTTGTATACCCCAAGCGTTGCATTTGAGGATAATTCTCGTGGTAACTGCTGATAATTACGGGCTGCTGCGGTTGTAATCAAAGCGTCTTACGTCGAGGTATTTATAGGCGTTTACTGTTAGTTTGTTTATCCAAAGCGGTGCATCGGATGATAATTCTCGTGGTAACTGCTTATAATTACAGATTGCTGTTGTTATAATCAAATCTACTGATGTTGACGTATCTAGACGCGTTTCCCGTCAGTTTGCAAATCAAAAATGACGCATAGGAGAATAATTCCCGTGGTAACTTCATATAGTTATGGGTTGCTATGATTATAATAAAAGCTTCTTACGTTGAGGTATATAAAAGGCCTTACCCTGAAGTATCATACAAAAACGTTGCATTGGAGAATAATACTCGTGGTAACTGCTAATAGTTACGGGTTGCTGTAGTTATGAT
This sequence comes from Anodontia alba, assembly GCA_964016985.1. Lineage (NCBI taxonomy): Eukaryota > Metazoa > Mollusca > Bivalvia > Lucinida > Lucinidae > Anodontia > Anodontia alba. The sequence goes on along the minus strand of OZ024837.1, from coordinate 37,957,613 downwards.
CAAAGTTTGTTACGTTAAGGAATTTATATTTTATATGCGTTACCCGTTAGTTTGTTTGGATGTGCAGTACAAAGTTGTACAGGTGTACCAGGGGTAGATCATCTTCCTGGTAGAGAAGTAGAGAGCTGTACAGGTATACCTAGCAGCTGCCTAGCAGAACAGTACATGCCTGTACAAAGCAGGGATAGGACAACTGCCTGACAGAACTGTACAATGATGTACAAGTATACCTTGGGCAGCCAGCTACCTAGCTGAGCAGTACAGGGTAGTACAGGTATACCAGGGTTAGATAGGCTGCCTAGTAAAGCGGTATAGAGGTGTACAGGTAAATCAGGGAAAGAACAGGTTCCTGGCAGAGCGGTACAGGGCTGTGCAGATATATGTCGGGTTAGGGCACCTACCTGGCAGAGCAGTACAAGGATTTACAGTATACCAGGTGTTTGGCTGCTGCCTAGCAGAACAGTACAGGGATACTTAGGTATACCAGGGGAAGTGCAGCTGCCTGGCGCAACAGCAGAGACCTGTTCAGGTATACCAGGGACAGGACAGCTGCCCGACAGAGCAGTAACGGGATGTTTAAATATAAAAGGAGTAGGACAGCTGCCGAGCAGAGCAGTACAGGGCTATAAAAGTATACATGTACTTGGGGTAGGGCATCTGCCTAGCAGAACAGTACAGGGCTGTACAGGTTTACCAGGCAAAAACCAGCTGCCAAGCAGAATAGAACTGGGCTGTACAGGTATAGTAAGGTAGGGCAGCTGCCTTGCAGAGCTGTACAGGGCATTACAGTTATGCAAGGGATTTGGTTGCTGCCTAACAGAGCATTACATGGCTGCTCAGGTATACCAAGGGTAGGGCAGCTTCCCGGCACAGGCTGTACAGGTATATAAAGGATAATGAAGCTGCCTGGCAGAGCAGTAGCAGGCTGTACAGGTATACGAGGAGTAGGGCAGTTGCCTAGCAGAACAGTACAGGGCCACCATAGAAATTTACAAATTTTCGCGAAAAGCAATTTAAGCATATGTGCTATACAGTTATTTGTTTTATTTACAGGCATGTCAAGACTTTCTTTCTATATCGAAATAAAACGTAGTTCTTTCCACTTCTAGGGTTAGCAAAATTTAGAACTGGGGCCCGATCTAAAGTAAATATTATTAATATCTAATACATTATCAAGGTATCTTGAAATTGAAGTAAAAGCCAAGTAACCAAGTCAAACGATGGTGGCCAGTTTTCACGCCTTCGCTCTATATACCGTATATCCTTACCATACAGACACCCTGACTCTTCACCATTCTTGTTTTAAAATTACAATAAGTCCATTTTACTACATGGTTGTATGTTGAAAAAGTGCAAAATAGTGTAGAGCCTATTGCGGCGGACAATCTGTGTATACACTTTTGCTGTGGCTTGTCTGTCCAAATAGTAAGGGCATATGAAATACATTTCTTCCTGTCCTTTATCTAATAGATATAAAAACAAAAAAAGAAAAAAAAAACAAGAAACAAGCCAATTCAAATATACTGAAAATTTTACCACCAAAACTGAAAATTTTCAACTAAAAATTCTGATTTTTTTTTTTTTTAAATTCCTGCTCAAAAAATATATTATTCGTACCCACAATCTATGTTTTTGAGCAAAAATAAAATAATGTATGCGCCTGTTAACCCCAGTTTTACTGTTTAAGGGGGTCAACATTAATATGCATGTTTTCGTGATGAACAAAAAAAATGTAATAGTTTAGTTTTAATGATATCTGCATCCATCCTACTGCTGCAATTGTATTTTACCTAAGTTTTTGGACTCCTGATCGCCTAACAATTCTTCTTAAGTTTGAACGAAAGTTTTTCTAGTCCACTTTGATATGTCTTAAAATTGTGTGACAAACAGTGTGTACTCTGATCAGATACCGCGTTCTTTTGTGTCTGATCTTGATCTACACTGTATATAATGTAAATACGGTATGCAAATTCTTAAAAGAACTGCTTGATAACTCAAATTTCTTTGCACAGTTAGTAAAGAAAAGACAGCGATGCAATATGGAAAATGTATGTCCGATTGCATAGGTTCGGAAACATGTGCTGGTCAGCCTGTGCAATCAAATTACACCATTCTAGGCAAATACATAGCTACATCTAAAGCATTGTTTTTCAGCCAAAACGTATTGATATTTATTTTCTTATTTCGCCATGAAAAATATGTTGTTGGTACTCATTAGAAACTCCTCACCAAGGCACTTTTAATGAATACCCACAACATATGGTTTAGTGGAGAAATAAGAAAAAAAAACTGATACTCTCTCGAATATGCAAATGTCTCCGTTTGCCTATTGAGGTATATATTAGAACTTACCGGAAATTACTACAGCAACACAGAATAAGACAGCACCAGGTAACAGAATCATGTCGATTGTGTGAAATTATCGAAATAAACTCATTCACAGTGTTACAAGCACATTGATGCTTAAGCATACACAGTAGACTGATAAAACTGCAGCTAATGCTTTTACATAACACCGCTTTGCTTGTGATCTGCTCACTGTGCATTTATTGGTTACAAATGACACCTATTTGAAGTATAACGTTGTAGAGAGAAAACAACCCTTGTTCCAAAAAATCAGTTTCATAAAATTCAGGTTTGGACTGACCATTTTGTAGAAGTGTATTCAAAACAACGTTGTGTTCGGACATTAATTCTGAATGACGGCAGTAAAACTAAGAAAACATTCCTACGTAGTTTATGATATCGGTACCCTTGCTTCAGAAGTTTAGGACTTAAAATTTGATTTCGATTATTAAAGCCATGACTTGTTTCCAAAATGGAGGAAAAATACAGTATCGAATTCATAGTCGCCATGTTTGTCATATATTTTAGTAGAGATTATATTATTAGACAGTGATAAATTTAAATCAAACTTTGCTCTGATGATTGTCGTTAAACCATTTATTCCCTAACATCTTAACCCTTGTCCTGCTGAACCCGGATATACCCTGTCTGTGCAAACAGTGTAGATCCAGATCAGTTGGCTTCTGAAGACGCCAACTGATCTGGATCTGCACTGTTTGTCATTAAGTATGTATATTTGTATCAAATTCTTCGATAAAGTAATCAGATTGGCTGAAAATGAGATGTGGGTGTGGCATCTTAATTTATTGAGCAGGACAAGAGTTAACTCCTTACCCTTCTTGTTCTAAAATTAAAATAAGTCCATTTTACTACGTGGCATGTTTCGAAAGTGCTGATTGAGTGCAAAACAGTGTATAACCTAATCAGACACCGCGTATTGCGGTGTCTGAGCTCTGTAAACACATTTGCTCAGGCCCGTCTATCCGAATAGTTAGAGTATATAAAATACACTTCTTCTTATATGAGCAGGGCATGACTAAACCAACAAACACGCATGTGCTCCCAGTCTGATTAGCGTCTTCAGTATGCACTCGCTGGGTAGCTAAGAACCCATGCTTTCTTCATGCGGACAGCGAAGATTCTGATCAGACTTGGCGGATGCCTAGGCTGATCTGAGTCTTCGCTGGGTTTACATGCCATTTTGTTGGTTTTTTCATGCACTGGCTTTTATGTATTTAGATTTTTGCTTGATATATATATATATATATATATATATATATATATATATATATATATATATATATATATATATATATATATATATATTAGTTAAGTTTTAATGAACAAAAAAGGGGTAAGAGAAAAGTCCATCATAGTGGAGTGCCACAATCACAAATCGCAGCCCTTCTAAACACCAAGAGGAAGAGAAAACAGTCAAACCTCTTATGACATGAAAGTCGCAACAAAGGAATGAAGCATAGCTGAAAAAAAATCCCGCCGATTGTGAGATTCAAACCTGTCCTCCCGGATACAAATCGAAAGCTCTAACCACTGAGCCAAATAGTCGACTATCTGACACAATTGTCAGAGATTAAATATATACCTATAAGCTATGAGTAATCTGCCAAGGCAGATAATCGAAGGCAGACGTGTTGGGCAGTAACACACCCGAGTTTTCAGTGAGTCATCATTTATGGTGACGTGAAGCCATTTTCGGCGAAGTAGTCCAATCCCGGACGAGCCCCCATCTTACGACATGAAAGTCGCAACAAAGTAATGGAGCATAGCCTATCGTAGGATTCAAACCCGGTTCTCACGAAGAAAATGCTCTAACCACTGAGTCAAAGTGTCGACTCCCTGCGCAGTTGTCAGAGATTGAATATATACCTACAAGCCATGTGGAACCTGCCAAGGCTGATAATCGAAGCTAGGAGTGTTAGGCCGTAACAAACCAAACAGTCGCAAATCGAACACATGTACGAAAAGCACTTAGATTAGCCCCTTCTTCCACAAGCGAGGTGATCGCAATGCTAAAAGGACTTAAAAATCACACACAAAAAAAAATAACACAAAGCAGGACATGAAACAAATCGTCTCGTGGAATAAATCATAAAGCAACAAAGAGTAAGACTAACACCGGGACCAACGCCTTAGAACGTCAGTAGAAAAAGCCGAAGTGCGGGTTAAAGCACTTTTACGACCAATCAACTTCACCCTGGGTCCCGAGGCTACTCTTAATGCAGAGAAACATAAAAAATATTCAGTTCGCATAAAGGCTCCTATCTCAGTCAATTAGTCAATGCATCAAAGCGAAAAAAATGCAAATTAATCCCTTTAAACAAAGACGAGTACTCATGCCTAATTCTGTTGTGTGACAGAGTAAATGAAAACCAATAATTGAACCACAGCGGGCCAAGCCACAGACAAATCGTCAAGCCCAAACCCACTGGTTAAAGTTTTACGAAGAGACCCTCATTGAGTCTCAGGCCCAAACAACCGTCGTGCAAGCAGAGAGCGAAGCATAGCCATCAACAATGATTGGGTTGATAACTAGGCATGCAGTCTGCCGCATAATGTCCAAGCTATAGCCACTACATTTATAACGGTTGATTAATGTTCTAAATTGCTCCGAAAAGTAAGATTTTCTCACATTTCTTCCTAAATCTGTACATTAAGTCACCGTAAAATCCTCGTTCCGATATAATTTGTTGCAGAAGTGTTTTCAGATTGGCGTTATATTTTCATACCAAGGCACTGTGTCTGCGATGAAAGCTCGAAAATGCCTTACGAAGTTTGAAATAATGATAGCCTAAGAAGATTGGCAGTAAGGGCTCCAATTGCTACAGTTGTATTTTCACACTAAGATTTCGGATTCCTTGTCGCCTTACTTCTAAAGTTTGAATGAAGATTTTTTAGTACGCTTTAATGCCTTAAAAGATCTGTGGCAAACAGTGTACACAGTGATCAGATATCGCATTTTGCTGCGTCTGAACTGGATCTACATTTTTTTTTCTTTCTTTCTTTTTTTTTTTTCTTTTTTTTTTTTTTGTAAATACAGAATGCAAATTCTTAAAAAGAATAATTGATGACTCAAATTTCTTTGTCACTGTTAGTAAAGAAGTACGCAAAATGTATGTTTGATTGAAAAGGTTTGGTAACATGTGCTGATTAGCCTATACAGTCAAATCAAATAATTCTAGGAAAATAGAGATCTCAATGCAAAGCATTGATTTTTAACCAAAAAAATATATTGATATTTATTTTCTCATTCCGCCATATAAAAGTATCTTGAGGCGCTCCTAATGAATACCCACAACATATGGTCCCGTTGAGACATAAGAATATACCCTCTCTTATCTTGAATACGCAAATGTTTCCTTTTGTCAGTTGAGGGTAATTATCGCAGCAACACAAACACAAAGCAACACAAATTAAGATAGCGCCAGGTAACAGAATCATGTCGATAGTGTAAATAATCGAAATAAACTCTTTCCCAGTCTTGAAATTGACCCGTCTGGAAGCATACGCAGAGAAACTGATAAAACTACAGCTAATTACGGAACTCCAGAAGGGACCTTCATGTTCCAATATTTAGCAGAAAAGAAATCAACACAATAAAAATAGAATGGAAATGAAAACAAAAAAAATATGTCGTTTAAACGATATAATATGTCATTTTAACGATATTATATCTCGTTTAAACGACATCTTTGTCTTTCCATTCCAAAACAGTAAAATGGAAATTGAAACTAAAGAATATATCGTATAAATGATATCTTTATTTTTCAACTCTGAAAAATTAGAATGGAAATTTAAACACAAACAAGAGGCCCATGGGCCACGGCTCACTCACCTGAGTGAAACAGTCATTGCCGACGTGCAGGAGTTTTACAGCGTTTTTTCAATCCTGTCATTGCAAGTAATAAAAAGGATCATCATTTGAGTGGATTAAGCCATATGTGAACTTTGGGGAGAGAGGGGGTGGGGTGGGGGTTGGGTTTGGGGCCAGGTAATACCTCCCTAGGGACACTTGGTTGGTGTCGCTGAATGCATCTTATCATTATAAACAACAATGTATATGGTTTAGGAGTGAGGATCTGAACGGTTCCTGAGATACTGAGCCTTATATGAACTGAAGGGGTCGGGCATACCCCTAGGGGACCACAGGTCAGTGTCATTGAATATGTCTTATAATAAGGAAATATATATATGGTTTCGGGATGGGGTTCTGAACGGTTTCTGGAATATTGAGACTTATATGAACTGAAGGGGTCGGGCATAAACCAAGCGGACCCAAGGTCTGTGTCACTGGATGTCTTATCAGGAACAATATATATGGTTTAGGTGTGGGGTTCTGAGCGGTTCCTGAGACATTTAGTCTTATATGAGCTGAAGGGGTCGGCATACCCCAAGAGAACCACAACTCTATGTCACTGCATGTGTTTTATCATAGGGAACAACAATGTATATGGTTTAAATACAGGGTTTTGAATAGTTCCTGAAATCTTAAGCCTTATATGAACTAGAGCGGGGCTGGGTATACCACCTGGGGACCCATGGCTAGTGTTATATGGTTTAGGGATGGGGTTCTGAACGGTTCTTGAGATATTAAGATATATGAACTGAAGGGGTCGGTATACCCAAAGGAGACCACAAATCTTTGAAACTGGATGCATCTAATCAAAATGAACAACAATATATTGCGTAGGAGAGAAAGATTCTGTACAGTTTCTGAGATTTAAGGCCTTTTGTGAAGTGAAGAGGGTGGGGCATATCCCTGGGGACGGCAGGTCAGTGTCACTGGATGCATCATCATCAGGAACATGATGGTTTATGGGGATCTGAATGGTTTCTGTGATATTAGGCCTTTTATGAAATGAAGGGGATGGGGCATGCTCTCACAGGGACCCTTTGAAACCATTTTGCAAAAACTTCATATCCATACCTATCATACCTCAAATTTCAAAACAATCCGTCCAGTGATCACTAGAACTCATCCAGACAAAATTTGGGCAGATTTTGGCATGCCTTTTTGGAGCCTTTGAATCCGTTATTTTAAAGATTGAATCCTTTGTAACTCTCTCGCACAACTTCATACTCATATTTATCAAATCTCAAAATTTCAGACCAATCCTTCCAGTGGTTACTGAGAAGAGAATGTGCGGAGAAAATGTGGACAGAAAGAAAAAGAAAAAGAAGTACAGAAGAAGAGGAAAGAAGAAGAAGAAACAGAACAAAAACACGAAGTCTCCCGACTTCGATTGGGAGACTTTCGCTTTGATGCATTGACTGAGTTAGGAGCCTTTATGCGAACCGAATTTTTATGTATTTCTGTATTAAGAGTAGCATCGGGACCCAGGGTGAAGTTAGTTAGCTGTAAAAGTGCTTTAAACCCCCCGGTGGTTTGTTCTACCGACCGTTCTAAGGCGGTGGTCCCGGTGTTAGTCTTACTCTTTGTTGCTTTGTGGTTTATTCTACTAGGCCATTTGTTGTATGTCTTTCAGTGTGTCATTTTGTTCTTGTGTTTTTCAGTCCTTTTAGTATTGCGATTACCTCGCTTGGGGAAAAGAGAGCTAATCTTAGTGTTTTTCGTACGTTTGTTCGGTTTGTGCTTGTTTAGATTTGTCGGTTTTCTCTTCCTCTTGGGGTCTGGGAAGGGCTGCGGTTTGTGCTTGTGGCACTCCCTGGACTTTTCTTTTACCTTTTTTAATTAGAGTCATACTGCTTGTGTGCTTTTGAAGGAGTTGCAATTTTTAAAAAAAAAAAATCTCTTCTTTAAAATTTAATACTGCCATAGCAATCAAACAAAAATTACGGCTGGTCACGAAAGTAAACGGGGTAGACAACAGATGATCAGAATTGCCAAAGATGGTTCAAATCACTTCTCTGGTTATTGAGAAAATGTAATTTAACGATTTTCCAATTATAAGTGTGGAAGTTTTCTGTTTCCATAGCAACCAAACTATCTGTCGTTCCGACAGATGTAGACTTATTGGGTACTCAATGTTAAATTTCCATAGACAAAACAAAATGTGAAAGCACTCAACGCCGGCCTCGGTGGCTCGGTTGGATGCGCCGTCCGACTGGAGACCAGAAGGGCGCGGGTTCACCCCCCGCCGAGGTCGGCAACATTCTTTCGTAGAGATTGATCATGAAATATTTTCTACGGTCATTCTCTCCCTTCCGCTGATTCAAGAAGGTCAGTTGTCAGTTTCTGGCGAAAGAATGTGCACAATACTGGTTAACCGCTTAGAGGACTAAGCCTGCCCAGTAAACGTGTGGTTAGGTAAACTGACCGCGCTCGACATGACCCCATTGGGTTGACTGGGCCGTAAAACCCCAACACAAACAAACAAAGCACTCAACAGTAGCTAAAATACTCAACAAGGCCATCTGTGTATCATTGACGGACTAAAGCAAAGTCTATGCGATATGCGGCGTCTGATCAGGGTCTACACTGTTTGCATTTCAGAAATTTCTACTAAACACGATAATAATAAAAACTAACCAGACACCTCTTATATGGAAAATAGACCTTTCTAAAGAGTTAAGGTAGAAGAGTCCACTTGGCATAAATGGGTTAAAGGAGATGGGTTCGCCTGGTATATTTTCTGTCATTTTGTACAAATGACAAAAGGCAAATAACATTTGTGACTTCCTGTTTCCTATCCTAAATATCGAGTCACTTCTGTAAACGGGTCCACTCATAGAACGAATTAGGTTCCTAAGGAAACATTTTTTCTGTTTTTAGATGATAACCTTCTTTAGAAGTGAGATTAAAACAGTACGGACCCCAGTACTCATGTTTTGCTAATCGTAGCATCGGAAAGATATAAGAATTATTTCGGTATATGAAGAAAGACTTGGTTTGTCTGTATATGAAACAACTGTATAGATCTAGTAGATATGTAAGCATTGCATTGCGAGAAAACTTGCACGTTTCTATAGAGGCTCAGTTGATACTTAAAATATTTTACGTAAACACAGGTTAAAATCATAATAAATAAATAAATAAATAAATAAAAATGAATTCTCAAACAGAAAGCAGAATGTGTATTGTCTCATGCATATGTTTAATCATGACGTCATTAGTGACTCCGGCTGGTTTCCGCATTAAGGGATTAAGGGAGTGTACTCCGTTTTTCTGACTGACATTTTTATTTATTTATTTTTTTTTTTTTTTTTTTTTTTTTTTTTTTTTTTTTTTAATTTTGCATGCAAGCTGTGTTTCAAATAAACCTTCTACCGTTAACCTTTATGAGAAGGTATACAGAAAAAAGATTAAATAATGAAATGGATTATCACCACAAAATGTTCGATTTTTGTCCAATATGGCCGCTGCAATAATTATGTAAGAAAACTCTTGATTAAATATTTTATAACAAGAATTTGAATGTCAAATTTTAATTTATTCATATAGAACACTGTATTGTACTTAAACATGCAGGGGAATCGCATAACCTTTGAGATTGTTGTCTTCGTGATCTGCATAAAGATACCTTTACTCCTTGGCTATCCAAAATGTGCACAGTAAATGCGCAGGCTGTTCTGACGCATGGTTTGACGCACATAGCGGAGGGTACGTTTTCTGACGTTGCAGCTCATTTTATAAGGGCTGGATCTGTCTAAAATTTCTGATTTGTCCTAGAAGTGTCAAATGCCATTTCTGCAATAAACAAACAAATAAATAAATAAATAAACAAATAGATTAGAGAAAAAGTAAAATGATAACAAAAATCAAGAAAGATACTGATTAAAGTCCTTGAATCTGTTATTCTTGGACTGAATTCGCCCATAAACTATTTTCTAGCGAGTGTCTGAATTTGACGCATCACGAAAACATACCTATATAATTTTGACCCCTTTTAACCCAACTTTTATATAGTAAAACTGGGGTTTACATGGGTATACATTATTTTTCTTGTTTCTGCTAAAAACATAGATTGTGGGTACTCGTTAGAACCGACTCGCCGAGGCGGTTCTAATGAGTACCAACAATGTCCGTTTTTAGCAGAAATATGAAAAATATCAGGTTTTTTTATCTCAAAAAATTCCAGATTTTGGAGGTAAGATTTTCTACATATATGAATAGGTGTGTTTTTGTAAATTCATGTAAATAGCAGTCTTATTTGAACGAAACATCTGAGATGTCGCATAACCCTTGAAATCATACGTGTAGATACCAACAAAATGCAACAACCACGAAGCACACCATTCTTAGGACACTAAAAAAAAAAAAAAAAAAAAAAAAAAAAAAAAAAAAAGGAGTGAGAGGGACACAGAATGAAACAAAAAAGCCACATACGGAAACATTGATGCACGAAAAATGGGAGGAGCACATTAGGTGTTTGGAAATCATAGAGAAGATAAATTTAATGATATTTTTGTCATTTTTGTTGCAATATATATATTTTGGGTACTCATTAGAATGCCGTAATGAGGCGATTGTAAAGAAAACAAAACTCTTCAACCATTACGAAAACACGCCTATTCCAATAGACTGAAAATTTTACCACCAAAAAATGAAAATTTTTAGATAAAAATTCTGATATTTTTCATATTTCTGCTCAAAACATAGATTATGGGTACTCAGCGAGGCGGTTCTAACGAGTACTCACAATCTATGTTTTTGAGTAGAAATAAGCAAAATAATGTATACTCCTGTAAACACCAGTTTTACTATATATACTATATAAAAGTGGGGTTTAAAGGGGTCAAAATTATATAGGCATGTTTTCGTGATGAAAGTTTTAAATAGGCAAACTATACCTCTAGATAAGATGTTGTGGGGTAGGGTGGTATCAGATTAATATCTTTCTTCTTCCTTCATGTAAATATATATTGTAGGTGCTTATTAGAAGTGTATCGGCGAGGTGCTTCAAATGAGTACCACAAGATATGTTTATCGAGAAATGAGAAAATATCCATTTTTTGAAGTGAAAAAGAAAATATTTTAATCCTTATGCTTTAGTATTAGTAACTAATTGAAATGTGTTAATAAACGGGTATGAAAACTATTCTGGAGCCCAGGCCTCAAGCCCTGCAGCGCTTTAAATTATCTGCTGGCCATGCTAAGGCGATTTCTCTTCTTCGTTCGTATGTGAGTCATTGTACATATGTGGTTTTCTTTCGTAATAGTTTGTTCTTCAGTCCTTTGTATTTCGCTGTGCCAGCAAGGGTGTGTTTCGAGGTTGTTGTTTTTTTCCGTTTTTCTAGGATACATTCAATTTTTACTTTTAAATTAGAGAATTTCATATTATTTAATTTACGCCGGGCTATTTGAGGTTGTTTTTGTAAAATGTGTATGCATTCGGAGAACATCGGTTTTCTTCCAGTTTTATGGGGTTCTTAATGGGGTTATATATAACTATTCACCCCCCCACCCCCATTTTTATTATTATTATTATTTATTATTCAGTCACAATTTTGCAGCAGAGAACTGTGCTATTGGTAACATAGTGAAATAAAAAATGGGAGTACTGTGTAGAATAAAATGTAGCAATGTGGGTTTTGCTCATTTAAAAAAGAGAAATAAGCAGTTTTCACCAAGGAGCCTCAATTTGACCATTCGACCTGAAACGAGCTCGTTGTTGTCAATATTCGTACACGTTTGAATTAATTTATTTCGATTTTTTCCGTCGTACTACAAAGAAGAAACAAAAGATATTTTTCCTTGTTTACGATTGGAAATAAGCATTCTAAAATCGAACGGATTATAAGCTATTTTAATAATACAGCTTAATTTGATATTCAACCATTGAAAGATTTGGGCCGAAGAAAAAAACGTTATGAGTGGAGAAAAGAACGAAACTCTGCTACATAGAACAGAATAGAATAGTATTTTATTTACTGCACAACAATACCCTATAAGGGTTAAAAGCAAGCAAATACAAACATGACATAATACATTATACAATGATATGAAAGTAATTTTATCATCATTTGATTGAAAAAAGAAAAAAAAAATGTACATACACATACATATACATATATATATAGCCTTGATGACATGTCATGATATATTACATCCGCTTACAAATAATCCAATGGATTTCAAAATAGTATCGTCTGTAGATGCCATTAGTTTGATGAACTGTTCTTTTTTACACTCAAATGAATGGTTATTTAGAACAGCCACGTTTTGAAACATTTTATTTCGCAGATCTTTCTAATACACAATGCTAGGGCCCAGTCTATGTAGCAGTCAAAATAAGAGTATCGCTCCCCCCTCCCCACCCCATTCCCCCTTATACATGGTTTCGGATATAGTATGTTCGGCCTAGGCTATGGATGGCGACATGTAATTATGTATGCGGGCTAGAAAACAGACGATCATAGTTGATTTTTTTTTACATAGCTCTGATAACGTCTATAATGTTTTTATCGTTGAGTATTGCGATAATTATAACATTTTTTCACTATACTAAGATCTATAGGAAGCTAAGTAATGCATGGTAGATTAGTTTCCCGGCGTATTGATGCTTTGCATCAATGTTTTCTTGTACTGCCCTGCGTTTAACGTCTATATCTATTTACGCATGAATGATACGGTGTTAAGGGGATTAGGTAAGATTTGTTTGTTTGTGTTGAGGTTTTACGGTCCAGTCAACCCTATGGGTCATGTCGAGCGCGGTCATTTTACCTAGCCACACGTTTACTGGGCAGGCTTAGTCCTCTAAGCGGTTGACCAGTATTGTGCACATTCTTTCGCCAGAAACTGACAACTGCCCTTCTTGAATCAGCGGAAGGGAGAGAATGATCGTAGAAAATATTTCATGATCAATCTCCACGAAAGAATATTGCCGACCTCGGCGGGTGTTGAACCCGCGACCTCCTGGTCTCTAGTCGGACGGCGCATCCAACTGAGCCACCGAGGCCGCTCTTAATTGAGATTACTTGCGTACATATATGGAAAACTAGATGTATGGTTTACCTGCTGTTTCTAGGATTCCCGACAAGGTAGGGATTTAGTTTCCCAAATACTTCAGATTTTCTGCTGTCAAGGCCAGTCAGGAAAAACAAATATCAATAATCATAGTCACAACTGACTGAGTTCTTCGTCTTCAGTCTCATCCTATCCGATAAGACAGGATTCTGTGCCGATCAATTGGACTCTACCTAACTAAGTTTCGATGCAAAACACACAAACGGTAGATTCACTAATGCACTCAACCAAAGTTTTGTTGCAATTCCTACATTTTTGCGCTCACCTCTTGAAGTTCTTTATTTAAGGCGCTTAAAAGAGTATGCGCTAGCGTATTAGTACAGTTTTGACTTGTTAGGTTGACTGTTGTAAAAAGGAAATGTCACTGATTCAATAAAGCATGTGCATGCTGTCGTCTTTGTGCTTATTTGCATACGTGAAAATGTTGATTGTTTCCGTATTATAAGGAAATATGGAGAAACACATTATGCAAAATAACTTACTCTGACATATGATTGTCTCACTTCTGTGATAGTGGATATCATTTAAAGAAATGAAATCTTTCCTCTTAGAGTAGCTTTTGTTTTTCTAAATATTTAAAACACTAGAGTGGCTCTGTCATATATAAATTTTCCAATTTCGTAAAATGGCGGCAAACTATTTAGTCGTATCCCATCTGCTGCAATCTTTGTATATATTAATTGAGAGATACCGTATTAAGCTAAATATCTGAGAGAGTCCAAACATTTAGTAAATAATGCGATTGCCGTTTTATCAGGACTGCTCTGTTTGCCATTCATTCAGCTAGTCAGTCAGTATTATTTATTAGGTGACGAAGTGGATCTTTCAGGACAAATTTGGTAGTGACTTACAGTGTCGGGATACTAAGAGTAGAAACCGCATATTCATATCGTTGTGTTTTATAAGGATATTTAAAATTCAATAACTTCATCATTTCTGTCTTTGTATCCAACGGTATATGATTTCCTAAGAATTGCTGAAGCATACTCCAATGTTTAAGATTTTAATTTATCAATTTTATTTTAGTGTTTAACTATAAATGCTGTTAAGTAACAGCTTTCCTCGTACTAACATGCATGTACAATCTCTAATGTGATTTAACTGCCTGGATAATAACTAGATTTAAATGTTATCGCATCAAAATAAAACATTTTGGGTACATTGTATAGGGGGGTTAGAGGACACATTTAATATTTTATTTTAGGCCACCTATATTTGATTTCATACTATAAGTGGATTTTGAGCTAAGCATGCTCGTATGCTACGAAATAACGACTAACAGATTGGACGTAACTGTGAGAGTGATATAAAATGTGTATCCGTCTCGGCTATGTTGAGAATTTAGGTGTAGTGCTGTAGTATTGGCATGTCATCGTCTATGCATCCATTTTAGCAATGTTTATATGAGTGCTTAAAACCTGAAAAGGAAACCTGGGGGACCTCTAAAGATTAGCACATTGAACTGCAGGAAACTTTATCTCCACTATAGTTCATTCCAGTATATTTGCTGTAACCCTCGGAGATATGTGCGGCCAAAACATTTCTTCATGAATCACCTAGATTATATAAAAGTCCGAACTAAAATTGCTTCTGCTACAAGTCTGTCGACACCTGAATTTAATGGTGACTTAGTGTATAAGTGTAGAAAAAGTTAGGAAAACCTGATATCTCTGATCATTTTAGTAAAATTATCATATGTTAAAAACAAAAGGGGTATGCATCTTATGACATTGATGTCACAAAACTGAGCTTATTTAGCGGTAAATTTAAACTTCAGACCCTATGATGGCCCTGACTTAAAAAAAAAAAAAAACTTAACTATTCATCACATGGTATGGGTTGAAACTTGTTATGTCTGTTTCTCCGCTCACCTGGGCTCAGCTTCTTTGCTCTTTTTTTTTTTTTTTTTTTTTTTTTTTTGTTTTTTTATCAGCGATATTGTTTGACACACAAGGGGTCTCCAAGCATCTCAACATGTACTTTCTGTTGAGTCCTTATTTTTGCTCCATTTTAGGCTTTTTCTGGGATATATTTGCTGCCCGTAATAATTCATGGATGAGTTTGATGATCTCAACACGAACCGAACAATACATATTCTTTTATCATTATGAAAGCTGATTTCCTATTAACAAACTGTCTAAAGTAAAAGTAAAAAAGGATTGCCTTTGAAAAAAAAGAACACACAAAATCACAAAATCGGAGACTTCATTACGAAAACACGCCTATGCAAATATATAGAAAATTTCACCTCCAAAAACAGAAAATTTTCAGATAAATAACTGATATTTTTTTCACATTTCTGCTCAAAACATAGATTGTGGGTACTCGTTAGAACCGCCTCGGCGAGGCGGTTCTAACGAGTACCCACAATCTATGTTTTTGAGCAGAAATAAGAAAAATAATGTATACCCCTGTAAACCCCAGTTTTACTATATAAAAGTGGGGTTTAAGGGGGTCAAAATTATATAGGCAAGTTTTTGTGATGTTGGCTTGATTGAGCCTCTTCATATGCAACACTGTTGTTTGCGAGGCAAATTTAAGATATAGTCAGTTTGGTTTTGGTAACAGAGTTGCCACCTTTTTAGAAAAGAGTTGCCATACCCACTTGCATTATGTTCATTTTTATGACTGCTTAATTGTATTTGATTGCCTTTGCCTTTAGTTTTGGGGGCTCGTAGTGCATCTGATTTGTTCCTTTATTCACTTATTGACATTATATAAAACTATTGTTCTTCTTTCTTTGCCTCCGTTTTGTTTAGTCGCTGTTTTATACATTTCAAATTATAAAAGGAAAGATCCTTAAGAGCAACAAACACACACAAACAAATGTTGTCAGAAGACAACGCAGCTCGCCGGAAAGGGCTGATAGGATAAGCAAGCAATCTTTAAATATTAAAGATTAAATGCAGAACTAAAACATAGCTGTAAATAACAGAGTATGACCTCACTTGGATCTCGAAAGAATGTCAAACTGAGGGATGGGGTATATGCCATTGAAACATTCTCCCTTGAGCTGGTGTGGAAAAAATATGAAAGCTACACCTTACATCCTTCCTTAGCTTGGTGTGCACGAAATATGAAAGCTACATCTTACATACTTCAGCAGTCATGTACACTTTTCAAAAATTAAACACAGCTGTAAATGACAAAGTATGACCTGACCTTCACCTAGGCAGAAGGTCAAACTAAGGAAGGGTATGCTATTAAAAGGTCTTACCCTAAGGTAGGTGTGGGCCAAATATTGAAGCGGCATCTTGAATACTTCAGCAGCTACGAACATTTTTCAAAACTTAAACGCAGAACTCAAATATGGGTTTAAACGACAAAGTATGACCTGACCTTAACCTAGGCAGAAGGTCAAACTGAAAAAAAAGAGTGTATGCTATTGAAAGGTCTTATCCTAACTTTGGTGTGGGCAAAATATCAATGAGGTATCTTGAATACTTCAGCAGTTACAAACACTTAAAACTTAAAACGCAGAACTCCAACATGGGTTCAAATCACAATGTATGACCTGACCTTGGCCTAGGCAGAAGGTCAAACTGAAAAAGGGGTGTGTGCTATTGAAATGTCTCAGCCTAAGGCTGGTGTGGACCAAATATTAAAGCTCTATCTTGAATACTTCAACAGTTATATACACTTTTCAGAAATTAAACATGGGTGTAAATGACAAAATATGAACGGACCTTGACCTATATAAAGGGTCAAACTTGGGGATGGGGGTGTATGCTACTGACAGGTCTTGCCCTAAGGTAAATTTAGGCCAAATATAAAAGTAGTTCCTTAAACAGTTAAAATACTATGCACACCTTCGAAAATTTAAACATTGTGCTATCGCGGACGCAGACACCGACGCGGACGCGAACGCGGACGCCGATGCCAACAACTGGGTGACAACATAGGCTCTCTAGGGACAAAGAAAAAACTGCAAACAGCGAAAGTGTCAACTTTTCTGAGCCTGACAAGTTAGTTTCCAGTTAAGCCTTATAATTGGCCCTCATATAATATATAAAATACCGAAACGGCGTCCATTGTAACATGGTACCAGAAAATATCAAGTACATTTCGATATAACAGTTATTTTAATTAAATGCATAAAAGAAGCAGGGGTGAAATATTTCAATGGATTTGCCAAATGTCATTTGTCATTGCTCGAGGCTGCTGAGGCCAAGAATTCTGTCATATAAAAATCATATAATTATAATCGGATTTTTGATTAACGTGTAGGTACAGGGGCAACATCCACATCAGTAGGCCCCTGGTTTGCTGCACGTATAGCAGCTATCACACCAGATTTCCAGGTATGTTTATCATGAGGGTTAATACCCGAGAGCTTCCAGTCTCTCTAATCCCTCTGTGTTAGCTGCTTCCATGCCATCTTGAGCATCGCTGGCCCACGCTTTCCCTCAACCTGTATGTGAAAGAATGTCTTGACTGCACCATTGATGTGTTCCACATGTCCGTACCAGCGGAGCCTCCTCTCTTTCAGAATGAGGTCCAGATCCTCAATGCCAAGCCGCACAAGTAGCTCACTGGACCTCGTGGTGACAATGTCGCTGGCCAGCTATGGTTTACCTCCACACCGCCCCCCCCCTCCCCCCACCCCCCACACATACAAGGGTAATTTTATTTCTTAAAGCAATACATCAAGTTGAAAGTCAACACAAATATTTAAAATACATGAGCAGAAAAAGAATACAGCATTCTATGTGAATGATTTCACTCCAACTGACCGCAGCTTGTGAAAAAAAGGCCATATAAAGTGATACCAGACTGGTCTTAATGTCTCCAAGACAAGAAAAAATGCTAATTGGTGTTTTGGTGATAAAAATAAAGACAAAGGGTATATCACTCAAGTGGATACCAGCTGCTGCAGCAAATATTAGCAGTTGCTGTCATTTCTATATGTGCTGTTGCTTTTGTGTAAGCATTGATGTCATTTAGAGACTTTGTTGATGGTAAGTAAGATTGCAGCAGCACCAGAAACAATTACAACGACTATAGCAAATACAACAACAAAATACAACAACAATAACAAATTATCGCGAATCGGATTACATTACAGTCTTGCATTGAGGCTTAAGGGTATCAAATATTTTACAAACTTAAAATTTTTGTTATTCGTAGGGACGTTTCTCTTCAGATCTGGCGATATAGAACTCAATCCTGGTCCAAATAGCAATAGCAGTGATAACTTGAACAGCAGTAATACTTCAACTAGTGACTTAGAGCATGACAGCCTATCCGACATCTCACCTACTCTATTTCAGAAATATTTTTCTCTTGTACATTACAACGTCCAAAGCCTTTTACAAAAAGTAGACTCAGTCGAATTAGAACTTAACAATTTTGACGTGATTTCTTTGACCGAAACTTGGCTACAGCAATCTAATCTAGATTCTGATATCAAGTTTCAAGGCTACAAATCACCTTTTCGTCATGATAGACAAGCGGATGCGCACGGTGGAGTAGCAGTTTATGTTAAGGAAACGTTTTATTCTCGACGAAGGGATGATCTTGAATTACGTAACGTTGAATGTGTTTGGGTTGAAATTCTAATAAAAAACAAACCTGTACTGATAGGAACCTTCTACAGACCACCCAACTCTAACGTATCAGTCCTTTCTGACATTGAAACGTCTATAGATCTTGCTCATGATACTGGTATCAAAGACATTATTATTACTGGTGATTTTAATCTTGATCTATTAAAGCAGAATATACGCAAAAAAATAGATGATATTTGTAATCAGTACAGTTCATTACAACTGATAGACGAACCTACTCATTTTACAGAACATTCTTCCTCATTAATCGACATATTAATTACAAGTAATCCCAGAAATGTTATTCTAAGTGGAGTAGGTGAGCCTTTCCTGTGTCAGAACATCCGCTATCATTGTCCTATTTACTGTTTTTATAACTTGATAAAAGAACGTACTTTGAGTTTTAAAAGGAAAGTATGGTTATATGATAGAGGTGATTATAATTCGTTAAGGCAAGAGACAAGTAATACTAATTGGGATGATATTATAAACAAAGACTTAGATATTTATGCAACTAATCTTTCAAATTATATAATTTCGCTAGCCGAGAAACACATACCAAACAAATACGTAACAGTTAGAAATGCAGAACCTATGTGGTTAAACAGTCAGCTACGCAGAATGATCAGAAAACGTAAACGTCTCTTCAAGAAAGCTAAACGAACAAAACTATCGCAAGACATGAATCTCTATAAACAATACAGAAACGAAGTTACAAAACTAATTCGCAAGTCAAAGAAATCTCACACCGATGATATAGCCAACAAGTTAAAAACACAAAAACCTAGCAGTAACGACTGGTGGAAATATTTGAAACCATTTATTAAATCATCAAGCAGTTCAGGCATTCCAACGCTTTTAAAGGACGACATAATTTACTCCAATGACATAGAAAAGGCTAATATTCTAAATGATCACTTTATAGGACAGACAAATCTTCAAGATAATAATAAGGAACTTCCAAAATTGAATACCAGTGATAATACACCCTCAATCCACGGTATCAAATTAAACCCTAATGAAGTCTAAGATATACTGCAGAATCTCCAGCTAGGAAAGTCTTCCGGACCCGATGGAATAAATAACAGAATACTTAAAGAGCTCTCTTCTGAACTGGCCAACCCATTATGTTCCCTGTTCAATTCATCTCTGTCCTCAGGTTCCTTTCCTTCTTCCTGGAAAGAAGCTAACGTGACTCCGATCTTTAAAAAAGATGATGCATCAAATGTTTCGAATTACAGACCAATATCTCTTTTGAATACTATAGGAAAGGTAATGGAAAAACTTGTGCACAAACATGTATTCAACTTCTTTCTTTCTAAATACAATTTCCAGTTTTCAATCAGGTTTCGTTACGGGCGATTCAACAGTAAATCAGCTTGTAAACATGTATAATACTTTCTGTAAGGCATTAGACGAAGGTAAAGAGGTGAGGGCGGTCTTTCTTGACATAAGCAAAGCTTTTGATAGAGTTTGGCATCGGGGACTTCTTCATAAACTAAATTATGTGGGTATCAGAGGACGCTTGTTGGACTGGTTCTCCGATTACCTAACAAATCGAAGACAAAGAGTTGTTCTTCCTGGTTCTTGTTCTGATTGGTCTTATCTAAAAGCCGGTGTACCACAAGGTTCGATACTTGGTCCTCTGCTATTTCTTATATTTATAAATGACATCGTTAATGACATTAATTCGAAAATCAGATTGTTTGCTGATGACACTAGTCTATATATTATTGTCGATACTCCGCAAAATACCGCATCTGTTATGAATAACGACCTTTCAAAAATTAATATTTGGGCAACAAAATGGCTTGTCACTTTCAACCCTGCTAAATCTGAATCTCTCTTAATTACAAGAAGACGTACTGATCTACAGCATCCTCAACTGATCCTAAATAACCAGTCGATTGAAAACGTTACCTCCCATAAACACCTTGGTTTAGTTTTGTCAAATGATGGAACTTGGCATAATCATATCGAGCTTATCACATCCAAAGCTTGGGCAAGAATAAATATAATGCGAAAACTTAAATTCCAGTTTGATCGCAAGACTTTGGAGATTATTTATTTTACATTTATACGACCCATACTGGAATACGCAGATGTCGTATGGGATAATTGCACTCAGTTTGATCAAACTGAGATTGAGAAGGTGCAACTGGAAGCCGGTAGAATAGTATCTGGAACAACTAAGTTAGTCTCTCTTGCTTCACTGTATAATGAATTGGGATGGGAAGAGCTTAGCTCTCGACGAAGAAAACATAAACTTGTTCTTTTTTACAAAATGATCAACAGACTTTCACCAAATTATTTGACACAGTTAGTTCCTGATCAAGTCGGTCAAGCGTCTTCATACAGTCTAAGAAACGCTGAGAACTTGCAAAACATCCATGCTGGCACTCAACTATATTACAAATCCTTTCTACCTTCAGTAGTCAGAGACTGGAATGCTCTACCTGTTTTATCAAGAAATTCCCCCACAGTAGAATCTTTTAAAAGATCTCTGAGTACTAATTCACGTGAAACACCATCCTATTTCTATGTCGGTGACAGACTAGGTCAAATACATAATGCAAGACTTCGAACTAACTGTAGCTCTCTAAACTATTATTTATACCATAAAAACATCATTGAAGACCCGAGATGCACGTGTGGACTACCCGAGACCAACAAACATTTTCTGTTAGAATGCCGAAAATATAACGCTATAAGAATGGATATGTTGCATGAAGTATCGCAGTTCTGCCAACCAACATTACATACCCTACTGTTCGGGAACATGGCTTTAACAGATGAAGCGAATGAATCAATTTTTAAATATGTACATAAGTTTATTCAAAGAAGCAAACGCTTTGAAATCTCCCCTTGAACTGTCCACTGTCCTACAAACTGACATATATCAATACTAATTTCCATATAGCTAGTAACATAATATGTTGTCCGAATATTGTTTAGTTTTCTAATATAACAATACATTTGTAGTTTAAAATCGGTTTTAATCCATAAGTCTCAATGCTTGAAGTAAGATTTGATTTTTATTTATTTAAGTAGGGTCCCCACATCACTCTCTTTACTTCTCGCCTATATTACGTGCTTGTGCCTGGAAAATATTATTTTTTATAAGTCGTATTCTAATACGTCTCTATTATACATCCACTACTCTCAAAGTTCTTAAACTGCACTCTCATTTCGCTTCTTTTCTTTCACCTTTCTTTCTCTTCGTTATTTATTTAGTTAGTTAGCTAGTTAACTACTTGTACATGCATGGTCACAACGTTTTGATTTGATGCTCATGAACCGAGGGAAACGAATTCACATAAGCTATATAGCTTTTTTCGAATCCCTTTTATATATTAACATACTCATGTAATGTCTATGTAGATGTATTGATGTATTGAGAAATATATGAAATAAAATATGTTTAAACCAAACACCCAAACTAAAATATTATAGGATGACCTGTTGGGTGTGAGTGCAAGATCTGCCAGGTGCACTTGTACGCCATTTGGCCGCAAGGCATGTACCGAAACGCCAACTAAATTTTTCAATAGTTTTTCATAGAAGCGCATTGTGATGTGTGTTTGTGAACCACATAAGAGGGTTAAATTTATTTTTTAATGCAAGAGAAATAATTGCTGCACTGGTTGCAACACAGTTACTGTCCCACAGCTTAGATTTTTCAATAGAAATAGTGGATCTGCTACAAAAATCATTATTTCAGCACCTTTTCACAATTTAGAAGACTCTTTTCTTAACATTTTAGGATATAGACATCCCATGAAAACAAGAAAGTGACCAAGAGTTCAACTATGATATGTACAACAGGGATCCTACAAGGTGAATGCAACTCGGAGTGCGAGTGGCGTCAGAAGAGGGGTATTGCATAGAAATGAAAAAATATTCTGACTTCCTATTTCTGCATGTTTTATATTTTGGGGCACTCTTTGCCGATGCCACACCTAATGAAATAAATGCAATTTGCATGCGCAGAAGAAACAAAAGATTTTGGTAAAGGTAGCATTCTACTAAATTTTCACGAGCAGTGGCCCCACCCTTTATGAGAAATTTTGGTGCAAAAGAAAATATAAATGGCGGCTGCTATTGTCATGAGCCTTGAATTAAAGAGATGGTTTGGTAAGGCCAATTCATATAAATAAAAATCATGTGTGTGTTCAGCCTTATAGATCACCATCTTAAAAAAAATAAATAAATAAAAGTATCATTGTTTATTGTGCCTCCCCTAGGGGAAAAATGTTTACTCATTTTCTGCGGGACTGTATGTAAACAAGTTCATGAAAATATCATGGCTTCCGGAGGTGGGCTTGACAGTGTTTTTAATTTTGAAAAGTAATGTGCTGCAGTAGATGTCTTAAATCAGAGAGCTTTTGTAAATATTGTATGTGAGGTTTATTAGGAGAAGTTGGTAATGTTATTGTTGTTGCCTATGGAAACTCACCCTATAAACCCGAGGATAACTCTGTGTGTCAATGTGAAGGGATTGCCACACGCACCCCGCCGGTCCCCCCCCGCCGGTCCCCCCCCGCGCACCCCCCCTCCCCCCCCGACCCCCTCCGCTTTCTATATTTTTCTGTGGCGCCTTGGGTTTGTAATTTTTATTAAGTTTTCACTTTACTACTTGACTGAGCTCATCTACTTATTTTTATTTCTATCTATTTACAGACTTTGCTATTTAATTAAATTTTTATATCACAAAAACATGAACAATCTTGTCTTTTTCATATTTTTGGCTGCCTACAATATCGAATATGACTTCTAGACTCGACCAAGACTGGAATCTTGCTTTTGTAGGTACTACACACCATATTGACCTCAACTGTCCTTAGAATAACACAACTTAAAATAAACAAAACACAGACTAAGGACACGTTTTATAATGACATACGATGAAGCCTGTTAAGATCCTACCCATTATTCTACAATGACGCACGTAACGCATAGAGTGATTGACGGCACTGACGTCGCGGCTGAATATCCGACGCCATGATAGAAAACTGGCGTCGACGTGACACATCTGTTACCTCTTTCACTATTAATGACGTCGGCGTGGTCGACAGTGAGCGCCCGCTAACCGTCGGCAACTCCGTCCGCTTAACGACATAACATCATAAGCAAGCTCCTTTTCCATACATACTTGTTTACAAATGATTGTAATGTATGAATGACAATCAGGGACATTACGTTTCAAATGGCGAAACCCTAAATATCACTGAGATTACTGATTTCCGGATAATGATCAGAGGGAGAGTCGTGTTGGATCAACTCCAATTATTATAAACTCGGTGCCCTGAATAGACGAAATCGGAACATTTAAAATATTATACATACACCGCAAAATTCTTCCTACATTTCCCTCCTTCAATGCAACAGTAATTATGCAGGCGCACTAATACAAACTAATTTACAATGCTGTCTTAAGGGTAATGGTCAGCCATTACTGCAAACTTTGTGAAATGTGGAGAAGGCTAGAAACATTGCGAATATTCTAAAAGCATAAATGAAATTTACGACTTGGAGGAAAGAAGTTATTCCATCACAAAACACATAAAAAATGATCCAAGGACATATTGACAAACAATAAACTAAATGACACGAAAACTGTTAAATTTTCCCCTGAAAATCACCTATCTTACTTTGCGGATAACTCGAATTTTATTTGCGAAAATTGCAAAAGATTTATATCATACTAATGCATACAAGATGCTGCAGGGGAAAGGTAGATCAAAAATTCTATATTTTTTAATAATAAGCCCGATAGAGCGGAATGTGTGAGAAAAAAAAATCAAAATAATTCAAGAATTTACTCAGAAAACGCTTGTTTTATTTGACGTATTACTCCATTTCTTTTTATGCAAGCCGTAAGCTCTTTTCATCAACGTAAACTGTAACCTCTTATTGAGGAAAACTGTTTCTCAAAACACATGAAATCGGGTGATTCACTTTTAGCTGAGTAGTGAGTTTCGAGTAAGAAAAGTGAGTTTCGAGTAAGAAAAGCGAGTTTCGAGTAAGAAAAGTGGGTTTCGAGTAAGAAAAGTGAGTTTCGAGTTAAAAAAAAGTGAGTTTCGAATAACAAAAAGTGAGTTTCGAGTTTAAAAAAAAAGTGATTTTCGAGTTAGAAAAGTGAGTTTTGAGTAAGAAAAGTGAGTTACAGAATAATCATTACAGAAATAATTCTGAGCATATGCTTAAACTGACGTCAGAGGTAACTAAAGTAAGATTCACAATGGGTCTACTAAAACACATGCTCCCGTGATGCGATTTGCGTTCACATCACATTATTTACACCCACAAGGGCTCTAAGGGTTCCAAATTAAAGATGGTATGCCCAAAACCAATTTTGAATAGGGATTTCGCATTGGCAGGGGGGAGGTAATATAAACGCTGTTTACTGCACACGGCTTATGCGATTCATATCACCTTGTCAAGAAAAAAAAAAAAAAAAAAAAAAAAAAAAAAAAAATACGTTATTTCCATTTTGTACATAGTAATCCATTAATTAATCAGTTTTAATGTATTGTGGCTGCAGAACTTTCTCTTTTACATCTGAACGGACAGTGTGCTCTCCTCTACATTCACATATGTCTGATCACTGCAAAATCAATGTAAAGTTGCAGTCGAAGTTCATAAATTTAGACTTACTTAGGCGTGAAAAAATAGCTGTGTTTCCGCTAACTGATCGGGACCCTGTTTCAAACATCCAATTCAGCTATTACCATTAAAAATGCAAAATAGAAAAGTTAAAACGACCGTGAACAAAATACCTGTATTTTCATAAAATTACAGGCCCGACTCTGTTCTTTTCTGGAGAAAAGTAGAAAAATAAAAAAAAGTTTCTCCTACCTACCGACAAATTTTTTTCAGCATGTTAGTAGAAACACAGCTATTTTTACGCCTTATTTAGCGGAATGCACAAGCCATTTGTAACCACTGCCCCCGATCACCCCTCTCACCAACGGGAATGGGGCTGAGGGATAGCAAGGATAGTATGCAGGGTAGCTCCCCGCAGTGCCAGGCTTGTTTTATTGCACAAATATACCCCTAGCGGAATTTACTGTATGGAAAGAGCGGTACTATGACTGTCAGCAGGTCTCCGCAGAGCAGGGCTTTCAGCAGGGCTGTAATGGATAACAAGAAAAGATATGACAAACTATGTCATATCTGGGGAGTTACTGGTGGAAATTGGGAATGTTATGCAGAAATGAATTGAACCAAAAGACATGTTTGTGGGAACAAAAAGATGTGAACAGAAGAGTAACTATAATGGAAGGTTTGCAAAACATTATGCAGAAGGAGGTATACTCTATAACGGGGCGAGCCCCAAGTTATGTAAAGGAACAAAATATTGAAGCCCTTTAACTTTTATGGCACGGATAGCCTTGCTCTAAGGATGTCTCCTACTGGCTTACAAGCCTGTATAACTTTTCTCTCAAAAATAGGCCAGGTCCTGTGTAACACACTATTTGCTCTCTGTCCGTCAGTGCCACTATTCCTGTGGCTTACTCCATCCCAGTCTGTATTCAAGGGCCAACATGGAAACTACATCGTCCTAGCCCACATATGGGTTCTGGTACAGTAAGTAAAAGCCCTACTTGAAAATATAAAGATGGATGGACGGGAGCAAGTATACATTTCCCTCATGTTCTACTTTAAAGCTTGTCTTAATTCTGGGGAAATTAAAAGAAAATTACTCATGAAAACAGTTCGTCAAAACACTATGAAAAAGGTGAAACATTGACCATATCCTCTAGTACAAATCAGCATTTAATGAAAGTGAGAGCAAAAAATAATTATTTCTTACGTAAAAAGTTGCGGTACACTGTTATGCGTAGTACCGTTCTAGAGTTCTTGAATTTTTTTAGTAATCTCATGACTGCCAAAAGAACACAGCTCTTGCACAGAATAGTAGTTGCGGTCATGGTACCTAAGCCATAATCCAAACTCATGAATTCGTAAACGACTGACGAATCATATTGTTCAGACCAACAGACATGGACCCCAGAATAAAGGGTGTAATCAGGCGTCCGCGGATAGTAAGCATTACTTGGTAAGCAAGCTTCGCCCACCATGCCCATACGCCTGGACGAAGGAAATATCGGTAGAAGCGTATGTCCGGGAATTTGGAAGTCTACTTATGGCGCGTCAGTGGCAAAAACATCAGAAACGATTCTGGAAACTGCCACATTGTAGGTATTGACCAGATCATGATGTCTCCTATAGTACTTCTTAAGTGTTGCAACCAGTTTGCTTTTTTGATACCGCTGGTTCAACAACTTTGTAGTAAGCACTTTCCCTCGCTCCATGAAGTCCTGATAATTTGAACAGGCTCTGGCATAACGGATTAACTGTGAAACGTAAACGCCGTATGCTGGTGCAGAAGGGATATTACTGCTCAGGAATGGAAAGTTAACAATGGGAAAATTGAAGTCATCCCGTTTGTCGTAAAGTCTAGTAGCAAGCTTTCCATTGTCAATGTAGAGGTAACAATCCAAGTATGAGGAGGAGGCTGCAGTCTTCGTTGTTTCCTTTATTTCGAGTTCACGTGGATAGATGAATTCCAAATACTCTGCAAATTTTGTGTTTTTCAGAGACAATACATCATCTATATATCTGTAGGTGAAATTGAATTGTTGTGCGAGGTATACAAACTCCGCCTCATACGAGTATAAAAACAAGTCGGCAAGTAACGGTGCACAGTTAGTACCCATCGGTATGCCGATTGTTTGCTGAAATATCCGTCCACCGAACTCCACAAAAATATTGTCGATTAGATATTCCAGCATCTTCATGACATCTGTATCTGAGTATTTTTGTGGCGCAACAGAGTGATCCCGAATCTTAATCTTAAAAAAAGTATTGAGAATATAATGCCCTGATTTTTCTCAAAAGTAAAACTCGGTGCTACCAGAAAGTGTTATAATACTTTCAAATATAATAAACTGAATAAACAATACGTCAACTTTACTTATTTGTTCAATACTATAATTACTTCAAAGAAACAGTATTTCCACTTCAAATGTTTTTCTAAAAATTCTGCGTTTTAAGGGAAGTAATTACGATACATATACTTGATAAAATCCAGACCTATTGTTAACAACCAATCTTGCTTGTAGAACTTTTACAACTGCAATTCTAATACTGTAATATTGTGGTAAATTGAAAATATGCTTAATGTATTGCTTCGTAAGTATTTCAAATGTTTATCAGTGATAATATGCCATTCCGAGCATGATTTTTATGTCAGTTTAGGTAAACAGTTATTTGTAAGCCATTAACAATTACATTTATAAACTTTAAGTCATTTTTTGTTTCCCGTAAAATTCTCTGTTTAGTTTAATATTTTTTAATTGGAAAACATTAATGACGTCATGAATTACGCAGGTCTGTTGTGCTTTTACGCTATATTCATACGCTGTGATATGGCTCCCTAGACTAGCCACCATTTTCTTCTAGAACTTTTTTTTCACATACTGATACTTACTATTTCAAAAAGAAAAAACAAACAGAGTTATTTGCCTTGAATAAAATAGGTATAAGAAGAAATGCGTTATGCGGCTTCTTATTTCACATGTCGCCTACAACAAATCTTATGCAAATGCTATGATATAAATCTACGCTAGTAGATGGGTACTCCCAAATAAAAATTGTCTACTTTCTTTCTCCGGTTACAACCAATATAGACACTGCTTTCAAGAACTATTTCTTGTCTTGCAATTTTTGATCAATACAGTATAGGACTCTAATATATGTTAATATACGAGACTCTAGTTTGTTTTATCCTTTTTTTTTTTTTTTTTTTTTTTTTTTTTTTTTGAAATGTAACTTCCAAAAAAGTTTATCATTCTCGTTGTGTCCAGCTAAGTCTACATGCTCTCTCAGGCTTGTAGACACAAGAGTCCCCGGTTGACAATATTTTCCGAAAGTAAGAAAAGTACGTTTCGAGTTAGAAAAGTAAGTTTCGAGTAAGAAAAGCGAGTTTCGAGTTAAAAAAAAAAGTGTTTCGAGTAGGAAAAGTGAGTTTCGAGTAAGAAAAATGAGTTTCGAGTAAGAAAAGCGAGTTCCGAGTTAAAAAAGTGAGTTTCGAGTAAGGAAAGTGATTTTCGAGTAAGAAAGATGAGTTTCGAGTTTAAAAAGTGAGTTTCGAGTAAAAAAAGTTAATTACAGAATAATCATTACAGGATAAATTCTGAACATGCATATGCGTCAAACTGACGTGAGAGGTAACTAAAGTAAGATTCACTCTGGGTCCACTGAAACGCATGCTTCCGTGAGTGACGCGATTTGCGTTCACGTCACATTGTTTACACCCACAAGGGCACTAAGGGCTCCCCAATAAAGATGGTATGCCCAAAACCAGTTTTGAATAGTGATTTCGCATTGGCAGGGGAGACAATATGAACGCTGTTTACTGCACAGGGCATATGCTATTCATATCAGTTTGTCAAAACAAAACAAAACAACAACAACAAAAAACAAAACAAAAAAAAAAAAAACTTATTTCTATCTTGTACATAGTAAACCATAAACTAAATAGTTTTACAACCGCGAGAGTAGCAGGTTGCACCCATTTTAATTTGAACTTGACTGACTCCTGGCATGAGATAGACAAGTAGGCGTGTCCACAAAACCTTGCATTATCGTTAATGATTGGCCGAAATTTCAGATGCAGAACTACGATAGGTAGGCTATTGTTGACAAGCAAGCATTAAATTATTTACGGACTACCTTGTTAGTAGCATTGCATTTTCGGGTATTCGCCAAATTGTAAAACGTAGGATATTAAATCAGGGAATGATACAGTTGACATTAAAGTTCATAACCAGTATCACGGGAACGAAAGATGTGTCCAGTTCTCTCTAGTGGATGGATTATGACTCCGTGTTATTCCTAAAATATGAAATCCGCAGTTACCTTTCGAATATATTTCCAACATGAAGTTACCCGTTTCCCCCTGCATTTGAACAGTAAAACCTACATAGTGAATCTTACCCCGCATTTGTCTGTGTAATTATTTAAGTGACCCCAGCTACGCGAGTGTGCAGCTTACCGAAGATGTAAGATGAAGAAAAGGAAGCTACCCGAAGACTGGAAGGCCGGCCCTGGTCTTCACTATCTGCCATTCAGCCGAAACATCGGTGTGTCGGCGGTATATTTTTATGCAGAGAAAAAATAATAATGATAATAAAATATTCTTGAACTTAAAGTTCCAGGCGTTTTTTTTTTTTTTTTTTTTTTTTTTTTTTTTTTTCATGTATGGTAAGCAAAGAAAAACTGTTGACACAGGAAGGCTGCTGTCCAGTGTTTAACCAGAAATAGTTATATTACTGCACACTTCGCATATGCGCGCATGTGCAGCTTCACTTCTCCTGAATCAATAATGTAGTCCCGGCCCTCGGGGAATAGCAGGGCTTTTAACTTTTCAGTTTTTTAAAGCCCTGCTAAACGCCCTGTACTGCAGAGACAAATTTATGGTAAAAGCCTTGCTAAACGCCTCTCCACCTCGGGGCCAAATTTGTTTCCTGGAACAGTGCTCTCTGTTGCAAAAATCAACCTGTACTTTTTTCATGGTAAAAGGTCTGGTTTACTCCATACAGCTATATTCAAAGGTAAAGTTTCATTGACAGTATGAGGTTGATGTGGCTCTAATTTATGCATGCAAAACATTTCGGCTGGAAATTAATACACCAGCACATCTACAGCACTGCCAGGGCTCATCGGGGGTTAAATAACGGTACTTAAGTCCCGCTATGTCCCCGCTATCCCCGACTTCTGAGGGGCCGGAGATTCAAATGACTGGTGCATAAAAGTGGTCCATACAGTCGAAGCAAAGAATACAGTACACGGTCGCAATTAAAAAAAATATAGCACAGCTGATGTTGGAATCTCGAATCCCAGCTCCCCACAACTTTCATGGAGATTGATCATGAAATCATTTCTACAGTCGTTTTCCTCATTCCGCTAATTCAAGAGGGACAGTTATCAGTACAAATACTGGTGAAAGAATGCCCACAAACACTGGCTAATCGCTTAGAGGACTAGCCCTACCCAGAAAAGAACGAGTAGGTTAACCCATTTATACCGAGTGGAGTCTTCTATTTCCACTCTTCCATTATAAGCGGTGTCTGGTTGTTTTTTATCATTATCAGGTTTCGTAGAAATTTCTGAACCTAAAACAAAAAAAGTAGACCCTGATCAGACGCGGCGTTCTCCGGCGTCTGATCTGGGTGTAAGTAAGGAAGGAAGGAAGGAAGACTTTATTTAACGAGGGTGACAAAATTTAGCAAACAATGGCTCTAATCTTCCATGAGGCCCTCAAATATATGATACAAATATATTTTACAATATTTTACATTTTTCTACAGTATAAATGAAGCATAGAACATTGACTTTGCATCAATACGATTAGAATAAAGCACCCACAATGGTCCCAAAATCCCTTTTTTGACAGTGTACATTGTTTGTTTTAATCGCTTAGAGGACTAGCCCTACCCAGGACAAGAACAAGTAGGTTAACCCATTTATGCCGAGTGGACTCTTCTATTTTCACTCTTCAGACCGGTCCATTTCTATTATAAGGGGTGCCTGGTTGTTTTTTTTTTATTATTGTCATGTAGAAATTTCTGAAGTTAAAGCAAATAATGTTGACCCTGATCAGACGATGCGGCATCTGATCTGGGTCGACACTATTTGCCAGTGCCCATTTTATGGTATGCTAAGCTTAAATAGGTGAACTTATCAGTTCGACAATACCTTAACCGGGCCCCAAAACTCTAACTCAGTTTGAACGTCGGAAGTTCAGAGGAGCATTTTACATGACCTTAAAACAAGTAAATCACACAAGATCTAGATAAAATCGCATAAAGTCATGTCTTCACATTTCACAATGCCGGTACATTTGTTTTGCAACAAATGGAAATTGCTTCGAAGCAGTTGCGTAAAAACGAAGAAGGCGGAGTTTGTGATTGACAAGTACATTATCTGACAACCCCCATGATTCTCGCCCATGAACCTATTGGACCACATTAAAGGGGACTTTGAAGCTATTTATGGCAAGTGGCTTCTTTATGTCTGGATTTAACTGACAGTTTTGATTGGGAAACTTGTTCAGCACATCTTTCATTCTTGACAGGTTTGTCATTAGTGAAGCGACGAATGTAACCGTTTTGCTACATGCAACTTGCTGCTTTTGCACTTGTAAATTATTGTGGCTGCAGAACTTTCTCTTTTACATCTGAACGGACAGTGCACTCTCCTCCACATTCACATATGTCTGATCACTGAAAATCAGTGTAAAGATGTGATCTGAAGTTTGCCAGGGTCTTCATGGCATGGTCTCATTCACGCGATGTAAAACATTTCAATGATGATTTCAGTCGGTGCATTAAAGTTTGATGTTATAACTTAGCAGTGTCCAAATTCCCGTGTCGTATTCTCCTGAATTGAACAATGGGAAGTTCATAAATTAAGACTGACTTATTTAGCGGAATGCACAGGCCATTTGTAACTTTCTGCCCCTACCACCCATAACCCGCCTACGGGGATGGGATGGGTAATAGTGGTGATAATATGCGGGGCAGTTCCCCGCAGTGCCAGGCTTGTGTTGCACAAATATACCACCAGCGGAATTTACTGTATGAAAAGAGCGGTGTCATGACTGTCAGCAGGTCCCCGCAGTGCAGGGCTAATGGATAAAAAGGTTATCATTCTCGTTGTGTCCAGCTGAGTCTACATGCTCTCTCAGACTTGCAGACGCAGGATTCCCCTGTTGACAATATTTTCCCAAAGTTCGATTAAGAAAAGTAAGTTTCGAGTAAGGAAAGTGAGTTTCGAGTAAGAAAAGTGAGTTTCGAATAAAAAAAGCGAGTTTCGAGTAAGAAAAGTAAGTTTCGAGTTAAAAAAGTGAGTTTTGGGTAAGAAAAGCGAGTTTCTAGTAAGAAAAGTGAGTTTCGAGTTAAAAAGTGAGTTTCGAGTAAGAAAAGCGAGTTTCGAGTAAGAAAAGTGAGTTTCGAGTAAGAAAAGCGAGTTTCGAGTAAGAAAGGTGAGTTTCGAGTAAGAAAAGTGAGTTACAGAATTATCATTACAGAATAAATTCTGAACATGCATATGCATCAAACTGACGTCAGAAGTAAGATTCACTATAGGTCCACTAAAACGCATGCTTCCTTGATGCGATTTGCGTTCACGTGACATTATTTGCACCCATAAGGGCACTAAGCGTTCCCAAATAAAGATAGTATGCCCAAAACCAATTTTGAATCTTAGCGGGTTTGGAATCCATTTTTTAGGCTAACTTTTGCTTTCTGTATGTCTTGCTGCTTGCCAAGACATGCGCATCATACGTTTCATTTCCAAACTTTCGGGGTTTAGCCACACTAATGAAGTTTAAATAACAGAAAGGCCTCTGTGACACTAAATTAGGTAAAGTTAAGCTCATATTTTGAATAGGGATTTCGCATTCACAGGGGAGATAATATAAACGCTGTTTACAGCACACGGCGTATGCGATTCAGGAAAGCAGATTACTTTTACTTTACCAAGGAAATCAGATTTTGTAGTGTAGCGTTTTCACTTTTGCTCGGTATATTTGTAGTGTGTTTCGTATTTCGTGACTTGCATGCAACACTGGACTTAATTTGGACAAGAGGTTCAGCAGCAATTGCTATATGATATTGGCAGTGGTGGCAATAGCGCCGCACGTCAGAGCTTTCAAAATGGCATCTTAAGTGTTTTAAGAAGTATTATTCATTTATTAACTATTTGCATTTTCCAGAATAGGAGAATGACGGAAGAATAATTCATGACCACTCTATAAATATACCACGAAAGGGTGTTGCAGGATCGAACCCGCGTCCTCCTGATCTCCATGTGGGCTACCGAGTCCGGTCTGGGTAGGCTTACAATTTTTTGTAGACCTTTAATATAAAGTGTATCACTAGAACTCAGTGCCCATCCTTTCGCTAGTCTAGACAGAACCCGCGTCCAGTCGAACGTGCATCCGACTGAGCCACTTGGCTGGCACTTGGGGCATGTAGTGATCTGTTTTGGTCAACACTGTGGCTTGCCGGCCTCGGTGGCTCAGTTGGATGCGCCGTCCGACTGGAGACCAGGAGGTCGCGGGTTCAACCCCCGCCGAGGTCGGCAACATTCTTTCGTAGAGATTGATCATGAAATATTTTCTACGGTCATTCTCTCCCTTCCGCTGATTCAAGAAGGGCAGTTGTCAGTTTCTGGCGAAAGAATGTGCACGATACTGGTTAACCGCTTAGAGGACTAAACCTGCCCAGTAAACGTGTGGCTAGGTAAACTGACCGCGCTCGACATGACCCCATTGGGTTGACTGGACCGTAAAACCTCAACACAAACAAACAAACACTGTGGCACATAATTATTTTCTTATCTTTAGTTAGTTCTATGTAATCAGCTGAGGAACAGCAATTTCTACAAATTTACATGTGCGCCCCAGCAAAGACTCAGATCAGCCTGCACATCACATTTGGTTGTCCGCATCAATTAGCTTTGGGTCTTTAGCTTTCTATAGAGTGCACGGACGAGTGAGTGCATGGATGTGCAGTCTTTGCTGAGTGCACATGCATTTTGCTACAAAAATCCGCCTTTTTCGTATGTGTTCATTTAACGTCGACGAGCATTTAAGTTTTACCCATGTCCGTGTGTCCATTGGTCACGTCCCGTCCAGTCACCTACTCCTTAACCATGACATTTAATAAGGATACTTCGCATTTTATAAGGAAACTAAGGTCACAGGCGAAATTAAAAAAAAAAAAAAAAAAAAAAAAAGGAATGTTTCCTGAAACCCAACCGACCCTGTCTCAACTCACTATTCAAAATAATAAAACTGCTAACATTGTGCGTAAAGAATGTCCGTCCTTGTAAGTATGCAATATTAATAAAATAGACCCTATCGGACCGTGCAGACTTGTCTGGATCAGCTATTTTCGCATTTGCAATAAGGTACGCTATAATGTCCGTCCTTGTAAGTATGCAATATTAATAAAATAGACCCTATCGGACTGTGCATACTTGTCTGGATCAGCTATTTTCGCATTTGCAACAAGGTACGCTACAATGTCCGTCCTTGTAAGTCATATATATAATCGGAGATTTGATTAACGTGCAGGTACAGGGGCATCATCCACATCAGTGGCCCCCCTTCCACATAGCTAGCTTGCTGCACGCATGGCAGATCTCACACCAGATCTCCAGGTACGTCTATCATGAGGGTTGATAGCCGAGAGCTTCCACTCTCTGCAATTCCTCTCTGTCAGCTGCTTCCATGTCATTTTTTGCCTCCCAGGCCCACGCTTTCCATCAACCTGTATGTCAAAGGCTGTCTTGATTGCACCACTGGAGCGTTCCACATGTCCATACCATCGAAGTCTTCTCTGCTTCAGATTGAGGTCCAGATCCTCAATGCCAAGCCGCACAAGTAGATCATTGGACCTGGTGGTGACAATGTCTTGCGGCCTGACATTGCAGATCTGTCTGATCATTGCCCTGTCATTTAAGTATGCACTATAAATAAAATAGACCCTATCGGACCGTGCAGACTTGTCTGGATCATCTGTTTTCGCATTTGCAATAAGGTACGCTTTTTACTATTCGGAACACTGTATGGGATTAACCGATAGACTCGTGAACCGCAAAATAATTACTTTTTGGGCAAGATACGATGACCTAGATCAGCCTGCGCCTAAAAATGTTTCTAGGTCCTGTTAACGCTGTCAAGCAAACTAGGTCCTGATCGGACAGCCAGCTGTCCTCTCATAAATTTTGGCTACTTATTTGTAGTTGGTAAAGTACCTTTTTTTGAATGACCGCCTTCCGTTACGCCGTTGGACAGCTGTTGTGTGTCACATCCGCACCAAAGTGGACATTCCTTCAACAAGTACCGTGTTTGCTTGAATAATAACGTTCAGTTTGATGCATACGCATTTTACATTACGAAACACGCCTATTCAAATATATAGAAAATTTCACTTTCAAAAACTGAAAATTTTTAGATAAAAAACTCTAATATTTTTTCATATTTCTGCTCAAACATAGATTGTGTGTACTCGTTAGAACCGCCTCTTCAAGGCGGTTCTAACCAGTACCCACAATCTATGTTTTGAGCAGAAATAAGAAAAATGATGTATACCCCTGTAAACCCTAGTTTTACTATATAAAAGTGGGGTTTAAGGGGGTCAAAATTACATAGGCGTGTTTTTGTGACGAGAATTTATTCTGTAATCATTATTCTGCAACACTATATTTACTCGAAACTCACATTTTTTAACTCGAAACTCACTTTTCCTACTCGAAACTCTCTTTTCTTACTCGAAACCTGCTTTTTTAACTCGAAACTCACTTTTCTTACTCGAAACTCACTATTCTTACTCGAAACTCGCTATTCTTACTCGAAACTCGCTTTTTTAACTCGAAACTCACTTTTCTTACTCGAAACTCACTACTCGAAAAATAGAAAACCTCTGAAATCGAAGTCTTTCATTCCAAAAAGTCCTTGTAAAAAATTATTTGTCAATATTAATTTTCTGCATGTACAAAACACTTGTTCGATACAATCGTGAAGAAGTGCAACCTTTGTTCAATATTGTTCCTACTTGACATTCAGGTCTCCTTTGATAATTGCGCTCATTTGCCCATAACACACACAGCTGCTGACGTAGCATTATTCGTCTAAATTAGGAGACGTCTAGCAATGTTTAAACATGTATGTCAGTTAATTATTCACTTATTAAGAAAGATTTCCAAACTTACGTTGAAATGTGTGACAAAGGCATTTTATTTTGTTTCCAAACGTGTCACCAAGTGCGCTTAGAAAACGACAACTTGGGGCGGATTTAGCATGCACATTTATTGAGTGCTGCCTGTTAATGAACAGGGTCCTCCAGTCTTATGCAAGCTTTCCAAGTCGCACGGAATAATGCTTTGGATAGAAAAGCTTTATTTATATTCAAATAAAGACAAATAACTTACCTAACTAACAGAACAGCACATGCTTCTGACACTACAAAAATGACTACTGGCTTTTGTCCAGCTAGATCCGTGACTGTCAGTTTTGTATTGATAATCATAAACTAACCAATGATCCCCTTAATATAACTAATTCAATTAACTATTAAACTTAGAAAGGGGAAAAAAACTGCATATGTATGTGGGTGTGCGCATGTCTGTATGTTCGTGCGTATGTTCATGGGTTGCGTATGCGCACATAAAACCTTATTTCCGGCCTGCGCGATTCTTATCATACCGCGAATTTTACATGGGCTATTCCGATCCTGCACTTTTTTTTTTTTTGTATAAACTTAATCACACCTTGCGCCTGTTGCTTCAAAAAAGACTGGTCAGGCCGTACATGCCAGCGCGGCCTGCTCAGTGTCCCCGATAGCAACTACAATTCAGGCAACCTAAGAAACCCCGACCAGACTGCACAATCTAGAACAGCCTTCTCAGCATTACTGAAATAACCCAGTTAACATATCCAGAATCTACGAAAGACCGGTAGTGACATTTCAACTACATTAATTCAAGGTTTCAACTTCACGAATTCACGATTTCAGCTTCACGAATTCACGATTTCAACTTCACGAATTCACGATTTCAACTTCACGAATTCAACTTCACGAATTCAGCTTCACGAATTCACGAATTCAACTTCATGAATTCACGAATTCAATTTCACGAATTCCACTTCACGAATTCAGCTTCACGAATTCACGAATTCAACTTTATGAATTCACGAATTCTACTTCACGAATTCCACTTCACGAATTCAACTTCAAGAATTCACGAATTCAGCTTCAAGAATTCACGAATTCAACTTCACGAATTCAACTGTTGAATTCCTGAAGTTGAATTCGTGAAGTGGAATTCGTGAATTCGTGAAGTGGAATTCGTGAATTCGTGAAGTTGAATTCGTGAATTCGTGAAGTTGAATTCGTGAAGTGGAATTCGTGAAGTTGAATTCGTGAATTCATGAAGTTGAATTCATGAATTCGTGAAGCTGAATTCGTGAAGTGGAATTCGTGAAGTTGAATTCGTGAATTCGTGAAGTTGAATTCGTGAATTCGTCAAGTTGAATTCGTGAATTCGTGAAGCTGAAATCGTGAATTCGTGAAGTTGAAACCTTGAATTAATGTAGTTGAAATGACACTACCGGTCTTTCGTAAGAATCTGACTAGCGTTGCAATATATAGTTCATAGGTTTACTATTCAGACTCGGACATTTTCCTACTTTTTAAAATATGAACAGAAAACCCTACAAACAATTAAATAATAATATAATCAATATAAATTTACGACTCATCGAACTGTCCAATTAGGATTCTAACAGATCTATTTCGTTGTCTAGTAGTCCTTCGAAATGGACTGTATCGGCGAGTTTTATATGTATAGTAAGGCTATATTCTTGCAACGCATCAATTGCACGCTATGTGTGGGATTTTTCAAACATTTTGCGATTTTCTCGCTTTCTGCGTTTAGCAACCAGTTTAGTCTTATTAAAGCTGCGTATCTTTTATATCACGCTACTATTAATAACAAATGGTCCGACTGTAAAAAACGAACCTTACTTTTATATTAAACTTGGTCAGCCTGCAGTGCAGTCTGCTCTGGGTCATAACAACTTGTACACAGTATATAGGTGCTACGGATGTTTAATTGTTTCTTTTGACAAAATATCTCAGCAGGTCACTAGACAGGGGACTCCATGCTAGTATTAGCTGATCTGAAAATGAAACGCTTTCATTTGCATGCCAGTAAGTCTCAAAATCTGTGAAAACATCAATATCTAGAGGCGCGTTGGCCATTGGTCACAATGGCCCACCTGAATAAACGACTGAAGAATTATAAAGCTCAGTGCAGCATTTTAGACTTTCGGTTGCCTTGGCAAGAAAGAATACATGGTTGATGACTATTTAATGAATGTTTCTGTACCTGCTATGATTTTTGTACCTGCAATGATTTTTGTTTTGTTTTTATTGGAGTTTTACCCTCTGTCGACACATTTTAGTTTATGTCTGTCTTGTATAATGAAAAGTGTGCTTTTGGATAAATGAACACACTGCCACATAATGTTGAAATGCGTCCAAGCCCATGTCTCCAGGGTACGTAATTTAGTAGGCACTCCCAACTGTGAAAGGCGAGGAGTTGCTGAGTCTGATACTTATGGGCGCCGTTTTACTAATTAATCCATATTTATAGATATCCGAAATTCGATTTATGGATATCCATAATTCGAATAAGTGATATCCATAAATTAGCCGAATAATGGATATCCATAATTCGAATTATAGATTTCCATAAATCGATTTAATGATATCCATTATTCGACTAATGGATGTCATAAATTCAGATTGATTTATGCATATCAATTAATCGGATTATGGATATCACATGTGAATTACGGATATCAATACAAGGGATTATGGACATCCATTGTTCCACTGATTAATGTTATCCATAGTTCACCGCAAAGGCCTTTGGTAAAATGATTTCCCATCAGTCACGTGACTGATTTCAAGCTGGCGTAATCGCAAAATTTATTCTGGCGCGAGAGAAGAAAATACAATAAATTGCTATTGATAAACAAGGTAAAAAAAAATAAAACGTTTTTGTTATTCTTCTATCTGTTTGCAGTGTGCACCACTTCTTCTTCATGTTATCTCATAATCTCATAATGGCCCGCTAGTTATCCTGAAGTCATTCCATGGATTTTGACACACTAAAGCATTATTTGACGTTTCATTACCCTAACTATTCACGAATAGTACTTTATTGCCCTGTTAATGCTTATTTTAGCAAACTGTGAAACACGTTTCATTTTGTAAGTTTTTTGTTGTTTTTTTTTTTTTTTGTTTTTTTTTTTTGTATTTCGTTTTTACAACTATGTATTAAACATTTGCCAAAATCGCTTTGAATCTTTAAAAACACTACAAAATTGGATCCACTAAAGAACCGAATTCGACAGTTTTTTATTTTTTTTTTTTTTTTTTTTTTTTTTTTTTTTTCATATTTTTAGTGTAAAATGCAGCTGGAAAATATGAAG
Source organism: Anodontia alba (assembly GCA_964016985.1). Classification (NCBI taxonomy): domain Eukaryota; kingdom Metazoa; phylum Mollusca; class Bivalvia; order Lucinida; family Lucinidae; genus Anodontia; species Anodontia alba. The sequence continues at coordinate 37,917,697 of OZ024837.1, read as the reverse complement.
CCCCGCATATGATACCATGGTTTTTAGTACAAATGTTTCATAAACGAATGAAGACTATTTTGTAAAAACAAATCAAGGTGTCGAAATTGCGGCTTCATGTTCAAATAAAACAAAATATAATACGAGATCTAGATAAGACTTTATATTGTATTCTGCTTGCGCTACCAAGTTTTTTTTCTGCTTTTTGAAAGAAGGACAATAAGATAAAGCAACTGCCGTCCATTAGAAAAAAAAAGAAAGAAAAAAATAACCACAGAGAAGCAATATGTATGACATTTCATCCAAAATGCCAATAAAACCGCTGTTATTTTTTTTTTTTTTTTTTTTTTTTTTTGCGATAAGAATCCCTCTAGAATCACCTCTGGAATCACCTCTAGGAGGACTAATCCTTCTGGAATCACCTCTGGAATCACCTCTAGGAGGACTAATCCCTCTGGAATCACCTCTAGGAGGACTAATCCCTCTGGAATCACCTCTGGAATCACCTCTAGGAGGACTAATCTCTCTGGAATCACCTCTAGGAGGACTAATCACTTGAGGGCACAAAAAGTCCGATGTAAGCTGATAATGAACCAAACAGGCAATCTGTGCATGTTTTCTAGAGAAAATTGCACATGATTATAATTTAGCATTAATATGTCTTATCAAACCCTACCAAACCTAACATGGGCTACCGCTGAACCTACCTTACCTTTGCCCCACGTCCATCCCGATATTTAAGCAGTTCTCAAATCGGAAAACTGACGGGAATAGCAGAGTAAAAAATCTAATATGCAAAGGGAGCAGTCGTTATTATTTATTTTTTTTATTTTTTATTTTTTTTATTTGAAAAGATCAAATATAATATTCATAATTTGAATTAGTGATATACATAAATGGACCGAATAAATGATACCCATAATTCGAATTAGTGATATCCACAATTCGAATTATATATATCCAATAATCTAAATGATATATGGATATCTATAATTCAAATTATGGATATCACTATTTCGATTTATGGATATCCATAATTCGAATTAATGATATCCATAAATGAGGTGATTTAATGATATCCATAATTCGAATTAATGATATCCATAAATGAGGTGATTTAATAATATCCATAATTTGAATTAGAGATATCCATTATTCGTTTATATTAATGGATATCATTAATTCGAATTATGGATATCCATAAATAATTATTCATGCCCATAAATGACTATGGATTACTAATTCGAATTATGGAAATCACTAATTCAATTAACGGATATCCATAAATAATAATCGATATCTATAAATAGGGAATTAATAGTAAAAAGGCGCTCCATAGATACTACATATGTAGTATGTATCTGCGGTTAGTGTATACAACGAGAACAGTGATGATATCTGGTCTAGCTGTACAAATTCACTTACATACTCTGCATGTGTGGATATATCTTCTATTGCTAATATTTACAATGAATATGCACGTCAAAAACACAGCATATTTGAAGTATGGCCTTTTACTGAACATTTGTACCAGAGATTATAGTGAACCCACTATTTTTTTCCGCCGTTTAGTCAGACCGCATTACACAGGGCAAAAATTTTCAGCTGACAGAGCATTCGCATTTTTTTAGCTGAATCTCTCGCTGGGTCGTACCTATCTGAAATTGCAACAAAATATGGCGGTAGTTTCATGTCAGTGTGGCTGAGGTGTGATCCTGAAGCGCGGCGGCACTGTAAAAGAGAACCATTTCCCAGGCATCCAGACATTTTAAGACCCTTACCGACAGGTTTTTGCCATTGGCATCATGTATAACAAACAAACAAAAGCCTAAGAGTGCAGATTGCAAAGCACTCATCAAGCAGAGTAAGATGTCTTTTTGCGGATTGGAAAAACACAATTATGTTTCCAAGATTATAGGCCAATTAGAAAAAGATGATGGTACAATTCTAACTGAACAGCAAGAAATTCTGAAGGAAACTGAAAATTTCTACAGAAAATTATATGAAAATAAAGATGGAAAATTGGAAAAAAATGACATACCGGTAGAACAATATATGAATGATAGCAACATGACCAAACTTAAGAATGAAGAGGCAAATACAATAGAGGGTTTGTTAACTTATAAGGAAATATCAGATATTCTATATAATATGAAACATGACAAAAGTCCAGGGTTAAGCGGATTTTCTGCTGAATTTTTCAAGGTTTTTTGGAGACAGTTAGGAATTTTTGTTCTTAGGTCACTAAATTTAGGATATGAAATTGGAGAGCTATCAGTCACACAAAGGCTAGGAATTATTACATGTATCCCAAAGGAAAATAAACCAAAGCAATTTCTAAAAAAATGGAGACCACTAACACTTCTTGATACAGTATACAAGATTGTTTCTGGTGCAATAGCTAACAGAATTAAATCGGTAATAGACAAATTGATAGATAAAGACCAAACAGGATTTATAAAAGGAAGATACATTGGTGAAAACACTAGATTAGTATATGATTTAATGAAACATACAGAGCAAAAAAACATTCCAGGACTTTTATTATTAATAGATTTCGAGAAAGCTTTTTACTCCTTGTCATGGTCATTTATCCAGAAAGCATTAACGTTTCTTAATTTTGGTTACTCCTTAAGAAGATGGATACATACATTTTATAGTAATATTACATCAGCAATTATTCAGTGTGGCTATTTATCAGCATTTTTTAATATAAGTCGCGGATGTCGACAAGGGGATCCATTATCTCCTTATCTATTTATCATATGCACAGAATTTCTGTCAAACTCAATAAGGAAAAATAAGAAAATAAAAGGCATATTTTCAAATGATACAGAATTTAAAGTTACACAATTTGCAGATGATACAACGATATTCTTAGAAGGCTCAAAGGAATCTTTAAATAGTACACTTGAGGAGTTAGAAAAATTTGCAAAAATATCAGGCCTTAAAATAAACTTTGATAAAACACAACTTGTTTGGATAGGCTCCAAAAAATACAGCTCTGACACAATTAAAACGAAATGGAAACTTGCATGGGGACACCATAAATTTAAGCTGTTGGGGATAAATTTCAGTGTTGATCTTGACAGTATGGTAAATGAGAATTTTGCAATAAAATTACAACACCTTCAAAATATAGCCAAACAGTGGGCAAAACGGTCACTATCACCATTAGGTAAAATAACAGTTATAAAAACATTTATAATAGCAATATTTAATCATCTCTTCATAATGTTGCCAAACCCAAATAATGAAATAATCCAAAAAAATAAATGATATACTGTTTGATTTCTTATGGAATAGCAAGACTAGTAAACTGAAACAATCTACAGTAATCAAGCAGTATTGTGATGATGGATTAAAAATGATTAACTTAAGGGCTTTTATAGATGCTCTCAAATCTACTTGGATAAGAAGGCTTTTAACTACAGACAGTAAATGGCTTGCTTTAATAACATCACAAATTAAAATTCATGAATTAACAGGAAACAATATGAAATATGTAGAAGATAGAATTTAAAGAATTACTAATCAATTTTGGAAGGATGTCCTACAGTCAATAATAAATATAAATAGGAAAACTTTAGTTACTGAGGAATATGTATTGACAAGTCCAATATACTATAACAAAAATATACAGATTGGCGGAACACACATATATTATAAATCTTGGTTCGACAATGGTATAAAATATGTCAATGACTTAATAAATGAACATGGGGAATTCTATGAGCAAACTGAATTTATGCAAAAAACAGGTATCCAAACAAACTTTTTACAGTACAATGGTTTAATAAAATCAATAAAAATGTACCTAAAAATATAAATATACAAATTACTCATAAACAACCATGTCCATTCACTCCGTCACATATTTATCCCATGCTACAACAAAAGAAAGGGACCCAAGCCATGTATAACATCTTAAATAGAAATAAAGAAATACCTACAGGACAGGTAATAAGCTATATAATATAACAAATAACGATTGGAAGAATATATATCTATTTCCCTTCAACATAACCAAATATCCAGCAATGCAATGATTTCAAATAAGCATAAACCATAACATACTAGTAACAAATAAACTGCTGTATCAAATGAGAATAAAAAAAATGACTCATTATGTACCTTCTGCCAGTCAAATAATGAAACAATTATCCATCTATTATGGAAATGTGATAAAACCCAAAAGTTTATTAGAGAGATAGCAAGGTGGTTAGGTACTTGCAATATTCAATGTAATATTACAGAAGAATATTTTATATTTGGCTTGCAGAGGGAACATACCTTCAGCAAAATATTTAATTTCATATTGCTTTATGCAAAATATTATATATATCTGGCTAGATGTAAAAAGCAATCTCTGACTCTAAGTGTTTTTCAAAAGAAACTGAAATTTATGTATAAAGTTCATAAGGATATAGCTTATTCACATAAAAAAAAGATGAATTCCAGAAAGACTGGAGCCGATATCAGACATTAATTAATAGAATTACTTAACATAATGATACAGAAATATAGTAATTAAAATAATGATAGTTGTTTGACATATAGAGATATTCTGTGCAACATCCAACCCACTCCATCCCGTCCCCCTCCCCCCACCCCACCTGCTACCCCTTTCCCTATACCGTACTGCCAGGTATAAAAAAAAATGATGACAAATATGATCTGTAAACAGTTAGGAAAATATAATGGATGAGTGATTGTAAAAAATGTGCACTATCTTAATTTCCAAGGAAATTCAACTTAAATTTTATAAAGGTATGATCATATGAAAGAGAATGAGAGAATAGTGCACATGATGAGTGGCAATGATGGCTATAAGATGGATAAAAGAAATTGCTTTTGTATCTTTTTGGATAGCCCGGATCCAAAAAGAGATTTGTAACGGGTAAGGAGAATAAAATTTACAGATTTCAAAAAAAAAAAAAAAAAAAAAAAAAGATGTCTTTTTGCCATGCAACCATGTAAATACGCCACTTTTATTTCATTATAAAAGCATATCTGTTTTCAACCCGGTTTGGCGATTTTGTCATGACCTATTTTAATATTCAAATTCACAAACCGAGGTTTAAAAGATAGGTCAATGTGCACCAGCTATACGGCTTAGACATAGAAATTACATAATTGTCGAGTACCTATAGCAAGATGATTTCCGTTATGGCCAGGTGCAGGTAAATCGTGCACCTTTCCTTGATGCATTTATTTTCGAAATCGGTATTTCCTCTGACAAACACTCAGTGAAATCGACTAAAAACTGTCTGACTGCTAATCTTATGTTTTTTACACTATGAATGTACAACAGCCAGGTAGCCAGCCTCGGTGGCTCGGTCAGTTGCGTGTCTGACTGGTGATAAGGAGGCCTCTGGTTCTATCCCTGTCGGATCCGGTAACATTCTTTCGTGGAGAGTGGTGATGCCTTTTTTTTTTTTTTTTTTTTTTTTACGGACAATCTCTCCCTTCGCGGTTAAACTCAAACTCAATCCGACCCAACAACTAGACGATTGAACTTTCTTTCTCTCTTATTACGTTTGGTTATGCAAGTGATAGTTCTAACGTTTGACACGAAATCGAGTTGTCCCGAGTTCGGGTACTGCAACATGTGCTGAAAAATGCCTCCAAACACTCCTGATTACGTCCTACCTTGTGCCAAAGCAAAAGACATTTGTACGCCAGTACAAAAGTACAAAAAGGGATGTTGCACTATTGTCGCCGCTAACTCACACGACATAACAACGTCGCGCCGACATCGCCGCGAAGTCATGACGACGTCTCAACGTCGGATCAATGTTGTTACGTCGCCGAGACGTCAAAGGAACATTGTACGACGTTGTGTGTTTACTACAATGTAGGATCGCCGCCTTTAAATACAGTCAACCCTCTTTATACCAACACTCGATACAACGACAAAATTCGTAATAACGACTATTTGAATGTCACGAAACCTTTGCTCAAAAGGTGACGGTTACTAAGAAATTATGCAAAAGCACAAAATCTTCAAGCAACAGAGAGGCGATTCTAACAAATATCCAAAGCATATGTTCTGTGAAGAAATAAGAATAAAACAAGGCCTTTTTACATATTAGTATGTACATTAAGGATTCTTTACAACAGCTAATTCATTAAAATGGAAAATTTTTGGGAATAAATGCTGTCGCTGTAACGAGGGTTCACTGTATATGGCAGTTTTTACTTTAATGTTTAAACGTCCATCCCGGTAGTTTTTACTGCTGTTTATTCTAAGGCGGTGATTCTGGTGTTGTTTGTTTGTTTCCACGGCTTTGTGACTGATGCGAAGGTTTCTTCATGTTTGTCCTGTCCGTTGTCTTATTGTTGTGTTTGATAGATCCTGTCTAGCATTGCGATCACCTTGTTAGGAAAGACCCAGTAAGCATTCTTTATAAATCTATAGCGGGACGTTATCGGCCCGTCAGCTACCCTGACGGGCCGATAACGGCCCGCTATAGATTTATAAAGAATTCTAGCTGGGGAATGAGCTGGTTGCTTTGCTTTCTGTCGGTCTGTTGCTTGTTTCCTGTTTCTCATACTTTCTTTGCTCTTCTGCTTGATTTTATGGTGTATGGGTGGGGGGTGGGTACTCTGTGTGTAGATATATTCCCTTTGCCTACACTATGAAGACTACCTTCCATATTGCCTATATGTGATCTTATTAGAGGGATGGTCCTGATATTTAATGTAGAATAAAGCTCCAGCTAAGGTGCTTTAGTTGTTGTTGTTGTTTTTTTAACCAAAAAGAACTGATTTTTTTCTCAACAAAAAAATATGTTCTCGTACTCATTAGAAACGCCCCACTGAGGTGCTTGTAATGAGTACCACAAAATATTATTTATTGAGACATAAGAAAAATATATTATTCCGATACCCAATCTTATCTGGAGCAGTGCAGAATTACAAGTAAACCCCATTTGGGACTGGAAAAAGCCTGGTCTTAAAAGCGGAATTCGGCTGTACTTCTGAAATCGCGTTTCAAGCATAAGTATGGCCTAGAATGAATTTTAAAGGTGCTCTTACACGGTATAGGAAATTTACATTGGTTTCTGCCCACGCTTGGAATTGGATGAAATTCTGCACAATGGTTGCCTAGGGTATAACACTGATGATTATGAGGCATTGGCTTTTAAATCTAGTTCCATTGTAAATTTATGGTGTTTTGTACGCGGCCACTACCAAATCAGGGGGTGCCCTAATGATAACCTTCGTACAGTAAACAGTATTTCATTTTTCAGATGCTGGAATGTTTTATTAATTAAGACCGTCATTAGTACATGTGTTGATACTATGGATGGCTTCATTTACTTAGCAATAGTGTTGGAGCAATAACTAAGTTGAACGGTAGCCCCATATTTCATCTGCAGGTTATGTATTCATCCAGATATTATCTGCAATTTTACCATGTTTCGATTCTTGTCAAGACACCATTTCAGCATAAAAAATTTTCATATGTATTAGGAATAAACACATGAAATTTCATAAAAATTGAAGGCCGGTAACATGTTGTTTGAACAGCCTGAATACATATAGTCCTGAGTCGGCAAAATATGAAATTACCCAATACTCATGTATAAGTAGTATCGTGTAAAGTCAACTTATCAATAGCTTTCAATTTGGATTACCATGGTATAGTATGATTTGTATAAGAAGTTGATACCATAATTGTACATATTCATTTATAACCAGTTGACTGAATTGCACCTTGTTGAACACTATGTCCAAAAAAAGCAACTTTTCGTTTACATGATCTAGACCATGCAGACACTAAGTCCAAGTTCTCTGTATCTGTATATATAGGATTCCACTTCAAATACTTGACTGTGGAAATATTTATCAGATAATAAAAAGCAGATAACAGTCTTGTTACTGATGATGATGATTATGAAACCTGGGTCTAGCTTTAAAGTTGGTCGTTCAGGCAGATAGTCATGGTGGGCACAACGCATACCAAGTAATGAGTACTATCCTAGGACACCTGATTAAAATCTTCAGGGTCCATGTCTGTTGATTTCAACATTCAGAATTGTCAATCTTCAATGGATTAATGAGTAAATACAACAATGTGGACTTCTTGTCCAAAAATCAACTATAAACTTTGGTGTAAACTGGATAAATGCCTCAAAAATAACAGAGTAACGAAAAGAAGTGATATAAACGGGCAATACTGTGACTACTTGTTCACACTTAGTAAATACAAAAAAGCACAATATTGTCAAACCCACAGCAGAAGATTTCACAGCTGGTACAAAACACACACCAAGACACTCAATATTGGAAAAAACACTACAGCTTAAATACAATCAGTAATGAACAACTAAAGTCTGTGTCATATGGACACATACAAGCTTAGTACTGTTTCTTTAGGTAAGATTATGCACTTGCTGACCAAATACTTTAGCTCTCTTTCTAAAATGAAAGAATAACTTTGCAGAAATATGATCTGCGAAGAACAACAAAGAAAGTAAGAGCAGTTGGTATTAAGAAGAATGAAATTATATTCAGCTAAAATATTCAATGGAAGAAAGAATTAAAGTATAAGAACTAAAACAAAACTTGAATACTAAAAGCCTCCTTTCAAAACGTATTACAACACAAAAACAGAGACAAGGTGAAAATAGAATTAATTAAATACCATAGAACTGCCAGCAACCAAATGAATGAAAACTGTTCAAAAGCTCTTCAATACATCCTTTAGATTCACATTAAGACCACACAAGTTAGCTGTTTTAAACTCCTGTGGTAATTAACATATGGCGGAGTTTCAAACTAGTATGGAAGTCCTTAGGCAAATAACTAAAATATGAATGTCATACAACCTTTGGAAAAATCTTAAAGCTTTAACATGAAGAACTACAGAACACCAATTTGTTGTTTAAGTCAAACTATGTGCACTAGAATAGAACTTATGCAGAACAGAAACAATGTCATATATGCTTACTGTAAGGAAGAAAGGATAGATTTGCTTTTCTGATAGCAAAAGTTAAGACCACATAAACAGTATTCTGCGCTGCTGTCATCAAAGATAACTATTGAAACAAAGAGAAAAAATCCAGTGTCAGTGTCAATTCGATCGCAGAAAATACCGATTGAAGTGACACATTTGAACATGTTACAGGACAAGAAATCCAGTGTTCATAATTTCAAAATACAATATAGACTTGCAAGCAAGCTATAGATATATCAGAAGTCTATAGGTATTATTTTCTTTTCAAGCGTTCTTAGTTTTGTTAGAGTTCACCAGTCCAGAAGCAAATCTCCAAAAATCCTAAAATCTGGATGGGGATGCAAATCCTTCTTCAAAACAAACAAACAAACAAGCAACAACTACTTGCAATAGTACGTATGCACATCTTCTTAATATGACAATGGAGATTATGGATCTCCCTGTTTTATGCCTATTTTTGTAATGGTGAGAATGGATACCCCTGTTTTACACCTATTTTAGTTTTATGCCTTTTGGGAAGTAATTATACAAAATGCTCAATGATTTGCTGACATGAATTAAAGCGTAAGATTTTGTTAAGCCTAATTTGTTAATTAGAATTTCTTTAGATTTAATTTGTTATGCTGTCTACATTAGTGATAGTTGGTTAGTCAGAGTCCATATAAATAGAAGGCAAGTAATAGAAAGTCATGAAAATTTAATGGGTAGCTCAAGATATATTCATTCCGAGTTGTCTAAACTCTCTTTGATTTGTTAAGTGTTAGAAGTGTTTAATAACACTGCCTTTCTCTACTGTTTTTTTATCAATGTAACAAAATAGTCAATTTCGTAAAAATCGACCTATATCCTTTCAAGGCCTAAAATGACAATGTTACCGGTTTTGCTTTTTTATGAAATCTGGCACAGCTATAGAGGATATATGTAGCAAATTTTCCTGGTAGTATGAAATCTTGACAAAGATAATAACATATTAATTTTGAAAGTTTAATTTTGATATGTTTTTCATTTTTTGGTAAAAAATTCAGATTTTTTATAATCAATTTATCAGAAAATGTTAACTTTAATTAAATATAAATGTTTTGTGGTACCAACAGAATTACTATGGTGTTCACCATTCAGCACAGCACAAGAATCTTAATACTAAATTAAACTTAAGATGTATGACATACTTATTTGGAGACAGGTATCAGCTCATGGGGGGAGTGAGTCAAGGTTGCGTCCTGAGTCCAACTTTTATTATATAATTTAATAAGCACATTATCATAGGTTGCTTGTGCCTAGTTATTATTATACAAAGTTTCAGAAAAATCCATGCGTGGGCAGAAATGAAAGATGCCCTTTAAAGAAAAAGCAGGCTAACGCCGTCTATTAAAAAAACAACAACACACACACACACACACACACACACACACACACACACACACACACATTAGTTTGTAGAAATAACATTTCGGCAAACAAAGTATTCATAATCAGAATCGAACCTGCCTTCATTTATCTTCCCAGGCTTACCCTATATAATGCGAGCACAGTCGAGGGAGGGCCAAATTTTTTAAAGTACCGTTTTTATGCTTTTGTAATGCTCGGCCGGGATTTGAACCCGTGACCTCCCGTTCCTGAAGCGAATACTTTTGCACTGAGCTATCGTGGCGGGTTCGCTGAGGTATCGGGCCAGTTCACTGAGGTATCGGGACCTTTTTGTGGGCTTTTTTGATGTGTTAAAGCCAGTGAATCACTCACAAACTACAAGAAGGGCAGTTTCAGTTTCTGGCGAAAGAATGTTCACAATACTGGTTAACCGCTTAGAGGACTAAGCCTGCCCAGTAAACGTGTGGTTAGGTACACTGACCGCGCTCGACATGGCTCCATTGGGTTGACTGGGCCGTAAAACCTCAACACAAACAAACACTTGAAGCGTTTTGTGGTTAAATCAGTGTTCGTATGATTCGCCTGCTTTTACACGTATCTACCCAGCTAGCATACTACGTAAATCTACATCGGGCCGTCATCGGGCCGTCATCGGCCCGTCAGCTACCCTGACGGGCCGATGACGGCCCGATATAGATTGTAGCTGACGGGCCGATGACGGCCCGATGTAGATTTACGTAGAATGCTGACTGGGTATAAAGTATTTTTTTTAATGGAAGCTTGTTAAAGAAGGGAGAAAATCCCGCTTAGCAATTTTCAAGGGAAGCATATGAGAAAACGTTTTACTTCATATTATAGTCTTTGATTGTGCAAGCGATCAGGTGAAGGAGAAAAGGATAATTGTATTATATATATGTACTAACACTTGAAGTCTCTCTCAATAAAATTGTTACAAGTACGTATGCGTATAAATACGGATAATATGGGATATGCAAAGCTTCTTGTAAATAATCTTTATATACGTATATTAAGTTGACAAGATTGTTGTCGAATGCATCCTGGGGTGGTTGGGTGGTGCGAAGGTGCTGTGTATCTTACATCACCGGGGCGTCCAGCTGATATTGGCTTACAGTTGGGCAAGGCCTGCTATCCTTGTAGCAGGTAAGGGTAGAGGGGGAATGTTTTTATTTCTTCTGTTTCTTCACTTTCATTCCTGTTCCTCTTTCTTCCCTGTCCCTTTCGTCTCCTCTACTATCTCTTCTATCTCTTTTCTCCCTTTCTCTGGGAGACGACACAAAATGACCCTCAAGGGTTGACGTGTCGTTAAACCCCAACACAATCAATCAATCGAATGCATCCAACTGAGCCACTAGAGCTATATTGTTTGAGTTGAGTTTACCTAATTACTAACAATCTTTCAAACGGCCTTCGTGCTGAAGGCGGTAAAGTCAATAAATAGTTAAGAAGAACTTACATTTTCAACAGCAGGGGTCTTGTTAATCTAGCAAGTTAGACGTAGGTATGGATTGATTTATTTGATTCTTTCTGTTAAAAGATGTACATGTGATGCCTGACACGCACTGTGCGTCCTGCTGCGGGACGGTAGGGGGAAGGGCGGAGGTACTTTGAATCTTGCCTGCTACATAGGCTAGGACTATTTTGAGGGGTTTTGAATTTTGAATTTTACTATTCTTTAGGGTTTGGGGAAAAAAAGTGTGTGTGTGTGTGTGTGTGTGTGTGTGTTTGTTGTTTTGTTTTTTGGGTTTATTTGTTGTTTTGTTTTTTTGTTTTGTTTTTTATTTTGTTGTGGTTAAACGTTACAATGAAACCTTCCTACCACCCAGATAGGACATTGGACAACTGTTTTGGATGTTTATAAAAAGGCAAATTATTGTTTAATAACTGCCGAAATTAATTCTGTTTCACAGCCATATAAAACAGATGAGAAGGAATAGCGGAAAGTCTACACGTGGTATAACTAAACGTAAGATTGAAAAAATTATATACTTACCTCACTTTCTTCTTCGTTCAGGCGTGGTTGATTTTCGCGGCAATATTTAGAGCGAAACAAAGGAAATTATTATCTTGCTTAGTTTCGAATTTAACGACATGTTTACATGTATCTGCACGTCAGAACTGATCACTTTTAGGTGATTACTATCATAAAAAAAAAATGGTGGTTCTGGTTCACAAGAAAATATTGCAATATTTAGATAAATACGACAGAAAACGAAGCCAAGTAAAATACGAAAATATATAAATTGAGAGATGCAACTGATATGGGTCGCACGTTCTTGGAACATCCTGAAAACGTAGTACAAAACGAAAACGTTTACCGTCACATAAAATAAAAAAATAAATAAAAGAAAACAAAAAGAAAAAAGATAAACGACCGTTGGGAAGTTTAATTACATTTGGAATACTCCTTATTTATTTCCATGTATAATGAGAAATTTTACGCTTAATATATTTTTGCAGGATAATTATAATTATTGTCTGTCACCACATGAAATTGGTTCAAATTCCAACCTCGGTCTTTCTCCGCCAATATATTATAACTGAATGGTTATAATCGAAATAAAGCCTACATATAGTTATGAAAGCTTATATAATTGTCTGCAAAATGTCAGCTCTGAAAGTTCTTATAACGTTTTCACTATGTTAGTTCCAACTGACCCTAAATTCAACCTATAAATAACGTTCTAGCAAGGTTTTCACAATGTTAGGTCCAACAAAATCTATCTAGGTAACGTTACAGCAACGTTGTGTATTAGCTGGGATATAGCTATACATATTATTCTCTTGTTTTGCTTCTTATTCTGTATTTTTGTTTAATTTGCCGCTGCAAATAGCCCTTTCTGTAACAGTGCAAAACTGAAATTAGAAAGCGATATCATTTTTGCACTAGTGCAATATCAACATGATATTATTTTTGCACTGTTGCTGTTTTGCAGCGAATCTAGCCGTAAAAACAAAATTATCTAAGCAAAAATCAGTTGTGTTTTCTTTACTTGCGACTTTCAAACTATAAGAATAATCTATATTATGTTGTTGTTGTTTTTTTTTTTTGTTTTTTTTTTGTTTTTGTTTTTTTTTGTTTTTATTTTATTTTTTTTGTTTTTTTCAGTATGACATCATATTTCATGAAGTCAAGAGAAAATGACATCAGCAATTTTGACGTCATGCAACTCCAACATTCCAGTATGGAACATGTAGTATAGATTGAGATTTGTTAATGTTCGACAAACAAGCATTACTGATCTAAAGAAAACGCACAATTTTGATATTGCGTGCTGGTATTGAGAAATATCGGCAGATATAGATCTTTGTTCCCCTGATTTTATCGTTCATTTCTTATCCTGTAATATTTATAGCTATATAATAAATTTTGGAATTACAGATATCTTTAATTAAAATGAAGATATTTGTAATAGAAATAGAGATATCTCTAACTGAAATGCATATACCTGTATTTGAAATACAGACACTTTTATTTTCGATGATGACATAGATATCTGCATTTCAATTAGAGATATCAACACTTCAAATACAGATATCTGCATTCTAATTAACAAATATATCTTATGCAGCTGAATTCTGGATATTTGCATTCAAAATGCATGTATTACTGATTAAAATGCGTATATCTGTAATTGAAATGAGACATCTAATTTCTAATTTAAATAGAACAAAGGCTCCATATATCGACACTTTTAGTATTACTGTTTGTCTAAATCCTATCTTAAAAGATAGGTTCTTTTAATCGACACCATTTTGTTAAACAGCACTGAATTGACTAAATATGATGTTGTAGACAAGTTTTTACAGCAAATTATAACCAAGCAAATGAATCCAAAGTCATACGAGGGGAGGACCCTATTATAGACATCTGTCTTCTTTTATCGACACCCCTATGGTTTTAAAGAATATGGTAACAAATAACCTGTTGAACATCAGAAATAAACATAAAAAACTTTTATTATTAAACAATATTCTTTTAGCAATATAACCGGAGCAGCCCCTTAGATACCATCTATGTGGGGCGCTTCTAATGAGTACGACAACATTTGTTGTTGTTGTTGTTGTTGTTGTTGCTGTTTTTTGTTGTTGTTTTTTTATTGCTACTGTGGAGACGTCGGATGAACGTTGTTACAACGTTATGTGTTTACTGGGATCGTCGCTTATAAATATATTATTGCATAAAAAGCAGTGTCGCACGTTATTTACAGCCGTGCATTAACCGGCGAAAGGCCATGTATTAACAAGGCAATTCACGCGCTGTTAAAGCACGGCTACGCAGCTTTCAATATGATCGTACCGGGGCCACAGATTTGCTGCCGTTACGACATATGTACTGCCAGGGCCTAGAAAGAGCAAAGTCCGTGAAAATTGCGTTCGCGAGACATCGGTAAAAAAGAGAAACAAAATAGTGCAAGAAATAACGCGCAATGTAGCAAATATTTTCAGTTTTTATGCAATAATAGCGATCGAATATGGTTTTTCAATGCATTAACATTCGGTAGGTCCTTTGGGAGGTGTTGAAATCGCCTTTTGAGCATAAATATGGCCGAGAATGAATTTTATTTTTGGAGATAAAGAAGGTTAACGTCGCATATTTAACAGAAAAAAAAAAAAACAACAGACAACATAGGTTTGTAGAGCTCATATTGCGGCAAACAAAGTATTCATAATTAGAATCGTACCTGCCTTCATTTATCTCCCCATGCCTACCCTTTATAATGCGAGCTCAGTCGAGTAAATTTGTAGTACAATTTTTATGCTTTTTGTAAGGCGAGGCCGGAATTTTTGAACCCGTGAGATCCCGTTCCCGAAGCGAATTCGTTTGCACTGGGCTATCGGGGTGGGTTCGCTGAGCTATCGGCGCCAGTTCACTGAGGTATCGGGGTCTTTTTTGTGGGCTTTACTGATGTGTTAAGGCCGGAGAATCACTCACAAACTCGAAGCGTTTTGTAGTTGAATCAGTGTTCGTGTGATTCGCCTGCTTTTACACGTATCTATAAAGTATTTTTTTTAAAGCGGGAGCTTGTTAAATAAGGGAGACAACCGCAACATCCCGCTTGGCAATTTGAAGGGATACACAAGTAAGGACATTATTTACTTCATAACGTAGTTTAAAATCATTATGCAAGAAATCAGGTTAAAGAGAAAAAGGGATAATTGTGTTTCATATTATTTATATATACTAACACTTCAAGTCTTTCTCAATAAAATTGTTGTTACAAGTACGCATGTGTATAAATACAGATAATATGGGATATGCATAACTTCATGTAGTCCGGCTCCAGACCCTTTCTTTATTTTTCTTCTCTCTTTTTCTTCTTCTTTGGAGGGGACACAACATTTGTATAGCTTGTAGAATGTTTGTTTACTTCAGTCCCTCAGCCATAGGTAACTTGAAGTTGGATTAAATAGTATCATGATAAAAAGAAATAATGTAGAGAAAGACAGAAATACATATAAAACGAAAACGACTGGAACCAGTCTAAACTTCGTGTAAATAATCTTTAGAAATGCATATATCAGTTGACTGCACCACGAGCGCTATATTGTTTGAGTTGAGTTTACCTAATTACTATCAGTCGTTCGATAGTCACTGTCCGGAATTGACCGGACGGTCAGTGTTTTCACGTTGGATGTACGTTCTATCCTTCACCGGAGGCAGCAATGCCGGAGGTGGACGGATAAACACACCTCCACCGGAGGCAGCAATGCCGGAGGTGGAAAAAAAACAAACCTACTGGTTAACCGCTTAGAGGACTAAGCCTGCCCAGTAAACAAAAAAATAAAAATAAAAAAATAAAAAAATAAAAAATAATAATAATAATAAAAATAATAATAATTACAACAATCTTTCATACCGTCTTCGTGCTACAGACGGTAAAATGGATAACTTTTATGTGTAAGATTAAGGTTCGAAATGTTCAAAGTCTGTAGAATCGCTGACCAAACACGACTCTAAATGACCAAAGTGGTGTTGATGGGATGTTGAAACAACAAATGACTCTCATTGAATGAACAAATGGATACATGTTAACTGACTACTATGTAAAGTATGAATACTGTGCACGGCATTGAACATGTTGGTAGCCTTCGCTCGCCATGCTTGGATCAGCTGACATTCATTCATTTCTTTCATTATATTCTTTCATAGACTATTTATTTACAAAACAAAGCCTTAGATTATGTGTATGGATATGACATTGTCCACTGACCTGTGACTTCTGGTTTCAGTCTTGAATTTGATTTAATAAAACTGGGAACCGGAGGACTCAGGTCGCTGTGTTTTTGTTTGTTTTTTTTTTTTTTTTTTTGTTTTTTTTTTTTTTACCTTTACTAATCTCAAGGCAAACAACAGGCGACAAATATTGTGATATCCTAGTCTTCCCGGAATGATGGAATTAGGCATTTCAAGCGGATTGTCAACTATTTAGATCGACAGACTGAGTGAAGTGTCGAATTCTCTATCAGTCGAAGTGTTTTCTCAAAGTGGATATTTCTTTAACTTTTACCACACACTCTCTAGGTCAATTCAGCAGACGACAAAAATTAATGATATTTTCTTATTTTCCCCGTAGGGTGGGATTTGCCATTCCATGCGGATTGTTTCCTTGGGAGACAAACCGCATGAAGTGTCAAATCCGGTATCAGCACAGAGGGTATTTATTATTATTATTATTTATTTATTTATTTATTTATTTTATGTTTTGTCTTTACTATTCTCTTGGATACTTCAGCAGACGAAAAATATAGATATGTCTTTCAATTTTTTTTTTTTTTTTTTTTTTTTTTTTTTTTTTCATGGAGGGTGGATTTGGCATTTTATGTGGGCTGTCGATTATCGTGACAACTTGCATGGAGAGTCGTATCCTGTGTGGACGCTGTATTTGAAAACAGTAGGTAGTTCTCTAACCCTTTTATGCCGAATGGGGTTTTCCATTGTAAACATTTGGACGTCTATTCTTCAATATACGGCTGCCAGGTTAATTTAATATTTATTATTTTAACATAAATTGATAAATCTTTTAAGCAAGCAGTGTGGACCCTGATGGAACGCGAATTATGCGGCGTCTCATCTGGGTCTACACTGCTTGCCTATGTTCCATTTATGGGACGCTAATCTTATACGGGTTATCCTTTACCATTCTCTCTAGGCTGACTCAGCAGATTACAAATTTGGTAATATGCTTCTTTTTTTTTTCTCTCGGAGGATGTGTTGTCTCCTTGCAGACAGATTTCATGAGGTATCAAGTCCTGTTCTCTCTCTCTCTCTCTCTCTCTCTCTCTCTCTCTCTCTCTTGGGAGAAGTGAAAGATATTCTTGCGAATGTCGCTTGTTGGTAAAGGGGGAAAATAAAAGAAAGAAATGAATAAATAATAATAATAATAATATGCTGAACGTTAGGAATAGTTGCTCGATAAGTAACATGACTTCAAGATACATGAGATTCACATGTTCAGTATTGAATAATAGATATTCTCTGTCTGACGTGGTGTCCAGTATATGGGCCGTCCAGACTGACCTGCCGTTCTGACCTTTCGTTTATGATGTTTATTGGTGGACATTTACTTGAATGGGAGGAGTAGTGTGTTTTCTCACACTTAGCTATCCTGTATAGTGAACGTATCTTAGTCTATATTTATAAGCTGCGATTGGTTTTGTAAATCTACAACTATTCATCTGTACACAATCATGTTTTTGTCCAAACCGGTTTATTGATAGAGCAAACTGACCAGTTTCATGAAAGTCAAATTTTTTAATGTGTAAACAGAAAACAGGTAATACCTGATGTGCTACTTACCGGCCTCGGTGGCTCAGTTGGATGCGCCGTCCGACTGGAGACCAGGAGGTCGCGGGTTCAACCCCCGCCGAGGTCGGCAACATTCTTTCGTGGAGATTGATCATGAAATATTTTCTACGGTCATTCTCTCCCTTCCGCTGATTCAAGGTTTCTGGCGAAAGAATGTGCACAATACTGGTTAACCGCTCAGAGGACTGCCCAGTAAACGTGTGGTTAGGTAAACTGACCGCGCTCGACATGACCCTATTCGGTTGACTGGGCCGTAAAACCTCAACACAAACACCTGCTGCTTCACGTGGAAAACAGTTCTCTCTCTCTCTCTTGTTTTTTTTTTCTCATCTTTAACTGACGCTCCCACATAACACAATGACCCTGATGAACATCAGATCTGAGGATCCGAGCGGCGGGTCGGTCTGAACTGAACACTCCCTGTCAGGATGTATTTTTCTTCTCTCTCTGTGTGTGTGTGTGTGTGTGTGTGTGTGTGTGTGTGTGTGTGTGTGATCTCGGAAATAGAGAGCGTATAATCTCGGAAATATAACTATTACATTGGAAAATCAAAATAGTAATTAAAAAAAAAACAAACGTATTAAAGTAACCTTATACTTCGAACACAATACCCACGAAATGAGTATACGAATATGGGTTCGATATTGCAATATAGTATATAGCAAAAGGCAAATTATTTAAAATGAATATTCTATGTTTTCTCCGTTTTGTATTTTGTATTGTTTGTTTGTACCAAAATATTGTGGTTTCTTTGACAGTGCACATTTTTAAGATAGGCATTTTTATCGCACCTGCTTGTAGCAGGGTGCGATATAGGCGTCCGATTTTCTGTCCGTCCGTCCGTCCGTCCGTCCGTCCGTCCGTCAGTCCGTCCGTCAGTCCGTCCGTCCGTCTGTCAACATTTATGTCGACGTTCGACATTTATGTCAAAGTTAGTATTCTAATCAACTACAAGACTAAACAACCATCAAACCTTGCATGAAACATCTCCCTGACCTCCTGACTTTGCAACATAGGCGTCCGCTTTTCCGTATGTCTGTCCATTCGTCCGTCCGTCTGTCAACATTTATGTCGACGTTCGACATTTATGTCAAAGTTAGTATTTTAATCAACTACAAGACTAAACAACCATCAAACCTTGCATGAAACATCTCCCTGACCTCCCGACTTTGGGACACAGGTGCCCACTTTTCCATTCGTCTGTCTGTTCATCAGTCCGTCCGTCCGTCTGTCAACATTTATGTCGACGTTCGACATTTATGTCAAAGTTAGTATTCTAATCAACTACAAGACTAAACAACCATCAAACCTTGTATGAAATATCTCCCTGACCTCCTGACTTTGCGACATAGGTGCCCGCTTTTCCATTCGTCCGTCCGTTCGTCCGTCCGTCTGTCTCTTAACAGTTCTGTTATGTCGAAGTTCGACGTTTACGTCAAAGTTAGTATTCTAATTAACTACAATTCTACAACAACCATCATTCCTTGCATGACACATCTCCCTGACCTCCTGACTTGGCAGATATGTTGACCCAGTGACCTTGACCTATATTTTGCACTCCATTGACTTTGACACAATTTACGTTGACATTCCAGATCTTCTCAACTATAAGGCATACAACTACCAAACCTTGCATAGTGCTTCTCCTAGATGTACAGACTTGGCAGGTACCTTGACCCGGTGACCTTGACCTATATTTTGCGCTCCAGTGACTTTGACATATTTTACGTCGACGTTCGATATCTCCTCAACTATAAGGCCTACAACCGTCAAACCTTGCAAAGTGCTTCTCCTCAATGTACTGACTTAGCAGATACCTTGACCTATATTTTGGCTGCAGTGATTTTGACATAATTTACATCAACGTTCCAGATCTCCTCAAGTGTAAGACCTCTAGCCACCAAACCTTGCATAGTGCTTCTCCTATATGTACTGACTTGGCAGGTATCTTGACCCGGTGACCTTGACCTATATTTTGAGCTCCAGTGCCTTTTACACATTTTACGTCAACGTTCAATATCTCCTCAGCTATAAGGCCTACAACCATCAAACCTTGCATAGTGCTTCTCCTCAATGTACGGACTCTGCAGGTACCTTGACTTGGTGACCTTGACCTATATTTCACGCTCCATTGACTTTTACACCTTTTAGGTCACCCTTCCATATGTCCTCAACTGTAAGGCCTTCAACCACCAAACCTTATATAGCACTTCTTCTCGATGTACTGACTCGACAGGTAGCTTGACCTGGTGACCTTGACCTATATTGTGCACTCCAGTGACTTTGACACATTTTATATTGATGCTCGGTATCTCCTCAAATATAAGACCTACAACCACTAAACCTTGCATAGTGCTTCATCTCATTGCCCTGGCTTGGCAGGTACCTTAACCCAGTGACCTTGACCTATATTTGACACATTTTATGTTGATGTTTGATAACTCCTCAACTATAAGGCCTACAACCACCATACCTTGCATTGTGCTTCTCCTTGATGTACTGAATTAGCAGGTACCTTGACCCGTGACCTTGACCTATATTTCATGCTCCAGTGACTTTTACACATTTTACGTCAACGTTCCATTATCATTGGGCTGTATGATACGAAAAGTCAGTGCTGAAGATATAGCCATTAGAGGGAATGGGACTGGCCTGGAATATATGTGCCCCACTAGGCACTTTGTCTACATTTTTTTCAACCCAGTTTTCCAAGTAAGTACTGCTAAGAATGAAATAAACTTATTTAATAACCACATTCTGATTGAGGCTCCTGCGACTTTTGCGCCAGCAGGTGCGATGACGCCTTCCGCGGAATTCTTGTTGAATGTTCACTTTATAATTTTTTTACAGTGTCTGATGTTTTAGCATACACCCAGCTAGCATTCTACATAAATCTACAGCGGGCCGTTAGCGGCCCGTCAGCTACCCTGACGGGCCGCTAACGGCCCGTTGCTGCCTACCCATAAAGTGCTTTTGAACAACACTTCTCTGCCCAATGGGTGACAGTTTAAAAGTTCACAGTGCAGCAATCGGGACTTTCCATTTTACAACACACAGGCTAATTAGTCAGTCGCTACCGAAATTCAACATTTCAAGGATAAGGCATAGGTGTAGTAGTTCAAACGTAGATCTTTTCCACGTTAACATAGTTCCTTATTCAAATTCTAGTTGTGGTGTATTAGTCGAAAACGCCGAACACTATCTCTTTGAATGCACCCTTTACAATACTCAAAGACGAAGATTATACACCAAATTCATACTATCCCTACTGTAAACTTTGATCTCTTAACAAACGGCAGTATCTTACACGACTTCGAAACAAATAAACAAGCAGTTTTAAAATTCATAAAAGACATTAACGATGATTTTACTAATTATCCAGTCGTGTTTACTAGACTTCCATACATTTCGTTTTCTGCTGTGCTTAAAACTGACATCAGCATATCGAAAAGTTTGCACTGTCAAAGACCACAACCTCTTTACTAAATATGTTCCTTTTCTAATTTGTTATGTAAAATGTTTGTTTTTCACCATTGTACCTTTAAATGAATGTATTTCATGCTGCAGGGAGACGATATTATAACTTGTGTCCAATCTCTTTGTTTAAAATGCAATAAAATATGATTAATATAATCTAAACCCGTTTATTTGATTATTGTTGTTAAAAATGTGCATGTGATTGAGGGGGGGGGGGGGGTGTAGGGGGAGGGGAGTACTCTGCATTTTGCCTGCTACCCAGTATAGGACTATTTTGGGGGATTCAGACTTTTGAATTCTACTACTTTGGTGGGAATGTGGGTGGGGGGGTGGGGGGGGGGGGGAGAGGGAAGTGGCTTTTTTTCTTTTTATATTGACCATTTGGGCATGTTTTCGGGGTCACTTTCAAAACTGACCTTTTTTAGTCTATCGAAATTTTCGGTATTTTGGGGGAGTAGGGTGGGGGAGGGGGTATTGTGAGAATCGGGGTTAGAACCGTCTCTTGAACTGATAATTGTTTTTATTTAGGTTTAACAGCTCTATTTTTCTGCTGCGCTTCAGTTCAATGCCATTTAAAAAAAAAACAGCTACTGTTGGAAACTGCTTAAAGCACTTATATTACTAATACAATCATTATATACAGGTAAAAAATCAAAGCACTGAGAGTGCTGATGAGCTCTTAAACTGATTGGGATTTACGTTGAATTTAAAAAAAAAAACATAAACAATACTCAATAATAGCAACCCGTTAGAGGTTTGATCTACTTAATGCAGATATCTGCATTCAATAAGATATCTCTAAATAAATACAGATATCTGTCATTTTGGAATTACAGATATCTTTAATTGAAATGCAGATATCTGAAATTGAAATAGAGATATCGCTAACTGAAATGCAGATATTTGTATTTGAAATACAGGCACTTCTATTTTCGATCATGGCATAGATATCTGCATTTCAATTAGATATATCTACATTTCAAATACAGGTTTCTGCATTCAAATTAACAATATCTCTTATTAAGCTGAATTCTGGATATTTGCATTTAAAATACATGTATCTCTAATTAAAATGTTTATATCTGTATTTGAAATGAGCTATCTAATCTCTAATTTAAATACATATATCTGTATTTCAGTTTGAGATATCTGCATTTCAATTAGAGATATCTGTATTTATGACTGAAATAGAATTATTTTTATTCACTCCACTTATGAGAAACTGATATCTCCCTTGCCGATTTTAACATTCGCGCCGTTCACCGTTTACAAGTTACCATGTGGCGGAAGGCGCAGTTCGCCCCGTAACAGACAACACAAAGAAATCCATTAAAGATGCTCAAGATTTCACATCATTATCTCTTTACAGTCAAACCCCTTGCTATTTTTGGTTACAAGCAAGCATACATAAGCTTTATTCGCACAAGCCGCCATCTTTGTTTTGCCAAAAGACAGCTTGAGGATTGCTCCTTTTCTACCCTTTTTTTGTGGTTAGTAGGACCGCGGCTATGGTAACTTTTTATTCATTGAATACCACAGAGCGCGGGATTTGCGGGATCTCTGAAGGCCTGTCGTTTAATGTACTGGGCGGGGCGTGCTTCAGCAAAAAAAATAAATAAATTAATAAATAAATAAAATAAAAATAAAGATTTCCGCCATTGTCTGCGCGATTTTAATTTCATGCGGACCTAAAAGTTTTTACGAGTTTCGTCATTTTTCTTTCACATGACACCAAGGTATCAAATTTATTGATAGAGAAAAACCAATGATATCACTCATCATATCAGTTGATGGAGAAGTTGTTTACACTTTACAAAGAGAAACAATCAACTTAAACGTTTCCAAGGCTATACAAGGGAAATAACTCAATCACCATATAGCATTATGTTGGCAGGAAATGCCAGTCATATTCTTTAAATATTTTATTTTATTTTGATAATACTCGTAATTTTAGGAACTATTTTGTTATTGTTTGCATGTTCTGAAACAGAACTTAGGTTCACCGTTATAACGATATGAAATGGTCTACTACAAAACGTCCCGCCTGTATTACTGAGATATATAGGTCCTACTGAACAATTCGAACAATACTTTTCGCTCAGCTTTTACCAGGGCACTAGATAAGAAAAAAGAAAATAATAAACGCAGAATATTTAATAGGTGAATTAGTGCCTCGCACCTTGTGGATTTTGACCCTCCTGGCTCCACCTCTACTGCAAATTCCAAAAATTACCTCTGCTTGTTAGACAACGCTGTAGATTTGGTGTGCTTTATTAGAGTGTTCTTATTCGTCCGCCCATTTGTACTTAATATGATTAAAATCTTATTTCTGCAAAAAGTTTGACTTTGTGTTTCATTTATAGCGAGCTTCCTGCCACATGTGGCCGATAGCAGGCCAAAGGCCTGTGCGAACAAGCTTTATGAAAAAGCATACGTTTCGTTGCCTTCAAACCAAACCGGAAATAAACATTGTGTTTGCAGTTTGTCGGTTTCTCAATTAATGTGGCAGATCTATTTGTATTTGCCGGGACCAACTAGGAAAATCCGGTACCAGAATCCGGTACCAAAATGTTAACGGTATAGCTTGGGTCTTACTGAGTCTCCGATTTTCGTGGCTTTTTGTGTTCTTTGTTTCCAAAGGCAATCCTTTTTTACTTTTATTTCTCACATTTTGCATAAAACATAGTGCATTTCGAGCTCGCCTATTGCCTATGTTCATATGAAGCATCGAAGTAAAAAAAAAAAAAAAAAAAAAAAAAAAAAAACAACATCTGTTTAAATGAAAATTTTGCGTTATCAACGTTAGCAGGGAACTATTTAAGATCGATTTTAGGTAGTTATTAGGTAGGCTTTTCAACAGAACGGTTAGTTGAAATGCAGTATAATAAATCTTGTGGCGGTAAACTGCGACGTCATGACATCGCGGCGACGTCGGAGCGACGTTGTTACGTCGTTATGTTTAAGCGGCGACAATAGGGCAATATCTCTTTTTGTACTTTTGTACTAGCGTACAAATGTATTTTGCTTTTGTACACAGTGTAGGCCGTAATCAGAACTGCTTGAAGTAATTTTTCAGATCCTATCGCAGTACCCAAACTAGAATTCTAAAATCGCCTCGTAGAATAAACCACAAAGCAACAAAGAGTAAGACTAACACCGGGATTAACGCCTTAGAACGGTCAGTAGATTAAATCAGCGGGGGAGGGGGATATTAAAGCACTTTTACAGCTAGCCAGCTTCAGCCTGGGTCCCGATGCTACTTTTAATACAGAAAATTCGCTTTGTATAAAGGCTCCAAACTCAATCAATGCACCAAAGCGAAAACATAAAAATCAAATTAATCACTAAGATAAACAAAGACGAGTACTCATGGCTATTTCTACTGTGTACCAGAGTAAATGAAAACCAATAGTTAAACCATTGCGAGCCAAGCCAAAGACATGTCATCAAGCCCCAACCCACCGATTAAAATTTTACGAAGAGGCTATCATTGAGTCTGAGCCTGTAGTGTTTGGAATCTTAAATAAATAAAACGATGGGAAAAAAAATCTTCCATATTATTTTAGTCATACTGATTCCACTTAAAGCTGATGAATCCCCTAACTTCAGAATGTTTTACATTAAATATATTGTTGTGATGACAATTATGCTGAGCTTCGTCTGTAAAAATTCCTGCTTGTCCAAAAGTAACTTGCATTCAAAGTCGTAGTAAATTAGTACAGGAGATGTCCAGTAATAGCCACCATTACAGATCATAGTCTACCGATGACATAGAGTACCGTCCCACTCCTCCCAGCACCACCACCACAACCCCACCCCTCAAAGGCCTACCGTTGACACCAAGCGGAAGAGCAAACAAACCATGAGAAACAGGACACAAGCAACAGACCGATGGAAAGCAAAGCAACCATCTCACTCTTTCCTAACAACGTGATCACAATGCTAGACATGGTCTATCAAACAAACACAACAATAAGACAATCAGAATCAGATATTTTACTGCTGATACGTCTAATGATACTCATTCGCCAGGACCTGTGATATGGGAAGTTAGTCCCTAGCTCTCACCAGAGGTAAACCTAGCCACACCATCCTCTGCACGTTCAGCAAAGATAATAATCGAATCTGGTAGGGCAGTCCAATCTCTGATTGTTTGAAGGAAGAATGAGCCCTTGTAAATGTCAGTTCTTGCAACGGGGGGTTGAAAAGTCAATGAGTAATGATTTCTACTGCGCCCAATTGGGGGGGGGGGGGGGGGGTATAAGATCATCTGTTGGAAGGCCGGGCATCCTGTAGACCTTTGTACAAATTAATCAATCTACTGTCTCTCCACCTTTTCTTGAGAGACTCCCATTTTAGTTTTTTCCAGTATTCCAGTAAAACTCCCAGTTTCAAAGCAGTAATTGCTAGTTACAAACCTAGCAGCCTTATTCTATTTTTTTTTTTTTTTTTTTTTCTTGTTGAAAAACAACACCTTGGGGGCCCAAAACACAGCTATTATATTCCAAAACGGGGTGAACAAGTCCACTATATGCTGGCTCGTTTACACCCTGAGGCTATTTATAAAGACTTCATCTCAGGAAACCAAGAGTTCTATTTGCCTTAGTACACATGTTGCTGATATGTGTATTCTATATAGTCATGTGTGACTGTTACTCCCAGGTATTTAATGGAATCCATATTTTCGCGAACCGTTCCCTCCAAAGTGGCGAAGCCTGAATCTTATTTGTTCTCTTCCTAGTTATCCGCATTATATTGCACTTGACCGGCCAAACTCTCATACCCCACTTTCTGGCCCAACATCCTAATCTATCTATATCCTTCTGAAGTTTCAGTGAGTCTTCAGTGTCTCTGATTTCACGATAGCAACACAGTCATCCGCGAAAAGTCATATTTCTGAGTCTGTGTTTGTAGAAATACCATTTATGTACAGATAGAACAACAATGGACCAAGAATGGTCCCTCGAGGTACATCTGACAAAACTAGAGCCCACTCCGAAGTTTCACCATTTACAAAAGCTCTGTGTGTTCTATAGGAAAGAAAGGAATCTATCAACTTGAGTGTCTTTCCGCCAATGCCAATAACCAAATAATTTGCTTTTAAGAAGTAAGTTTATGAGGCGGGGTGTAAAAATCTATCTAGAAGTCCAGAAGAAATGTGTCAACCTGTCCTCCTTTGTCCAAAGATTTTTACCCAATCATTCATAACAATGGTCAACCGAGTTTCACAACTGTGTCTTTTCCTAAATGCTTGTTGTCTGTCGGACAAAAGATGATATTCATCCATCTGAGCCATGATATTCTAGCATACTATATCTTCAAGCAATTTGCATGGCACGCATGTCAGGGACACGGGGCGATAATAACAAAGAGCGGATACATGTTTGCAAGAAGCCATTCCTTGAGGATTTCACCCGTATCAAGGTAGTGTTGAAACAAATGTGCAAATACTGGACCTAGTTCATTTGCTTGTTCCTTTAGGAAAAAGCTCATCCGGTCCTAGGCTTTTGATGGATTCAAGCCTTTGATTAATAAACCTAACACTCCTTCTGATGACACCAGGGACCGATCTTCTAGTTAACGAACCCTCATTGTACTCAGTTTTGAGCGCACCACTGAGTTGACTAAACAGTTCCTTTGTCCTTTCAGAGTCTAATTCTGCAACTCCATTTCCTCCCCTTTTTTAAAAGGATGGAATACCTTGCCTATCTGTTTTTTTGTGTTTTTTTTTGTTGTTGTTTTTTTGACTATTTGTGTATCTGTAGAAGTCTTTGGGATTTGCCTCTATATCGCCTACCAAGTTATTCACAGACAAATCATGCTGCCTTTTAATGTCAGCCTTTCTTTCCCTTCTGAAATAAAAGTCAAAACTATTGCCTTTGGAAACAAACAACACATTACAGGTAGAAAATGCGATCGCTTGATTAAATACAATTGTATTAAATATTTATTAAACCATATTGCTTAGTGATGATTATCTCAATTAAAGATGACTTCTATAGCAGCAATACAGCGAAGCCTTCAATTTTCTTAAATTCGTTGGAAATGACGTAAAAACGGGTAAAACCACATAACAAACTCGGCAAATATGGAGAAAGTCGGCCAATACAGAAAAAAAATCGGCCGACACAGAATAAAAAATAGGCCGATACAGAAAAAGTCGATCAATACGACTCGTTTTGGTCGAGAGTTTTGTTTATACTGGCCGAGTGTCATTAGTATGAATGGGCTAATTTGGCAATATAGATACAATGTTAAGATAGTTAATAAATAATGTTACGACCGAGCACTCCTACCTTCGATTATCTGCCTTGTGCAGATTACGCGTACTTTGTAGGTATATATTCAATCTCTGACAACTGCGTCAGTAAGTCGACTCTTTGGCTCAGTGGTCAGAGCATTTGATTTTTATCCGGGAGGACCGGGTTCGATTCCCACGACAGGCGGGAAATTTTTTCAGCTATGCTTCATTCCTTTGTTACGGCTTTCATGTCGTAAGATGGCGGCTTGTACGGGGTAGGACTTTATATGCCGAAAATGGCTTCGTCATCATAAATGATGACTTCCTTGAAAAGGGGGGAGTGTTACGACCTAAGCACTCCTACCTTCGATTATCTGCCCTGGCAGATAACGCATAGCTTCTAATTATATATATTCAATCTCTGACAACTGCGTCAGGGTTTCGAGTCTTTGGCTCAGTGGTTAGAGCATTTGATATTTATACTGGCCGAAGAGGACCGGGTTCGAATCCCACGACAGGCGGGAAATTTTTTAGCTATGCTTCATTCTTTGTTACGACTTTCATGTCGTAAGATGGGGGCTCGTCCGGGGTAGGACTTTACACGCTTCACGTCATCATAAATGATGACTTTCTTGAAAAGGGGGAGTGTTACGACCGAGCACTCCTACCTTCGATTATCTTCCTTGGCAGATTACGCAGAGCTTTTAGGTATATATTCAATCTCTGACAACTGCGTCAGTGAGTCGACTCTTTGGCTCAGTGGTTAGAGCATTGGATTTTTATCCGAGAGGACCGGGTTCGATTCCTACGAGAGGCGGGAATTATTTTTTTTCAGCTATGCTTAATTCCTTTGTTACGGCTTTCATGTCGTAAGAATAAAATGTCACGTTAACATCGATGCAACGCCATGACGTTGC
>OZ024837.1:36567981-36688722 GCA_964016985.1 Anodontia alba | reverse complement strand
GGGGGGTTTGCAACACTTTTGTTTCAATATTCAAACATGAAACTTGATAAAAGTCTCTTTTATATGGAAAACGGGAAAGTTTTATTAACACATCCTTATTAAAGTTTCATCAGATAGAACGGCATTAAACCAGTTTCATGCTTATACCCTGATTAAAAATCGTCGTATAGGAAGGAGTAAAAACAATATGACATAATGGAAAGAGTATCTTATATATTGCAATGC
Organism: Anodontia alba; assembly: GCA_964016985.1. Classification (NCBI taxonomy): domain Eukaryota; kingdom Metazoa; phylum Mollusca; class Bivalvia; order Lucinida; family Lucinidae; genus Anodontia; species Anodontia alba. The sequence goes on along the minus strand of OZ024837.1, from coordinate 36,688,497 downwards.
ATGTGGTAACACTCTCTTACTGGAGACTTAATGTCGGGTTTGGTACATTACAACCTTTTTATCACACGGTTCGTTATAACACGGTTTTGGATATAACGCGGTTCAAAGATGGACCCAAAAATGTATAGATTATATTGAAAAATGACCATGGTCATTTTTCAATATAATCTATACATTGTTGTTTGGATATAACACGGTTGTTTAACTAACACGGTTTATGCTATGGACCCCAACAGAAGTTGTGGTGTATTTACAGTACAATTCTGCTATTAAGACCACCTTTGGTACTGCCTAAAAGTGGTCTTATTAGTGGAGCGGTCTTAATATTGAATGTAGAATATAGCTCCAGATAAGTTTTTGTTTTCAACCAAAAAGTACTGATAGCTTTCTTATTTCTCCTCGTGTGGGTAATGAGTACCCACACTTCTAATGAGTACCCACTACATATATTTTCGTAGAGAAGTAAGAAAAATATCATGCGAATACCCTACATGGATCTATGTAGAATAACAAGAAAGACCCGATTTGGGACTGGTAAAAGCTGGTCTTTATGGCTCAGTGGTCTAATTTTCGAGTGGTTTTACACTATTTATGCTCGGATAGGCATAGATTGATCATTATAAGACTTTGCGCTCTTTTTGTTAAGGGAGACATTTTTGTGACTTCCAGTTTGCCTTCCTGCACACGGGACCACTCTAAAGGACAGAATGTCCTCCCTCCGGGAGCAAATGCTTTCCTTTTGCAGCATTAGACCCCTTTTCAGAAGGGAACAATAACAATCTTAAAAGAGTTAACTCCCTGAAAGTGCAGTTTATCCATTTCCATCATCATAAAATTAGATTTTTTTTTGTAATTAAATCGATATTGTTAATTAAACCCAAATCGATAACCAATAATATAAACTTGAAATGGCACAATCGTCAACTGAAATACATGATCGGTTAACATTAAGTATTTAGTTTTTCTTTGTTTTAATTCAATTCTCTCTCTCTCTCTCTCTCTCTCTCTCTCTCTCTCTCTCTCTCTCTCTCTCTCTCTCTCTCTCGTTCTGTGCCCATTTGTTCAAAGCATCGTTAGCTTAATGAGCTCGTTACTGTTCAAAATGTTAACTGTTCTAATAAGTACAATATCTAATTCAGTTATTTTTACTGAAAAAATGTGTGTAGCTTTTGCAAATGCAAAAGCTATTCACATTTTTTCAGCAAAAATATTAATATATGCCATATTTAATGATCAGTTTTAACGATAGGTTTTAACATCGTTAGTTTCGAACTGGGCTCAGCTCTTCATTTTACAGGAAGTATGATTTTGAATGCTTTCATACTTAAACTGTAGGAATATCTACCATTGTATAGCACCTTGGTAGACTTGATTTAAATAGTATTTTTATTTGCATAAATCCTTACAGTGAAATACAAAACTAAAAATTGCATATATGACATACGGGATGAAGAAGAAAGTCAACTGACTTACCGTATTCACTGAGCTACTCCGGACCACAAGGTTCCAGGTTCGAATCAAGCAAGGGGTAAAGTTCAGCTCTTGATTTTCTGTTCTCAGTATTTTAATGATAGCATCAACAGACAAGACTGGCCTTATGGGAGTTAATGCCAGTGTGAGAATAAAAAAGTTGAATGATAGTTTTGTCAATACTTGAGCATTAACGGAAAGGACCAGAGTTGTAGTGTAGTAGTAGTGATGATGGAACAATTAAAGTAAGGTGCACTTGACTCTGACTAAAAAAAAAAAATAAAAAAAATAAAAAAATAAAAAATACGAATTTCAACAACCGTAATAACCCTAAATAATGAGACAGATGGGCTTGTGCAAAAAAGTAGACCCAGACCCAGATCAGATGCACCGGAACACGACGTCTGATCAGGATCCACGTTGTTGACCACTCATCCAGCAATATTTTTGACATAACGGCAGGTAGTAGAATGAAATCTTTCAAATTTTAGGAGAAGTATGGTAAGTAGTTAAAGTGTACTAATAATTAGGGTAATTATAGACCACTTTAATCATTTGTGGTCAGGCATAAATCCATTACGAAAACATACCTATTCAAATATACTGAAAATTTAACCACCAAACAATGAAAATTTTCAGCTAAAAAATTCTGATATTCTTCATATTTCTGCTCAAAACATAGATTGTGGGTACTCGTTAGAACCGCCTCGGTGAGGTTCTAACGAGTACCCACATTCTATGCTTTTGAGCAGAAATAAGAAAAATAATGTATACCCCTGTAAACCCCAGTTTTACTATATAAAACTGGGGTTTAAGGGGGTCAAAATTATATAGGCATGTTTTCGTGATGTTGATGTTAATGATTTCCAGTACATTCTAATTGTCAGAAAAGTGTCCGACAATTGTTGAAAAGTTTTCATGAACTCTTGCAAACAATGTAGACCAAGATCAATCTGTTCCTTTGTAAAGCATATCTGTATAAATATTTAGGGTCAATATGCCATATTGATGTCCCTTGCAATTAATCAAAGCACTGAGAGCACTGATATGTCGATTGTCTCTGAGTGTAGGGTGGGAAAATGGTCCTGAACGGGGACGTAAGACTGTTTCATTAATCTTAACTTCCTGTAATTTAAGCAAACAATCAGACTGATCAGACGCCGCGTTCTGCGGAGTCTGATCTCGGTCTGCACTGCTTGTCTATGTCCCAGTCCAGGTTTTACAGACACCCCTCTTTACACTGCACTCTGACGTCACAGCGACAAGAATAGCGTGGCTATAAATAACCAGTTGACTGGTCCAGATATGGGCTATTTGCGCTGGGCGCAAATAATCCTTTATGAACACTCATATATTGTCACTCTGTCGGAATTTCTGCCTACGCAGAAACACTGTTTTGGAATATTCGAGTAAAATTCTTGTCATCACGAAAACATGCCTATATAATTCTGACCCCCTTAAACCCCACTGGGATTTACAGGGGTATACATTATTTTCGAGGCGGTTCTAACGAGTACCCACACTCCATGTTTTGAGCAGAAATGTGAAAAATATCAGAGTTTTTCATCTGAAAATTTTCAGTTTTTGAGGTGAAATTTTCTATATATTTGAATAGGCGAGTTTTCATAATGGAAAAGAGCCTTGGATATATTTTGCGTACGGAAGCAGATATTCCACGATCGGAATTTTTGCGCTCAAATGCAAAATTCTATTAGAGACTTGGTTATTTTTTGCGTACCTATGCAAGTATTCCATGATAGGATTATTTGTGCTCATATGCAAATTTCTATAAACATCACGAAAACATGCCTATATAATTTTGACCCCATTAAACCCCACTTTTATAGAGTAAAACTGGGGTTTACAGGGGTATACATTATTTTCCTTATTTCTGCTCAAAAACATAGATTGTGAGTACTCGTTAGAACCGCCTCGATGAGGCGGTTCTAACGTGTACCCACAATCTATGTTTTAAGCAGAAATATGAAAAATATCAGAGTTTTTTTAATCTGAAAATTTTCAGTTTTTGGCGGTGAAATTTTCTATATATTTGAATAGGCACGTTTCGTAATCACGACTCTGTAAAGGATATGCGTATGTACGTCAAAGTCCAATATAGCATTAGTAGCAATGACGATGATCTTCCAAATCTAACATATGAAATTCTGGAAATTTTGCGTCAAACTTGGAGGACATTCTGCGGACATACGCAGAAAAATCCATGCCTCTATAAAGAATTTGCGTATATACGCAAAAAGTCCAACATAGGATTACTGGTACATAACGTCTGTGATCGATAGAGGCCAAAACTCCAAAGTCGGAAGTTTTGCGCCCAGCGCAAATAATCCTGCATATGTTTGTAATTTAGAAATGCATCCGAACTGAAGGTGAGGTTTCGTACGAGTAAAACTTGATTTAGCCCCAGAATAGTTTCCTACTGACCGTTCCAAGGCGGTTCCCCTGTTGCAGTTCTTCTGTTCGTGCGTCTGTGGTTTCGTATGTGGAATTCTTCTCTCTCTCTCTCTCTCTCTCTCTCTCTCTCTCTCTCTCTCTCTCTCTCTCTCTCTCTCTCTCTCTCTCTCTATTTTCCTCATCTCTCCTTCATTTGTGCCTCGGGAGGTCTGTGCTTGTGATTGTGGCATTTTTTGGGTATCTTCACTTATATTTTACATGCGCAGTTATATGAGGCTCTGACTGTGGGTGAGACGGGGGGGTCTTATATATGCATGAACTTGAATATAAAGGAAGTTACTTAGGAACGGGCAAAGTCAAATAGCAGCTTTCCAAGGCACCGTAAGAAGAGACGCGAGACAAATGATGACACAACTGCTTTCCAAAGCACCGTAAGAAGAAATGAGGGACAAATATGACAAAACAGCTTTCCAAGGCACCGTAACAAAAAGAGATGAGGGACAAATAAGGCACCATAAGAAGAAATGGGGGATAAATAATGACAAAACAGCTTTCCAAGGCACCGTAACAAGAAGAGATGAGGGACAAATAAGGCACCATAAGAAGAAATGGGGGATAAATAATGATGCAACAGCTTTCCATGGCCCCATACGATCAAGAGATGAGGGACAAAAATGATAAAACAGCTCTCAAAGGCACCTTAAGAAGAGATGAGGGACAAATAATGATAAAAGCTTTCCAAGGCACCATACAAAGAGAAGAGGGATAAATAATAACAAAACAGCTTTCCAAGGCACCAGAAATATAACAGATGAGGGACAAATAATGACAAAACAGCTTTCCAAGGCACCGTCAGAAGAGATGAGGAACAGGCACCATAGGAAAGTGAGATTAGGGACAAATAATGACAAAACGGCTTTCCAAGGCACCGTAAGAAGAGATGAGGGACAGGCACCGTAAGAAGAACAGATGAGGGACAAACTAATAAGAAGACAGTTTTTCAAGACACCGTAAAAAAGAAAAGATGAGGTACAAATAATTACAAAAGAAAGGTAAGAGAAACGTCCAGGGAGTGCCTCAATCACAATCACAAACCGCAGCCCTTCCCAGACACCAAGAGGAAGAGGAAGGAAACCGACAAATCCAAACAAGCACAAATCGGACAAACGTAAGCACTAAGATTAGCTCTTTCTTCCCCAAGCGAGGTAATCGCAATGCTACAAGGACTGAAAAACACAAGAACAAAATGACACACGGTAAGACATATAACAAATCGCCTCGTAGAATAAACCACAAAGCAACAAAGAGTAAGACTAACACCGGGACCACCGCCTTAGAACGGCCAGCAAAGTAAACCACCGGGGGTTTAAAGCACTTTTACAGCTAGCCAACTTTACCCTGGGTCCCGAGGCTACTCTTAATACAGAAGTACATAAAAATTCGGTTCGCAAAATGGCTCCTAGCTCAGTCAATGCACCAAAGCGAAAACATAAAAATCAAATTAATCACTATAATTAACAAAGACGAGTACTCATGGCTAATTCTACTGTAGCTTTTCAAGGCACCATAAGAAGAGAAGAAGAAATAATAATGACAAAACAGCTTTCCAAGGCAGCATCAAAAGAAGAGATCATCACGAAAACATGCCTATATAAAACTGACCCCCTTAAACCCCACTTTTATATAGTAAAACTGGGGTTTACAGGGGTATACATTATTTTTCTTATTTCTGCTCAAAAACATAGATTGTGGGTACTCGTTAGATTGTGGGTACTCGTTAGAACCGCCTCACCGAGGCGGTTCTAACGTGTACCCACAATCTATGTTTTGAGCAGAAATGTGAAAAATATCAGAATTTTTATCTGAAAATTTTCTTTTTTTTTTTTTGGTGGTAAAATTTTACGTATATTTGAATAGGCGTGTTTGGTAATGGAGGGACAGACACCATAAGAAGAAATGAGGCAAATAATGACACAACAAGGCATCATAAAAAGAAGAGATGACAAAACAATGTGGTACATTAACTTAACTGACATATGAACAAAGCAGAAGAAAAACAACAGAGGAACCGCCTTTGAACAATTAGCAGAGAAAAAAATTCTGTGTGTAGGGGTGGTAGATGGGGAATTTAAACTTGTTTTATCGCGCGAAGGGTCCACATACTTTTATGTAGGAGTGAGGTCATTACTTACCTCATGCTCGATAAAGTTTTATATCTTTAAACTAAAAAAGTTGTTTTTTTTTTTTTAAGAAAAAAAAAAAAAAAAAAAAGCACATGCCCCCCCCCCCCCCCCCAACCCCCATCCCGCCAGAGTTGTCATTCTTGTAGGCGACACGTCATCTCGTCCCGTTCTATATTTCTACCAAGTATCATCAAAATATTGTGAAGTGTATTTGAGTTGCAGAGTGGACACAAAATCAAATTTAAACAAAAAAGGGTAGATAAGTCCAAAAAGTAAGAAAGCCAGAGTTGTCATTCTTGTACCCAAACGTTATCTCGCCCTGTTCTAAATTTCTACCAAGTATCATCAAAATATTCCGAAGGGTATTCTTGTTACAGAGCAGACACAAAATCAAATAAACAAGAAGGGGCGGTAACTACAAAAGTAAGAAATCCAAAGTTGTCATTCTTGTATGTGACACGTTGTCTCATTCTGTTCTACAATTCTACCAAGTATCATAAAAATATTCCAAAGAGTATAAGACTTACAGAGCGGACACAAAATCAATGCATAATCACTGTCAAATATAACAAAGGGAGATAATGACAAAAGTAAGAAAGCCAGAGTTATCATTCTTGTACACAACACGTTGTCACATCCTATTCTGCATTTCTACTATATACCATCAAAATGTTCCAAAGGCTATTCGAGTTACAGAGCGGACACTAAATCAATTTCAAAATCAAAACAGATAGATAACGCCAAACGTAAGAAAGCCAGTTGTCATTCTCGTACGCGACATGTCATCTCCTTCTGTTCTACATTTCTACCAAGTATCATAAAAATATTCCAAACGGTATACAACTTACAGAGCAGACACGAAATCAATGCATAATCACTGTCAAATACAACAAAGGGAGATAACCCCAAAAATAAAAGGCAGAGTTGTACAAGAATGCCGTCTAATCCTGTTCTACATTTTTACCAAGTACCATCAAAATATTCCAAAGGGTTTTCGAGTTACAGAGCTGACAGGAAACCTATTTCAAACAAAAAACAAAGGGAGATAACTCCAAAAGTAAGAAAGCCATGGTTGTCATTCTTGTACGCGACACATCGTCTCGTCCTGTTTACATTTCTACCAAGTATCATAAAAATATTCCAAAGGGTAGTCAACTTACAGAGCGGACACGAAATCAATGCATAATCACCGTCAAATATAACAAAGGAAGATAACTCAGAAAGTAAGAAAGGCAGAGCTGTCATTCTTGTACGCGTAACGTCATCCTATCCTATTCTACATTTCTACCAAGTACCATCAAAATATTCCAAAGGGCTTTAAAGTTACAGAGCCAAAGGGATCCGTCCCAAAAAACAATTTGTCCCCCACCCTTCGGTAGCGGGGTGGTGTGTGTGTGTAGGGGGGTGGGGTGGGGAGGGGGACATAATTACATTGATTTTAATGTACTCAATAAAAGTTACTAAAATGATCACATACATGTACACAAAAAATGGATACAAGAGGCTATCATTTAAATAAATACTGGATTATAATTTCAACATTTTGCAGTTTAATTAATATCTTTCATTTATTTATGTTCATGCCATTTGTATTTCTTGCTGGAAAGTCAATAGATTTAACTATGCACATACCAAGGGTTCTATTAATGTTTAACTGATTAAAGAAAACAGAGAGATTTCTGACGTCAAATATACATTTGAATACTTGGCTACCCAGAGCACAGGTGCTTAAACCTTAAAACGCCAAGAAAATCTTCATCTGAAAATGTCGTCTGTTTATGTCGTCTGCTGAATATTCTTGCAAACTTTTCAAACCTAATTTTGCACACAGGCACACACTGTGGATTCTGATCAGACAGCAAACGACAATTGTTGTGATTGGCAGTTTAAGGGTTAAACCTCTGAAAACGCCATTATCCTAGAGAAAGTCTATAGGCTTTATACCGTTAAGGCGTGGACTCAACACTTGCATTTTTATATGGGTTTAATGACTAAATGCCTGTGCTCTGCGAAGACACTGATCAGACTGCTTGGATGTGCATGCTGATCTGAATCTTCGCTGGGCGCACATGCATTAAGTGGTACATGTAATCTTTGGCCATATTGGCATCAATAACTTCTATTTTTGTTCTGTAGGAGGTATAAATACCGGCAAATGTCCACTTAATGATCTGATTCCTATCTATGTGATCGTACCTGGAGGAATGTTGGTATTTCTGCCATTCCTTGTTTGGCTGACACAAAATGAAACTCTGCAAGAAATGGTATGCGCGTGGACAGTTGTTATTTTAGTTGGATGTTTCTGTTTTGCTTGGACAATATGTGGTGAGTATAGGTAAACTATACCTATCAAAATATTCCAAAGCTGACCTGTCGCTTTGATTTTTGATGATATTTACAGTCGACTCTCGTTATCTCGACATCGCTTATCTCGAATAACCGCTTATCTCGAAATGAAAATCTGGTCCCTGTTTACAACATGTAAATCTAATAATAGGTAAAAAAATATTGTGGAAAAGAGGAGAAATTGCTAATTTCTCCTCTTTTCCACAATATTTTCAACATATCTAACTTTAGGAGTCAAGTTGCATTATTCATTTGTAAAATGTGGTTGTTCTATTTATTGTTTTGTTTGTGTTGAGGTTTTACGGCCCATTCAACCCAATGGGGTCATGTCGAGCGCGGTCAGTTTACCTAACCACACGTTTACTGGGTAGGCTTAGTCCTCCAAGCGGTTAACCAGTATTGTGCACATTCTTTCGCCAGAAACTGACAACTGCCCTTCTTGAATCAGCGGAAGGGAGAGAATGACCGTAGAAAATATTTCATGATCAATCTCCACGAAAGAATGTTGCCGACCTCGGCGGGGGTCGAACCCGCGACCTCCTGGTCTCCAGTCGGACGCGCATTATTGTTTTCCTCAATTCTGTAAATCTGATATGTCGATGTACGGATATCTCGATTTCAGACAGTTCCTTGGGCTTCGTGATAACGAGAGTCGACTGTATATGTCGAATGTATATGTATATGCTTTATGCGACTTGCTGTTTCAAGTGGAATGCAGGTCTTTCTTGCTTTCATGTCTGAAGTGTGTAATGGACGTATCCTAAAGAATATTATACGTAAAAGTCCATCACGAAAACATGCCTATATAAATTTTATCCCCTTTAACCCCACTTTTATAAAGTAAAACTGGGGTTTACAGGGGTATACATTATTTTTCTTATTTCTGCTCAAAAACATAGATTGTGGGTACTCGTTAGAACCGCCTCATCGAGGCGGTTCTAACGACTACCCACAATCCATGTTTTGAGCAGAAATATGAAAAATATCCGAGATTTTTATCTGATTTTTTTTTTAGTTTTTGGGGATGAAATTTTCTATATATTTGAATAGGCGTGTTTTCGTAATGACAGGTCAATTTCGCCACTCTGTATATACCATATTTACCCTAAGTCTTCGGACACCTCTACTCCTTACCCACCTTCTTCTAAAATTTGAACAAGTACAATTTACTAATTGATGTTGTGTCTAAAAATTGCTGGATGATCGCAAACAGTGTAGACCCTGATGAGATGCCACATTCTGCAGCCATCTGGGTCTACACTGTTTTCCTCAGGACTGTCTGTCCAAATACACATGGTAAATATACACCACAACCTCTTTATAACACTATTTTTGGGTTCCATAGCATAAACCGTGTAAGTTAAACACCCGTGTTATATCCAAACAAAAATGTATAGATTATATTGAAAAATGACCTTTTCAATATAATCTATACATTTTTGGGATTCATCTTTGAACCGTGTTATATGTAAAACCGTGTTATAACGAACCGTGTTATAAAGAGGTTGTGGTGTAGTAAGAATTATGAGGTAATTTAATAACCTTGATACTTATGATGCATTTTAAATGCTACACATGAAAGAAAATACTATACATTCAAACCTGTGTTAAGCAAGCACCTTGGGGAAATCTAAAAAGTGGTTGTTTAAGACAGGTGCTTGCTTTGTACAGGTAAATTTACACTTATTTTACTTCTATGGGATCTATAAAAAGTAATCATTAAAGACATGTGATTACTTAGTGCAGGTGGCCTTAAGGGCAGGTTTGTCAAATTAAATGTGAAAAAATCTCCCTTGCGACTGGTTTGACTAGTTCTGCAGAATTCATGCCTTTCTTGGTTGGTTCAGGGAGTTTGGGAAACTGCAAAAGTTTTCGTCCATTACTGTTGAAAATAAGACAGAGAAAAATGTATTTGTGGGAAACTGATAAACACTTCCAAGGGAGACAATTTCAGAAATATTTTACCACTCTTCTGCAAAAGAATTAATTTGCTCCCTTTAGATTAGTCCCCTTTTCAGAAGGGACTTTGTATGTTGGAAAGCAAGCAGGAAGCCACAAAAGTTGTCTCCATGAAAAAAAAAAAAAAAAAAACATGGCAAAAATCTACCAGGCACTAAGGCCATAAAACTTTTTACATGCTGAACTCAGCTAAGCTTGAAATTTGACCTGCTTATGAATCTCAAATTACTAATAACGGTTGAACCTTTCATGCTCAACATAGCTGAGCATGAAATTTTCCCTGCTGATTAATATGAAAATGCCAACTATTGTTGGCATTTTCATATTTATTAGCAGAGAAAATTTCATGCTCAGCTGAGTTGAGCATGAAAAAAGTTTTATAACCTCGAGGTCATTTATATATACAAAGCAAGCACCTGTCTTAAATAACCATTTTTTTGGATTTCCCCAAGGTGCTTGCTTAACACAGGTTTGAATGTATAGTATTTTCTTTCATGTGTAGCATTTATTATAACAGAAAATAATAACACTAGTCCTGCTGAGCCCGGATATGCCCTGCCTTTGCAAACAGTGTAGATCCAGATCAGTTGGCTTCTTCAGAAGCCAACTGATCTGGATCTGCACTGTTTGTCTTTTATTTGTATCAACTACCTAGATCAACCAATCTGATTGGCTGACATTTATAAGTGAGCGTGGCATCTTAATTTATTCAGCATGACAAGGGTTGAGCTCTCTCTCTCTCTAAATATATCCACTCATCTAAAGGAAACTGGATACACTTGGTAGATTTTCCACCATTTTTAAGGGGGAGACAACTTTTATGTACCGTATTTACCCTAAATATTGGGACAAGTTAACTCCTTACCATAGTTGTCCTACAATGTGTAAAAGTCTGTTCCAATACCTGTTGATGCGTTTAAAATATTGCTGGACGAATAGCAAACAGTGTAGATTCTGATCAAATGCCACATCTGACCTAGGCCTACACAGTTTGCTAAAGCCTGCCTGTCCCAATCTTAATATTAATATAGTATCTTCCATCTCAGTACATCTGAGCCCTCCTTCACTTCCTTCTGAATAGGAGTCTTCATTCCTTTTAAAAATTTCTTTTTAAAAGGGAGGAAAAACAATTTTAACAGTTGCTGCCCCTTAAAGTGTATCCATTTTACCTTGATTCCCATTTAAAACCATGTTCCTTAAACAATCTTTTCTTTAGGTACAGTTTGGATATTTCCATATGCCAGTAAAGTTCAACATGGTCCTAAGTAACCGCAAACGTATTGTGAGGTGTCTGTATTTATTTGGTAGATTTTTTGTTATGTTTTACAAGGAAGACAACTTTTGTGACTTCCTGTTTGCTTTCCTGTACACCACCTCCCTTCAGAAAAGGGAGGCGATTCTTTCCTGTCTGTGTAGACCATTTTTTAGAAGGAAGATGGGATACATCGGGTAGATTTTCTTGCCACTTTCACCGGGTGGAAAACTTCTGTATTTTCCTGTTTCTTTCCGCACATTACGAAAACACGCTTATTCAAATATAAAGAAAATTTCAACTCCAAAAAACTAAAAATTTTCAGATAAAAAACTCTATTTTTCATATTTCTGCTCAAAACATAGATAGTGGTACCTCGGCAAGGCGGTTCTAACGGCCGAGGCAGTTCTAATAACTACCCACAATCTATGTTTTTGAGCAAAAATAAAAAAAATATTGTATACCCATGTTACAATATAAAAGTGGGGTATAAGGGGCTCAAAATTATATAGGTATGTTTTTGTGATGACAAAGCCCTTTAGTAAAAGAGGGGTCTGCTTAGAAAGGGAGGCAAAACAATTTTTACAGAGTTGCCACCCACCCTCTAATTCCTATTCAGAACCTTGTACCCTGAAAAGTTATTCTTTTAGGTATATGCCAGTGAAGTTCAACATGGTGTTCTAGGTAACCAAAATATTGTAACTTGTCTGTATTTAAGGCAGCTGAATACACTAGGTAGATTTTCTGCCATATTACAAGGGAGACAAATTTTGTGATATCCTATTTGCTTTCTTGTACACCTTCAAAAATAAGGATCTATGCTAAAAGGAATAAGAAAAATACCTAATGGCATTATGGAAGGGGTTTTTCCATTGAAGAATAAAGATGTCATATCACACTGACGATGCCAGACACCCGCCCGATGCCCACCTGCCCGGACATCGCCATTTTAAAGGATTGAATTTTTTCGTGAAAAACCCGTCTAAAAATCTAAAAGGGCAGCAAATTCTTTCCTTTTATCGTAGATCCCATTAAGAAGGGAGGCAAAACCAATTTTGACAGAGTTTCCCCCCGTGAAAGTGTATCCATTATCTTTATTCATGTTTCAGTCCTTGTCATCACAAAAACATATCTATATAATTTTGACCCCCTTAAACCCCACTTTTATATGGTAAAACTGGGGTTTGCAGGGGTATACATTATTTTCCTTATTTCTGCTCAAAAACATAGATTGTGGTACTCGTTAGAACCGCCTCGCCGAGGCGGTTCTTACGAGTACACACAATCTATGTTTTGAGCAGAAATAAGAAAAATATCAACGTTTTTATCTGAAAATTTTCAGTTTTTTTTTTTAGGTGAAATTTTCTATATATTTGAATAGGCGTGTTTTTGTAATGTGCTTTCTCTATTAGGTACAGTCTGGATATTTCCACATGCCAGCGAAGTTCAACATGATGATCCGAGTGACCAAATGTATTGTGAGGGATCTGTATTCAAATTTGGACTTGGTATAACAATTATAGACTGGATACTCATTGGTGGGGTCGTTGTAATTGGATTACCTGTTTTATGTTGTCATCTCTTTGACCAAGACTGTTGCTGACATAGGCATTAGCATGATGACGTACCAATTTTCATATCTTTTCCACCAAAATGCAGATTAATAGGCTCTTTATAACATGAACATCAAATACATACAAAAACACACTAAATCTGTTTATCATATATATTTGATGTTCATTTTCCTTTAATTCAAATGCCTTCTTCAGTTACTGTGAAGTTGGTTTAACTATTTTCCATTTATAAGTTTATGAGAAACACAGGCTGACATGGCAGCCAAATTACTAAAATCACAAACTTGGCAGTGGACCAGCCAAATGACATGCCTGCCTTATTTCAAAAATATTCATCCAGAACTTTTGGAAACCTAAACATTTTCTGTATTAACCGTTGCCATGCTGAATAAATTAAGATGCCACACCCACTGCTAATTTTCAGCCAATCAGATAACTTGATACAGGATTTTGATAGAAATTCACATATTTAATGACAAACAGTGCAGATCTAGATCAGTTGGTTTCTTCAGAAGCCAACTGATCTGGATCTACACTGTTTGCTTAGACAGGACATGTCGTGTTCAGCAAGAGAGGGATTAAAACTAATCCATGACATGTCAACCAGACAATACATATATAAAAGTCCATTATAAGCCACCTGGAACCATTTACAGTCGACTCTCGTTATCTCGAACTCCAAGGGACTCTATGAAACACTTCGAGATATCCGTACTTCGACATATCAGATTTGCGGCAATGAGGAAAACAATTAATCGAACAACCACTTTTAACAGAATGAATATGTAATTTGACCCCTAAGTTAGAGATATATTGAAAATATTGTGGAAAAGAGGAGAAATTGCTCCTAAGGAGCAATTTCTCCTCTTTTCCACAACATTTTGTTGCCTGTTGGTAGATCTCTGTGTTAAAACAGGTACCAGATTTTAACTTCGAGATAAGCGGTTATTTGAGATAAGCGAGTTCGAGATAACGAGAGTGGACTGTAGTTCCAGAGAAGATATCATTATCTTGTTTGTTTGAGTTGGAGCTTTATGGCCCTGCAAACACTATTAGAGTCATGCTGAGCTGGTCAGTTAACCTAACCATACTTTTTATGGACAAGCTTAGTCCCTTAAGCGGTCAACCAGTCCTTGTGCACATTCTTTCACCAGAAACTGACAAATGCCCTTCTAGAATCAGCGGAAGAAAAAGAATGATGGTGCAAAATAATATATTTCATGATCAGTTTCCATGAAAGAATGTTGCCGACAGAATGTTGGGATCAAACTTGAGACCTCCTGATCACTAGTCAGATGCAAATTCAACCAAGCCACCAAGGCAGCCAGAAATCATCACTGAATTTGAGGTCCGATCTACTGCCATGCATTTAAAGAGGACATCAAAGTTGATAATCTAATTGGTTTAATCATTGTGTAGTTTGCTGCATAACATTTACATTACACCCTATCCTTTTGTATCAATAATTCTTTTAAATTGTTCAGAAAAATCATGCCTACCAACAATTCTTCCAAGTTCATAAATCAGTGGCGTTGATGGCTGAGTCAGATGCAGGTCCCATTGGTGATCAGGAGGATGTAAGTTCTTTCCTGGAGATTGACTGCGAAATATTTATTACAGTCATTCTTTCCCTTCCCCTGATTCAAGACTGGTCAGTTTCTGGTAACAAGATGAGCACAAATACTGGTTAACCATTTAAAGGACAAAGCCTGTCCAGGAAAAGTGTGGTTAGGTAAACTGATCACACTCAATATGACCCTAATGGGTTGACTGGGCCGTAAAACTATTTTTTGATTTGGGTAGTACAGCCCTTTCAAGAATATTTCACTTATATCGAGCCGATCGTTCATCAAAGGTGGGCGAAAACCGGAGAACATGGGGCAAAACCACCTGACCATCTGTAAGCAGAACTTGGCTTTCCCACATGTGACCCGAGCGAGGCTCGAACCACAGCAGTGAGAATCCTAATGGATTAAGAGTCAACTCTCCTCTCCACTAGGCTACGGGGCCATAAAACCTCAACTCAATCAATAATAAACTATACTGAAAGGAAAAAGAAACGCAGGGTAAATTTTATTCCTAAATTTCATTCAAGTTTGAAAAAGTTTGTTAAATATTTTACTATGATTACAAAACGGTCCATGTATGGAACAAAAGTTCCAAATTTCATTGGTTTGTGATTAACAAGTCTCGAGTTATTGAAGTTCATTGGTAGCTACCCCGCAAATCTTAAAATCAAAATCAAACTGAAAATCAATATCGGGTGTGCACCCCTCTTGCTGCCGTTGCTGCCCTAATTCTCCTTTGGATAAAGTTAACCAAAGCATTGACAGTTCGCATCGGGATGTTATTCCATTCATCGATCAACGCATTCCTTAGTTGTGCGAGAGTTGCGGGGGGATTTCGGCGCTTCCTAACCCTTCTGTCCAGCTCATCCCACGTGCTCTATTGGGGTCAAATCTGGACTGTACGGTGGCCATGCTAGTGGTGCGATGTTATTGTTTGCCAGGAAATCCTGACAAACTCGAGCAACATGTGGTCGGGCATTGTCCTGCTGCAGAATCAGATTACGTTGTTGCACAAGCGAGACTGCAACAGGACGCAAGATCTCATCCCTATACCTTACTGCGGTCATATTGCCCGCAACAATAATCAACTGTGATTTTATCCCGTGAGCAATGCCTCCCCAGACCATAACGGAGCCACCCCAAACCGATCCCGTTCGACAACACAGGCGTCGGCAAAGCGTTCTCCGCGACGTCGGTACACACGGCGTCGACCATCTGCGCGACAGAGAGTGAACCTAGACTCGTCCGTAAAAAGAACTCGTCTCCACTGCCTCATCGGAAATAGCCTGGGCGCATGCGCCGTCAACCACGCAATACGACGCAACCTACGTGCCTGGGTCAGAGGCAGACCAACGTATGGACGACGAGCTCGAAGACCAATCTCACGCAATCGACTTCCAACAGTCTTCGGAGAAATTTGTCGATTATGCGTACCTACTGTATTAAGGGCAGTTTCGGTAGCAGTGAGATGACGATTCCGCAAATGTGCCAGACGGATTTTCTGTCTTGACGTCGCGACGTCACGCGTGGACGCCCAGATCGCGGTCGGTCTGCTAAATGCCCTGTCTCCCTTAAACGTCCAACAAGACGTTCAATTGTTGAGACGTTAACCCCAAAATGATTGGCAACTTGCTGTTGCCTCTGACCCTGCGTCAGCAACGCAATTGCCCTACCCCTCTGAACATGTCAATCGTACCATGATTGAAAAAATGTTCAAAGTAGCGTAAAAATGAAAAGAAAAATCGGTAAAAGAATTGAAGAGCGTTGTGTATCGTTGAAGTGTACCAAATGGTGTGAGGAAATCTTGTGCTGAAGGTTTAAACATGCTTGTTTTGCACGAAATTTTGGCTTTCCGTATTGTCCGTGCAATGCACTGTGTAGTGCACGGTTGAATGATTTCACACACTGGGTAGACAGCACATCGACCAAAGACTCGTATACCCGCAGTTCACATTCACAGGACAATCTGTAAAAGTGTATGGCTATAGTAAACACCGTAAAAATGGTAAAAATAAGAGGGAAAAAACTCTACCCTGCGTTTCTTTTTCCTTTCAGTATAATTTACCATGAACTTGGTTTCCTAAATACCCTATTGTAGGCTTCAAACTGAAATGAGTGTTGAATTCTTTTACATACATGTATTTCCATATCTACCCTAAGTATTGGGACACCTTAACTCCTTACCATACCTGTCCTAAAATTTGAAAACGTCTATTTAACTACCTGTTGATGTGTCTAAAATAGTGCTAGGTGAGTGGCAAACAGTACAGACCCTGATCAGACACCACACATCACGATACCTATATAATGTTGACCCCCTTAAACCCCACTTTTATATAGTAAAACTAGGGTTTACAGGGGTATACATTATTATTCTTATTTCTGCTCAAAAACATAGATTGAGGGTACTCGTTAGAACCGCCTCACCGAGGCGGTTTTAACGAGTACCCACAATCTATGTTTTGAGCAGCAATATGAAAAATATTAGAATTTTTTATCTGAAATTTTCATTTTTTGGTGGTAAAATTTTCAGTATATTTGAATAGGCTTGTTTTCGTAATGGAATGTTGCATTTGTCAGTGACAATTGATCTGGGTCAACACTGTTTGCTCAGGCCTGCCTGTCCCAATATTTAGAGTTATTATGGTATATATGCTTCAGGAGCCATGCGGAATGTTAATGGAAAACCTAAATCAAATTAAAAGATAATTCTGTTTTCAGTCTTTATTTTGTATACATTCATTATCATAAATAATTGGACCACTTAACACATTTTAGTCTGGAGACCCCTGAAAGCGTAACTGACAAACAGAGCAGACTCTGATCAGACACGGCAGAATGATCTGATCAATGTCTACACTACATTAACCCTTAAAGCACCAACCATAACTGCAGCAGACAACCCTTTAATATATTTTTTCATTTTTTTTCTTAGAAAATAAGTCTTAACAGTTCATGTGAATAGTCTGCCAAGCAGACGATTCACATGAAATATCAAGGCTTAGTTTCTAAGAAAAATAAAATTATTTAGAATGTCATCTGCTACAAATTTTGCTTAGCGCTTTAAGAGTTAAATACAGAAATTTTGCCATAGAATGCGGCATCTGATCAGGGTCTAGACTGTTTGCATTAACTACAGGCAATAATAAGAGCTAACCAGTCACCCACCCTGCTATTGGAAACAGACTGGTCCAAAGAGTTGGAGAGTCCACTCGACGTAAATGGGTTAACATATGATTTGAAAACATTGGATTAAAACCAAAATAGTTAATGCTAATTGAAGATTTCAAAACTATTGTCAAATGCGACATTTCAGGACTTAATGAGGTTCTAAACATTTCAAGTTATCAAATGAATTATTCTTTCTGACAAATAACAGTGGATTTTCAAGCAAAATCTGTATACTCTAAAAAAAAAAAGTATTTGGTGGTCATTTTATTTTGACACTATTTGCCATCCATACAACAACTGCTAAAATAAAACTCTGCCAATATTCAATAAATGAATATAGTGTAGCATACATCTGCAAGTATTATTAAAATATGCAAACAAATCCTTCCTGTCAAACTGCCGAATTCTGATGCTGTAGAGGTTTAATTTCCGACTTTATCTGTTTCTGATACAGCAGTTACATAGACACCTTCATTAATTTCTAATTACCATGGGGCTCTTCAAACCCAAGAAACGCATCCAACTGAGCCATTGCAGTCAGCCAGTATAGATTATAAAAAAAATGATTATTTTGTAAATAGTCATTTTTTTCTATATATAATTTAAACATTTTTGTTTTACATCACAAAAACATGCCTATATAATTTTGACCTCCTTAAACCCCACTTTTATATGGTAAAACTGGGGTTTAAAGGGGTAAACATTATTTTTCTTATTTCTGCTCAAAATATAGATTGTGGGTACTTGTTAGAACTGCCTCAGTGAGGCAGTTCTAACCAGTACCCACAATCTATGTTTTGAGCAGTAATATGAAAAATATCAGAATTTTTATCTGAAAACCTTCAGTTTTTGGTGTTGAAATTTTCAATATATTTGAATAGGCTTGTTTTCATAATGCATTTTTGTCTCTAAGGAGTCAATCTCCATGAATAATATCAATTTGTCTTCTGCTGAATTCACTTAGACAGTGTTAACCCTTGTCATGCTGAATAAATTAAGATGCCATACCCACTTCTAATTTCCAGCCAATCAGATTACCTGATCCAGGTTTTTGATAGAAATTCACATATTAATGACAAACAGTGCAGATCCAGATCAGTTTGCTTCTTCAGAAGCTAACTGATCTGGATCTACACTCTTTGCTAAGACAGGGCATGTCGTTTTTAGCAAGAGAAGGGTTAAAGTTGATATTTGCAAACAAAAATACTGAATATTCATTTATTTTTTCGTAAATAAACAGTCACATAACAAAAATTTAAAAGTTTTCACTTGAAAATTTGGAAACTTAGCAACCCATAGAAAAAGAGCCATAATAGCATATATGAACAGCAATACATCACGAAAACACGCCTATATAATTTTGACCCCCTTAAACCCCACTTTTATATAGTAAAACTGGGCTTTACATGGGAATACATTATTTTTTCTTATTTTTGCTCAAAAACATAGAATGTGTTGCTCGTTAGAACTGCCTTGCCAAGGCCGTTCTAACGAGTACTCGCAATCTATGTTTTGAGCAGAAATATAAAAAATATCAGTATTTTTATCTGAAAAAATTCAGTTTTTGGTGGTAAAATTGTCAGTATATTTGAATAGGCATGTTTTCGTAATGGTTTCGTCGAGCCTGCACATCTATGCTTTTTACTCATATAACTGTAGGCCAAGGGAACGTTCATCTGAAGTACAGTCAACCCTCTTCATACCTACATTCGATACAACAACAAAATTTGTTATAATGACAAGTTGAATGTCATGAAACCTTCACTCAAGAGGTGACAGTTAACCCTTGTCCTGCTGAACCCGGATATACCTTTCCTTTGCAAACAACTGATCTGGATCTGCACTGTTTGGCATTATGTGACTTTATATGGATCAAGTAATCTGAATGGCTGAAAATTAGAAGTAGGCGTGGCATCTTAATTTATTCAGCAGGACTAAGGTTAATGAGACATTATGCAAGAATATTGCATTAAAACTTCAAGCAACATGTTTTAGATATTTGTTAGAATTGCCTCACTGAGGTGATTCCAACAAATATTCCGAACATATATTCTATGAGGGAATAAGAATAAAACAAGGTCTTTCTTACATATCATTCTGTCCATTAAGAATTATTTACAACAGCAAATTCATTTTAATGGCAACATCTTCGGGAACAAATGCTGTCTTTGTAAAGAGGATTCACTGTACTAGACATATGGCCTTGCCAAGGGGGGCGAACATGTGCACTGGAAGTTTGAATCAAGGGAAAGTTGGAATAGCTCTTTTTCTCGTGACATGGTTCAAATTTTTGTGCAACTTTTCTGTTTTTTAAAAGCCCTGCTATGAAGAATCATTAAACAATAACATTTAATCTTAACCTTACTCTGAGATCTCCTTTGACCTTGCTCTAGACAAATTAATCTTTAATTTCTTCTCTAAGTTCCCCTGAAAATAAAGCTTGACAATTCATGTAAATAATCAAATGTAAAGCCTCATTTTTGTTTCTGGAAACAGGACTAAACATTTAATGCAAATCGTTTGCATTAAAGTATTTCCAATTTTTTCCATCAAAAAAAAAAAAAAAATAAAATAAAAAAATTGGGCTTAACAATTCATACAAATCTTCCAAGGAGATGATTTGTGTGAAATACCAAACCCCTATTTTGGGCTTTGGAGATGAGCTGCATAATGTCATCCTATTCTTCAGGGAAAAAAAAATCAGAATTATAATTTAAACCATCAACCCTCCAAGTGCTAGTCACAACTGCAGCAGACAATACTTTGGATTTGTTTTTTTTTTCAGAGAAAATTAGGCTTGACATATGCGAGATGAGTCGCATGAAATGCTAAGTCTTCTCTGAAAAACTAGAGGGTCAAGATGGCCCTGTATCGCTCACCTGATTACCAGACAAGTTTCAAGTCAATTGGCCTTTGGGTTCAATATAGATTTTTAAGATGGTGGCCATCTTGGATTTACAATCAGAACAATTTCAGCTATTTTTTATTTACATGTCACTTTGATACTTCCAATGAACTTTCAAGTCAAGTGGCCTTTCCATTAAGAAGAAAATCGAAATAGAATTTCAAGATGGTGACCATGGCAGTCATCTTACATTTCAGTTTGATTTTAGCTATTTTTGACCTACAAGTGACCCCAATACTTCCTATCAAGTTTCAAGTCAGCTGACTGTTTAGGTTGAAGAGAACAATTTTGAAATAGATTTTCAAGATGGCAGCCATAGTATCCATCTTGGATTTCTGATCCGAAAGATTTCAGTTACTTTTGATCTACAAGTCACCTTGATATTTCCTACTAAGTTACCTGCCATTGGCCTTTCTGTTCAGGAGAAATTTTCCAAATAAGATTTTCAAGATGCCAGCTATGGCGACCATCTTGGATTTCTGATCGGTATGATTTTAGCTAATTTTGATCTACAAGTCAACCCGATGCTTCCTACCAAGTTTCAAGTCATCTGACCTTTTGGTTCAGGAGAAGAAACGAAAAACAGATTTTCAAGATGGCCACTGTGGCCATCTTGGATTTCCAATCATAACGATTTTAGCTATTTTTGATCTACAAGTCATCTTGATGCTTCCTACCAAGTTTCAAGTGAATTGGCCTTTTGGTTCAGGAGAAGCGAAAAATAGACTTTCAAGATGGCTGCCATGGCGGCCATCTTGGATTTTCGATCAGAAAGATTTTAACTATTTTTTATCTTCAAGTCATCCCGATGCTTCCTACCAAGTTTGGAGAAAATTGGCCCAAGGTTGTAGGCGGAGTAGGATTTTAAAGCAAATTGTTGACACCGCACGACAGACGATGGACATTGACCGATCACAATAGCTCACTTTGTGCACTTTGTGCTCAGGTGACCTAATAATCAAATAAAATTTAAAAAGTCATCTGCTACACTTTTGCTTAGCGCTTCAAGGGTAAAAATGTCATCTGCTGATTATTTAAGTTCAACATGCTAAACGTTAACTTGCAAATGCATTTTTCAAATCCTTCATAAGCATAGTCCCAATAACCATTTTTTCACAATTCACTGTCAGTTTCCCAGTTGTTTCTTTTATGACAACAGAGACAAGAACTAGTGTCCCCGTGGCCATGGTCTGAGCTGAGAACCGGTATGTATTTTCCTCAGTAGAAGGAACCAGTAGAACATTTGCAACACTGTGAACACACGTTATCACTGATTTCATGTCCGTCTTGTCTTCTTGTAAAGTTATCTTGCAAGAGTTCTCCGTCATTCCTGACAGTTTACCTGAAATAAACAAGATTAATTATTTTGTTAGCATTTTTAAGCAAAAGTGCTAAAATTTGTCCCAAAAAGGACAGTCTGTATGAAATGTTAGACCATATTTTTGGAAAAAAATAAAAACGAGGCCCATGGGCTGAGACTTGCTCACCTGATGATGATGATGATGATTTGGTGTTTTATATCTCTTTCAAAATTATTTAACCCATTGTAGACTGAATGCATTCCCCCCCCTACTATATATTGGAAGATTCTAATTTCAATTTTAGGTATGTCAGGCTCTGTGATTGAGATATTCTGGAAGCAAATTGGTTGAACTATTTGCAAACCGTGGAGACCCTGATCAGACGCCGCAGAATGCGGTGTCTGATCTGGGTCTGCACTGTTCGCCATTTACCCTTTTAAGGGTCTCAAGACTATAATGGGTTAAGTCATACTGAGATAATGAATGGATGATAATGAAAGGCTCTGTGCAATGAAATGCCGTAAAAAGTCACGAGCTTCTGATGGGATTTGAAAACAGGACCTTGTGGTCCAAAGTAAGGAGCAATTCACTAACCTCTCTGCCACACGGTTGCATCTCGCTCACCTGTCAGAGTAAAACGGTTGATGCTATGTATCAATTTTCCAAAACTGCCACACCATGGCAACTTATCAAAATAATGGATGGTCTTTAAAAGTGAGTTCACAAATTCTGATTCTTGAGTAAATATCAATGGATTTTCACCAAACTTGGTATGCATACGTATTGATATTGTCCAGATCAGATTTGGGAATGCTAATGGCTAAATTTTGTCAATTTTTGACAGTTATCTGCCTGTCACATGTACGGACATGTGGCAGGCAGATAACTCGGTCAAAAATTTACGAAGTAGAGTAAATATCAATTGATTCTCATTAACCTGGTATAAGCTTTTCGACAGAGTTATCTCCCTTCCGCACGACAGTGGCGGGTATTATTGTTTCCAAGTTTTATTTGATGATCATATGGGCCCAGTTGTTCAAAGCTAACGATGTCGTTAGTTAACGAGTCGTTAAAATTTACATCAAGTGATACGCAAATATGCTGAAATTTTTTGCTGAAAAAATATGAGTAGCTTTTGCAGTGCAAAAGCTACTCACATTTTTTCAGCAAAAAATATCAGAATATTGTATATTGAATCTGCTAAAACAGTTAACAAAATGACCCTTAACGAGCTCGTTAAGCTAACGACGCTTTGAACAACTGGGCCCTGGTGTTTTACATCCCTTTCAACATTACTTTTTAACTAGTATCGAGACAATGGAAGAGTGATAATGAAAGGCTCTTAATCATAGCTCTTGATAAGGCGCTTTTTTCAACCAAAAAGTATCTATAGTTTTCTTATTTCTTGATGAAATCATATGTTGTGGGTACTCATTAGAAGCGCCTCGCCGAGGCGCTTCTAATGAGTACCCACAACATATGTTTTCGTCAAGAAA
Organism: Anodontia alba; assembly: GCA_964016985.1. Classification (NCBI taxonomy): domain Eukaryota; kingdom Metazoa; phylum Mollusca; class Bivalvia; order Lucinida; family Lucinidae; genus Anodontia; species Anodontia alba. Next base: position 36,664,860 of record OZ024837.1, on the reverse strand, counting down.
TAAGAGAACTATTTTACTGATACCCACTCTTATCTAGACCTATGCCTCTTTGTAATAAAGCACTATACAGTCATGAGATTTTTTTCTGTACGTTTTGATATGTATACAACCCAGTGTCCCGAGCTGTCAGATTGCGATGTGTTAGCAAAGATTTTTTCCCTTCTGCAAAGTTTAAAGAATATGGCTTTGAGCCCTGATTTTATATCTGAATCCTAGCCTTTGATAAGATGCTTTGTTCAGTCAAAAAGTATTGATATTTTTCTTATTTCTCCAAGAAAATGTATGTTGTGCATTGACCAGTACATGGCCTAATGGCAGGGTTACATGTATCACAAGGTCACAGATTCTGGTGCCCAAGAGAAGCCCTTACCTTGGGCACTTAACAACATAAAAATAAGACTTGTCTCAGTCATTAGTCTTATCACTAGTGAGAGACTGGGCACAACTAAACCTATGATAGTATCAATAAAGGACAGACAGGTAGAGGCCCAATAGGGGAAATGAGAACTGGCTTATCTATCCGTTCCATAGGTTACATCATATGAGCTGGGGCCTGCAAAATTTATTACCCTTCAGAACACCTCTTGCAACCCCCTGCTGAGGTCTCGTAATCACCTCTTTATGACATGACTTTGAATGATTGTGTTGGGGTTTAACGAACTGTCAACCCTTCTGGGTCATTTTGTCATCTCCCAGAGAAAGGGAGAAGAGAGATAGAAGAGATATTAGAGGAGATTGTTTGTTTGTGTTGAGGTTTTACGGCCCAGTCAACCCAATGGGGTCATGTTGAGCGCAGCCAGTTTACCTAACCACACTTTTACTGGGCAGGCTTAGTCCTCTGAGCGGTTAACCAGTATTGTGCACATTCTTTTGCCTGAAACTGACAACTGCCCATCTTGAATCAGCGGAAGTGAGAGAATGACCATAGAAATTAGAGGAGATGAAAGAGAGGGATGGGGAGAAAGGAAAATGAATGACAGTGAAGAAAAAGCAGAAATAAAAACATTCCCCCTCTACCCTTACCGGCTGCAAGGATAGAAGGCCTTGCCCAACTGTAAGCCAATATCAGTTGGATGCCCTGGTGATGTAAGATACACAAAACCTTTGCCTTACCCAACCACCCCACACCCTATGACATGCCTTTGATCTCTCTTCTGTAGTGCTTAGATAGGGGCAACAAAATCAGTAGTGAGTGGTTTTGTTTCAGTTGAGATTTTTCTGCCCAGTCAACCCATTAGGGTCATGTCGAGCATGGTCAGTTTACCTAACGACACTTTTTCTGGGCAGGCTTAGTCCTCTAAGCAGTTAACCAGTACTTGTGCACATTGTTTTGCCAAAAACTGACAACTGTCCTTCTTCAATCAGCAGAAGGGAGAGAATGATCGTAGAAAATATTTCATGATCAATCTCCACGAAAGAATGTTGCCGGACCAAAAGGATTGACCCACGACCTACTGATCACCAGTCGGACACACATCAGATGAGTCACCGAGGCCGGCATTAGCAAATGGTACCATTTTTGGTCTCATATAAGCTATGTCTTAAAGAGGCTTGATACATCTGCTATATTTTCTACCATTTTCTATACAGCTAAAGCTAAGCATTACAAAAACATGCCTATTCAGGCATGTTTTTGTGATGGATTTTGAAGGTTTCTCTGGGAGGCCTGCATGACAAAGATCATATTCACTTTAAACTTTTTATTTATTTTACTGTAAAACCTCGATTGCTCGAACACTGATGGCTCGTTTACCATGGCTAATTCGAACTCGTTTTTGAGTCCCTATGAAATTCTTCCGACAGCTCAAGGAAACAAATATTCAGGGAAATTTTCTCATTTTATCACAAAATTGTACGTTGTGTGTACTCATTAGAATTGCCTCATCGAGGCAATTCTAACGAGTACTCTCAACATACAATTATTGTGTAGAAAATCGAAAAGATTTCCTAAATTATCGCTATTTGCTTCCTGACCTGGTGCCATGATTAACCCTCAGTGGCTCGAACTACCTGTATCTCGAACAAATTTCAATGGTCCTGAAGATGTTCGAGCCATTGAAGTTTGACTGTACTTTGATTGCACAGAAAGCTCAAGTGAACTTATAAATCTCAAGCAAAATTATAAATGCATTCTTGAAGGCATGTATTTAGCAATCTGTGGTCTTCATTTATGCGCTTACCTTGTTCTTTTAAAAAGTCTTTCTCGTTCATTGTGTGTGGCTGAAGTAATTCACCGACAGGAGCTGTAATACTGACACTGTATTTTCTCTCATCTGTACAAAGCTCAAATGAGGCTGGTTGAGTTGTATCATTAAAATTAATGGCCATTAAAACTGATGTCTCATTATTTGGAGCCAGGGCAGCTGTAAAGGAATAAAAAAAAGCATGCATTACAACCTTATTCAAAATGATAATAGTCATATTTTCTCACTTCTGTACAAAGCTCAAATGAGGCTGGTTGAGTTGTATCATTAAAATTAATGGCCATTAAAACTGATGTCTCACTGGAAGCCAAAGCAGTTGGAATGAAAAAAGCATGCATTATGACCTCATTCAAAATGAAAAAAGTCATGCGTTCTCATCATCATATTTGTTTGAAATTAGGTTTAACTCTTTTAGCCCTGTAGACCAGCATAAATACCTATGCAAACAGTGTAGATCCAGAATGTTTGCAATTCTATTTTGATTTGACTAGACCTCTATTAGAACAATGGTTCTGGCAAGATTCAAAGATGGATGAGTCCACTTCAGAAACTCAAGGATGAAAGGGTTAATGTCACTGGGAATAATCTTTCAGTTTGTCTCTGTCCGGATGTGACAGTGGAAAATGAATCCCTTTCATTAAGAAAACATGCCTATTCAAATATACTGAAAATTTTACCACCAAAAAATGAAAATTTTCAGATGAAAAATTCTGATATTTTTCATATTTCAGCTCAAAACATATATTGTGGGTACTTGTTAGAACCGCCTCAATGAGGCGGTTCTAACAAGTACCCACAATCTATGCTTTTGAGCAGAAATAAGAATTATAATGTATACCCCTGTAAACCCCAGTTTTACTCTATAAAAGTGGGGTTTAAGGGGGTCAAAATTATATAGGCATGTTTTCGTGATGTTATAGTGCCACCTCACTACAGTATCTCTCCCTAGACTAGAATGACATAATACTACCACCAGTTACCTAATACCAACTTTGATGCAGCCAGCACACACATCAATGATCTATTGTAGAACTGTTCATTAACAGTAAAATTCTGCTATAAATATCACCTTTGGGTCTGCCTATAGGTGGTCTTATTGGTGGGCTGGTCTTAATACTGAATACAGGGTATTAAGAAAAAAATCATTTTGAACTGACGAAAGCTGCTCTTAATAGCAAAGTGGTCTTTATTTTGAGCGGTATAAAATAGATCAAAATCTATGCATTTATGTGAAATTAGTTTATTTTAAAACTAAATTGGTACATTTCAGGCAGATAAAAACTCTATGCACACTGGGAAAAAGTAAGTTATGGTTACCCCTCTGCTTTGAACTCATGTATATACATCAGTAGTCTAAGGGCAATTTTAGCAGACGACAAATTGTTTGCCACTGCACTAAGTATTTTAAGAAACAACTGCATAAAAAAGCACCATTTTTATGCAAAAATGTATGGAACAAAATTTTAGGACATTTATCATATTTACAGTAGAAATATATTTAATTCAGTGTTACGTGCAAAAACGAAACACAACTTAAAGTGAATGAATACGCCTGGTACTTTTTTTCTATCATTTTGCTAAGGGAGACGACCCTTGTCACTTGTTTCCTTTCCTACACACCAAGACCCTTGTGAAAAGGCGTCTATTCTAAAAGGAAAGAATTTGCTCCCTGTGGGAGCAAATTCTTTCCTTTTAGAGTAGACCCCTTTTCACAAGGGAGAAAGTAAACTCTTTTCTTTTAGCGTACACCTTTTCAGAAGGGAGGCAAAACAATTTTGAAAAGAGTTGTCTCCCCTGACAGTGTATTAATTCCTCTTAATATTACCGATTTCAGGGAAGTCTTGTATTTCCATTTCTGACTGGATTTTCTGAAACAAATATATATACAGTACTTTAGTAATGGGCATATTTTTTAACTCACATTAAAAACTTAACCCATAGCACTCTGGGTAAAATTTTCACAGAGACATATTGGAATATTTTTCTTATTTTTCCCAGAAAACAGGACTGGTATTTCATGCATATTGTCTCAAATGGAGACAATCTGCATGAAATGTCAAATCCTGTTTTCTGGGAAAAGTACAAAAAATATCACCAATTTGTCATCTGCTGAAAGTTTTACCCAGTGTCTTAAACGTTTGTTAAACTTACACTACCGAATTTATCCAAAATTTGGGGTACCTTGTGAAAATAAAGAGCCTATTAAGCTGAGCAGCTTTGTGAAAATGTTACGCAAATCGGTTGAAAAAATAAGAAATTTACTGGGCTCTAAAAAAAGCTGTCGCGGAAGCAACAATTTTGTAAATGATGTCATGACAACCTAAACAAGTAGCCCAAGAGGGCAACAATTGCTGGTCTTTGAGATATATTTGTTCAAAAGTGTGGACAACAGACGCCAGAGCCTTGCTATATTACAAGCTCACCTTCTGAGCCTTAGGCTCCCTTCTGAGCCTTTAACTCCAGTGAGCTAAAGAGTAAGCAAAAATTAAATAACAAGTGAAACACTATGTTATTGCTATACACTTGTTAATGTGTTCATTTGCATTATACACCACAACCTTTATGCAAAAAATGATGAAAATATTTCTAAGGGTTCAAGAAATATGAAGTTTTTTTTAAAAGTAAAACATATTTTAATGAGTAATACTTAACCTATAGATAATGTGCTATTCTATTCTGTTATTCACCCCCTCCACAGAAAAACGACCTTTCAGTCGTGATAAAGTCTTAATTCAGAACGTCCCTTTAAACAGTTACCTGTATGACGTAGTTCCTCCCGCTCAAATGATCACGTGTCAGTTTCTTTTATGTGTAAAACAATACACAATTAGGAGAAAAGAGCGAGGGAAGGGAGGTGGGACGATAAATACTTATCTATAGGTTAAGTATTACTCGTTAAAATATGTTTTACTTTTAAAAAAAACTTCATTTTAACTTCGTAATACATTAACCTATAGATAATGTGCTAGAATTTGTAGAATAGGAGGGAGGATTTCTCCTAATAAATTAGTCCCAACTTCTGAATTAAGACTTAGTAAAAAGATTTATTTTTTTATATATATAATGAGGACATAATTAGTGCTTACGGCAATCATAAGGTCCTTTAACCAAGGATAAAGTAATCCAGGGTTAAGATATATATATATATAATAAAGGTATAATATAATATAATTAGTACCTTTTCTAGTATAGCATCAGGTGTAGGGGGGCTGTTGACGTTGTCTACACATCCATAGCTGATTGCTGTTGGCCCCCCACCACTTTTTGGGCCACTACAATGGGGTCCAAACTTTGGAGATTCTGTGCTTGTTGAGACATGTCTCTGAGATAGAATTTGGCAAAAGTTGATGAACTATTCCAAACCGCTGCTTGGAGTATATCATAGAGAGGAACTTTGTCGAAGAAAGCCCAAGAAGAGGAAAGAGCTCTAACTTCATGAGCTTTGATTTTAAGGAAAGAGACGTCTCGTTTAGTGAGTTTCCTATAGGCAAGTTTAACAGTGTAAGATATCCATCTCGAGATAGTATCTTTAGAAATATCCTTATTGCCTTTAATAGGAAGAAAAAGTCTAGTTCTATTCTGGCGATAAGAGCTAGTCATTTTGAGATAGAATTTCAGAGCCCTAACGGGGCAAAGAAGTCTGTCAGTATGTTCCCATTTACATATTCGAGCAAGACTAGGAACAACAATAGGATCTGGTTTAACAGAAGGAAGCTGTTTTTTTGCTAAAAAGCCAGATTTAAGAATCAAGGAAACTGAACCATCAGATTGATTAAATCTTAAATGTTGTGAATCCATAGCTAGAGCATGAATTTCACTACACCTTTTAGCAGTGGCGAGAGCTAAGAGAAAGGCTGTCTTAATAGTAACGTGAAATTTAGAAGCCTTATCAAGAGGTTCAAAAGGTGGTTTTTGTAGACATACTAAAAACCACAATAAGTCCCATTTAGGTGTAAGAGATCTTTGTACTGGTCGTTAAAGTTCAAAAGATCTGATAAGTTCAGATAAAACTGGATTAGATCCGATTCTATTACCAGTTTTGAATTTTAAAGTGTTAGAGATCATAGATCTGTAACCTTTAATAGTACTAATCTGACATTTCTTTTCCGAAAAGAGAAAGATTAAGAAATCAGCTATAACTGTAATAGGGGCCGAAATCGGATTAACCTTTTTTGTATGACACCAATTAGAGAAGATGGTCCATTTTGCATCGTAGACTTTTTGTGTAGATGCTCTTCTTAATCTGGAGACAAAATCTGCAACGTTTTGTGAAAATTTTTTATCTTTGATTGATTGTTTGATAACTCCCAAGCGTGAAGGTCGAGAATTGGGAGGTTTTGATGTACAAATCTTCCTTTGGATTGAGTCAGTAGTCTTGGAATTAGTGGCAGACGAATCGGAGCTGACACTAATAGAAGAAGAAGTTCTGAGAACCACTGTTGTTGTGGCCAGAACGGAGCTATGAGAACTATTCTGCACTGATGTTGTCGGATTTTCTCTAGAACAGCAGGTATCAGAATAAAAGGAGGAAAAGCATATGCATGAAGATGATTCCAGTCCATGGACAGTGCATCTATCGCTAGTGCTTTGTAGTCTTGTACTGGAGAGACATATAATGGGAGTCTGTGGTTGAATCTTGTCGGAAACAGATCCACATTTGGGAAGTTGAGCATCTGGAATACTGAATTCGCAACTGTTTGATCCAGAGCCCATTCTGTCTTGATAGGTTTGTTTAGTCTTGAGAGGCGGTCTGCAAGAATGTTGAATTTGCCTGGGATGTGACGTACTCTGATAACTATGTCTTGTTCCAGGCACCAATTGAGTATTTCCCAAACTTCTACGCAAAGATTGGGGGAATGAGTGCCACCCTGTTTGTTGACATATGAGACCACCGTTGTGTTGTCTGTGGATATCATTATGCAAGAATGGTGAATAAATGTTTTGGCTTGTTTCAGTGCTAATCGTATGGCCATCATTTCTAACATATTGATATGGAGCTGGGATTGGTTTTCTGTCCAGCGACCATGAAAGGACAGTGTTGTCGGCTCTAAATGAGCTCCCCATCCGTAATGACTGGCATCCGTATAAAGGAAGAATTCGGGGTCTGGAGGATGGATAGAAGTCCCTGTCTCGAATCGAATGGGGTTTATCCACCATTGTAAGTGAGATCGAATCATGCCGTTTATCGAGATCGGATGATCGAGAGGAAGAATATGAGGTTTCCAGACAGACAGCAGGCACATCTGAAGAGGACGTAAGTGCAGTCTGCCTAGGAGAACAAGGTCTGGTGCAGCACTGAGTTTGCCCAAAAGAGAAAGGAAAGTTCGTGCCGATACTTGTTTGGCTGACATTATTTTCTTGATTGTTAGAATTAGGTTCTGTACACGATCGGCTGGAACCCTGACTAAATCTGTTGCGTCAGAAATTCCATACCTATGAAGGTGAATTTCTGAGCAGGAAAGAGATCTGACTTCTTGAGATTTGGCAGAAAACCTAGGCTTTGAATAGTTTGAATGCAAAACTTTGTCTGAGTAATCAGACGGTTGCGAATCAGATTTTTTATCAGCCAATCATCTAGGTATGGAAAAACTGATATGGCACGCAAGCGTAGAAAAGCTGCAATAACGTCCATCAGTTTCGAGAAGATTAACGGACTTAGGGACATTCCAAACGGTAGGGCCGAAAAGTGATATACTTGATCTTCGTGTACGAAGCGAAGACACTTCCTGGATTGATGATGTATCGGCACGTGTAGATATGCATCTGTTAAATCTATGGAGACAGCCCAATCGTTGAGTCTCATCGCTTGTCTTACCGATTTTACTGTTTCCATTTTGAATGCTTGTTTCTCTATGTAACGGTTTAATAAAGACAGGTCTAATATTAAACGAAACTTTCCGTTCTTTTTTGGCACAAGGAATATCCGAGAATAAAAGCCGGGAGTTCCCGGATTCTGTACCCTTTCCACTGCCCGTTTGTTGAGAAGGTTTTTGATCTCTTCTCTGAGAAACGGGGAGGAGGATTGACTCATTATGATCGGAACAGATGACAAAGGAGGAATTTTGATGAATGGTATCCTGAATCCATTCCGTACGATAGAGAGGACCCATTTGTTGTCTGTTATTTCCTCCCATTTTTCCGCAAAATGGGCCAATCATCCTCCCACTGGAATGTCCGCGAGCGAAAGAGCAGGCAGTGGAAAGGGCGGGCCTTCATAATCTTGCGGAGGAAGAGGCAGGTTTAGAGGAGGGGAACTGACGAATGTTACCAGTCCTCTTGATATTATCTTTCTTAGTGTGAGAAGATGAGCTTTGAGGAATATTTCTGGACCTATACAATTGCGTAGGTTTAGGTCTGGATGTTGTTTTTTTAGCAGGATATTTAGGTATCTTGAAAGCTCTGCTCTGCAAAGGAGGCTTAAAAAAATGAGATTGTGACTGAATGGATGTAGAAGCTAGAAACCTTTGCTGTTGAGCTTCAAAGTTTGATTTAGCTATTTCTTTAATCCCGCCGTCAAATAAGGATTTCGAGTTAATAGGAGCGTTCCTTAACTCGTATGTAGAATTGTCGAGAAGTAGTTTAGACGAAGCTAGGGCTGCGTCCCTCCTAGCTTGGAATAATTCAGTAGTTAAAAGTGTAGACATGGCAGTAGCATGTTTGATCGATTTGGCTACGGCCTCCAGAAGTCTGGAAAGGGCCGCAACCGACATCGATTCCTGTTGTAATGAAAGGAAGGCAGCTGAAGAAAATAGATCAGCATGAGAATTAATGGAGACTAGTTTTCTAGCCTTCCTTTCCCATGCTTCCAGATTCTTCAGCGGAATGGAAGCTCTTCCTTTATTAGAAATATCTAGGAGAGACGCATCCGCTTCTAATTGAGGGATATTGTCAGTTGGCAAATATTGGTTTTGGCTCTTGTAGAATTTTGTCGGAGCAAGAGCCGAAACCAAGCTTTGGGGGCAAATCCAATCTCTTGAACATTTGTCCGAGTCTAGTCTATTTTGAATGTATTTTGTTGTATTTTCTACTAATTTGGATTGTGGGAGGACAAGTAATGGAGTGGAACGAGACTCCATTAATTGTTCGATCCCAGAGAGAGGTTTTAATGGTACTTGATCCTGCTGAGTTTTGGGGCATAACTCAGGAGGAAGAAGCCGAAAGACCTCGTTAATCGCACGATCAAATGACCAGACTTCGGATTCAGTTTCTGAATCTGACTCCTTGTTCTGTTGAGTGAGATTCGGTTGAAACTGATCGTAATTAATAGGTTGATTAGTGATTGGACTAAAATTAGTCTCCTGAGGTTGTATAGAGATTGTCGTCTGAACAACCTGGGGAGATTTATGAGCCCTTGTGTATCTACCAATGTCATGTTGAGATTGGGAGGAATTTGATGAAGAAGAAGGAGTCATCGATCGTCTTCTTCTCTTTTTATGAGAGTGCTTAGATCTCTTTGAATTTTTCTTTCGCCGAGAAGAACCCAAAGAGTCTGATCTAGAAGTAGAGATAGAAGAAGAGGACGATCGATGTCTTCTTCTCTTTTTAGATTTATGCTCTCTTTTAGACTGATCCTTCCTTGAAGGTCTGGAGATAGATAATTCATTTGAATTCGGAGGCTCAATCATTACACTCGGATCTGAGACCTGCGAAAAATCAGGTTCGAGTGGAATTATCTGTCTAGAGGAAGAAGCTGGATTAGGAAGTTCTAGTCTTTCAGAACGTTCATATCCAGAAATTAAAACATTGGATAGTCTGTGGACACTACCATGTGAAATGTGGCTACTTATGGACGGAGCGTAGCTTTGTACAGGCACATTTATAGGTATATAACCAGGCGGAATTTGTGTTTGTAGGTCATATGCGAATGACGGTAAACCAATGCCTGGTTGACTGGAGCCTAGTTGACTGGTGCCTAGTTGACTGGTGACTGGTTGACTGGTGACTGGTTGACCGGTGACTGGATGACCGGTGACTGGATGACCGGTGACTAGATGACCGGTGACTGGATGACCGGAGATAAGTTGCCCGGTGACTGGATGACTGGTGACTGGTTGACCGGTGACTGGATGACCGGTGACTGGTGGGCTTAATGCCCGGTCAGACTCTAAGTCCACCGGGCTGCCACCTTGATGTGTCCTGCCCCGAGCAGTATAGCTATGAGGGGCGGTGTTCCCATCAACTGTCCCGCTGTCAGACATGTCTGACTGGGACTTCTTGGTTTTCTTTTGTTTCTTCTGTTTTCTCTTCTGCGTCATAACTGATTTTCTAGTGGCATAAAGACGTCTTCGTTCTGCTAGATACCAAACTTTTGGTGTCCAGGAACTGCAAATATAACACGGAGAAATACGTGTGCAAGAATTACAAGTTAAACAAGATAGATGTGTATCCCATTTAGCTTTTATATGGCCACAGTTGCCGCGGGCGAAATGCATCGACAGACGCGGAAACAAAGGAAGAAATTTAACATTGAGAAAACAAGAAATCTAAAATCGATATTTCGAAAATAAGTACATAGATAGTAGAAGGAGTGAATATAGAACCAGAGAAAGTCAAGGATAGAAAAATTTTAACCGTGTAGAATAAATTTAATCCATTTTTTCTAACACAGAATAATAATCCTTGAACAATTCAAAGTCCACAGAAAAGAAACTGACACGTGATCATTTGAGCGGGAGGAACTACGTCATACAGGTAACTGTTTAAAGGGACCTTCTGAATTAAGACTTTATCACGACTGAAAGGTCGTTTTTCTGTGGAGGGGGTGAATAACAGAATAGAATAGCACATTATCTATAGGTTAATGTATTACGAAGTTAAAATGGCCATATTCATTTACTGACAACGGAAAAAGAATTATGACCTCAGCTTTAACTTTGTCATACAAAATTTTATCACAATATCTCATACGGTACTAGACTTGCAGCCATCTTCTTATCTTTAACATTTTTGCCTTCGCCTTAGACTTGAGCAATGACAAAATGCATTTGTCAAGCCCATTGGCTAGGTCTTTGTATCAGTCAGTGTGGAAAATATTATCAAAGTATTTCTAAGAGTTCAATAGTTATGCCAATGTTTGCTAACTGACCATGGATGGACGAACAGATGGACTTACAAGTTAATTATAGGGCACAATCCAATCCAAAGGTTGACCTTACAGTTTGTTGGTTAACTTTTCTGTGGGCTGTGCAAAATCACTATTTATAGGATACACACAATTTCAAAGCATACCTTTTCTCCGATTCTAATTGCCGACACAGTATTGTCACTACCATTTGAAAAAGAAAGTTCTATAGACACCATCTTTGGTGAAAATATTGATATAGTGCGAGTGAACCTGTATGTCACGCTCAAACCATTTCCTTTCATCTTGTTCAGTAATTCAAAGGATTTACTGGATACTGTCGGAGTAAACTGAAAAATAAAAAAAAAAGCTTAATGCAGCCTGTGTTTATAATACAGAAATATTTCCAGTGAGATTTACAAACCTGATAAACCAGTGCATTAGCATGAGTTTGTTTATGATATTTGCAAGTCACAAGAGAAATATTTCCTGTATCTTAAACACAAGGTGTATTTTGATTCAAACATTTATATCATATTCACCCTAAGTATTGAGACCAACAGGCCTGAGCAAACGATGTAGACCCAGATCAGATGCCACATTCTGCGGCATCTGATCAAGGTCTACACTGTTTGCCACTCACCCAGCAATTTTACAGCACATTAACAGGTAGTAAAATGGACTTGCTCATTTTTTAGAAACATGGTAAGGAGTTAAAAGGTCCCAATATTAACAGTAAATGTGTTATGCCAATATTGGGTTGGAGTTTAACGACACGTCAACCCTTGTGGGTCATTTTTGTGTCGTTTCCAAGAGAAAGGGAGAAAAGAGATAGAAGAGATAGTAGAAGGGATGAAAGAGAGGGACAGGGAAGAAAGAGGAACAGGAATGAAAGTGAAGAAACAGAAAAAATAAAAACATTCCCCCTCTACCCTTACCTGCTACAAGGATAGCAGGCCTTGCCCAACTGTTAGCCAATATCAGTCGGATGCCCTGGTGATGTAAGATACACAACACCTTCGCACCACCCGATCACCCCCATGTTCATTTTTTTAGATGCATGGTAAGGAGTTTGTTTGTGTTGGGGTTTTACGGCCAAGTCAACCCAATGGGGTCATGTTGAGCGCGGTCAGTTTACCTAACCACATGTTTACTGGACAGGCTTAGTCCTCTAAGCGGTTAACCAGTATTGTGCACATTCTTTTGCCAGTGTGATTGGAACCTGGGATCTCGTGATCCAAGTCGGGGGCTAACCATTCGGCCACCCGGAAACTTTGAATTAAGTATTGATTGATTGATTGTGTTGGGGTTTAACGACACGTCAACCCTTGTGGGTCATTTTGTGTCGTCTCCCAGAGAAAGGGAGAAAAGAGATAGAAGAGATAGTAGAAGAGATGAAAGAGAGGACAGGGAAGAAAGAAGAAAGAGGAACAAAAGTGAAAGTGAAGAAACAGAAGAAATAAAAACATTCCCCTTCTACCCTTACCTGCTACAAGGATAGCAGGCCTTGCCCAACTCTAAGCCAATATCAATTGGACGCCCCGGTGCCGTGAGGTACAGGACACCTTAGAACCACCCGACCATCCCCCTATTGAATTAAGTAATAAGTACGATTTTACCATTATGTATTTACTGTAATAACCCTATGTATTGGGACAAATAGACCTTTGCAAACAGTGTAGACCCAGATCAGATGCCGCAGAAAGGGCCTACAATGTTTGCAATACATACAGCAATATTTTAGACACATCAACAGGTAGTAGAATGGGCTACTAGAAAGACCTGTGTGACCAGCAATGACTCAGATTAGCCCTGGAGGCTGTAGATGGCACATGCAATCAGTGAAGACTCTGATCAGACTGCACAGATGTGCAGGCTGATCTGGGTCTTTGCTGGTTGCACGTGTTTTTGTAGGTTTTGAACCTGCATTGGGTCAAATAATACTTTTTAATCCGGCGCTTTGATTTGTTCTGATTTGTTTGTGTTGGGGTTTTACGGCCCAGTCAACCCAATGGGGTCATGTCGAGCGCGGTCAGTTTACCTAACCACACGTTTACTGGCCAGGCTTAGTCCTCTAAGCGGTTAACCAGTATTGTGCACATTCTTTTGCCAGAAACTGACTTTGATTTGTTCTTACCATGGCACTGGAAGGACTAGTTCTAGTATTCGCTGTGGGTTGTTCGGTAATATCAAGAGCCATCAAAGGTGTCAACATGTCACCAGGTGTCGCCGCACTGCTACTCATACCAGAGGGCGGAGCCACTGTGGATATAGAAAGTAGACGGCTTTAATACAGCTGTGATGATATCATTTGATACATTGATATATTGATATTTTTCTGATGATACTGTATAGTAATACCGACACTGATGCCAAAACCTATTTTGTGGATGGAATAATAAAAATACTTTAACCTGTGTCCTGCTGAACGTGGATATACCCTGCCTTTGCAAACCGTATAGATCCAGATCAGTTGGCTTCTGAAGAAGCCAACTGATCTGGATCTGCACTGTTTGCCATTCAGTATGTGAATTTACATCAATAATCTGGATCAAGTAATCTGATTGGCTGACAATCAGAAGTGGGCATGGCATCTTAATTTATTCAGCATGACAAGGGTTAAAATGTTGTATATAGCTTAGGGTTAAGGACAGTTAAGGCACTGTACAGTGAAGTGCCATGCATTCATGAAATTTTATTTTATTTTTTTTTTATTTGGGTTTTACAGCCCTTTCAAGTATATTTCACTTACATCGAGCCAATCGTTCATCAAAGGTGGGCTAAAACCTGAGAACCCTGGCAAAAAAAACACCATCCGTAAGCAGAACTTGGCTTTCCCTCATGTGACCCGAGCTTGGCTCAAACAACAGCAGTGAGAAACCTAATGGATTAAGACTCTCCTATGTTTGTTTGTTTGTGTTGAGGTTTTACGGCCCAGTCAACCCAATGGGGTAATGTCGAGCGCGGTCAGTTTACCTAACCACACATTTACTGGGCAGGCTTAGTCCTCTAAGCGGTTTACCAGTATTGTGCACATTCTTTCGCCAGAAACTGACAACTGCCCTTCTTGAATCAGCGGAAGGGAGAGAATGACCGTAGAAAATATTTCATGATCAATCTCCACGAACCCTCCTATCTACTAGGCTACCAGGGCCCGCAAGATTAAAAATGCCTCTAAGCAGGATTTTGACGATAGTTATCCTAAAAATTAATGTGTTTCTGTGTTGAGGTTTTATGACCCAGTCAATCCAATGGGGTCATGTCCAGCGTGTTCAGTTTAGCTAACCACACTTTTACTGGGCAGGCTTAGTCCTCTAAGCGGTTAACCTGCATTGTGCACATTCTTTGGCCAGAAACTAACAACTGCCCCTCTTGAATCAGCAGAAGGGAGAGAATGACCATAGAAAATACTTCATTATCAATCTCCAGGAAAGAATGTTGCTGACCCTGTGGGGGTTGAACCCACAACCTCCTGATCACCAGTTGGATACACACCCAACTGAGCTACCGAGGATGGCCCTAAAAATTGAGCATGTCCATGTGACTACCTGATAAGGAGCTTAAAAATGTGGTGGCTGAGTGGAAAGCAGTGCAAACACTGATCAGATGCCATGTTTTATAAATCTGGCCCGGAGGTTATAAAACTTTTTCATACTCAACTCAGCTGAGCATAAAACTTGTCCTGCTAATAAATCTCAAGTTACTAACAAATTGCAAATTCTTTCTTGGCAAACATAGTTGAGCATGAAAATTTCTCTGCTAAAAACTACGAAAATGCCAACTATTGTTGCCATTTTCATATTTTAATATCAGCAGAGAAAATTTCATGCTCAGCTGAGTTGAGCATGAAAAAAGTTTTATTACCTAAGGGCCTGATCTGGATCTACCATATTTATCCAAAGTGTTCGGACACCTTAATCCATTTATGCCAAATGGACTCTTCTAGCTCTCTTCGAACATGTCCATTTCTAATTTTAGGGTGACTATTCTGTTTTTAGCATCATTTATTATAGAAATTATGTATTTAATGCAAACAGTTTAGACCCTGATCAGACGCCGCAGAATGCGGCGTCTGATCTGGGTCTACACTGTTTTCCAGTGTCCCTTTCATGGGACACTAGGTATAAATGGGTTAATCCTTACCAAAAGTGTCCAAAAATGTCAGCAAGTCTTTTTTAATACCTGCTGACGTGTCTGAAAATTTGCTGCATGAGTGACAAACAGTGTAGACACTGATCAGATGCCATAGAAGGCAGCATCTGATCTGTGTCTACACTGTTTGCCTACCTGTTCGTCCAAATTCTGAACACTGTTTGGGCAAGGTAAAAATATTCAGGGTAAATAAGGAGCCTGTCTTCCTTCAGAAACGGTTTCATCTGGGTCTACATTGTTTGCTCAACCATTTCTGTTGGAACTAGAAATGTGTATTCGTAGAACACTAAACCCCTAACTGTATGCTTGTCGCTACACAAGTATAGAGCGAAAGGGGCAAACCTCTCTTAAAACTAATCTGACTGTTTTCAGAAGTTAATCAGGTGATCTACTCCTCTAAATACTGGTATCAAAGCCCTTGGACAAATACTTTCTGGGTTCTTTTGTACACAAAGTTTTGTTTTTATTTATTTATTTTTTTTTTCATTTAATTTTTAAAAGGAGTATAAATCCTGAAATATCGTTTGGCTAGAAGATAAGCATTGCAGACACTGCATGATTCCCTGCCACTGCAGGGCAACATAAAACATGTAGAGAAGATGGCTGTGTTTGATGTGTAATAACTACCAAAAAATTGGTGTACTGTAACCTCGAAAACCTAATACACCATAACCTCTTTATAACACTATTGTTGGGATCCATAGCATAAACCATGTTAGTTAAACAACCGTGCTATATCCAAACAAAAATGTATAGATTATATTGAAAAATGACCATTTATGGTCATTTTTCAATATAATCTATAGATTTTTGGGATACATCTTTAAACTGTGTTATATACAAAACTGTGTTATAGTGACCCATGTTATAAAGAGGTTGTAGTGTATGTGCTGAATCACATCCTAGTCTTAACTGGTACTAGTGACAACAGTAAGAGGAGTTAGTCTGAAAGCAAGTGAAGATGCTTTAATAAGCAAAAATAAAGAAAATGTGGTGTACTGTAACCTTGAAAGACTATGAAAATGTGGTATACTGAAACCTGGCTGAAATTCTCCACATCTTTTTTCTAACCAACAACATACAAATAACTGCTTGATCAGATGAAAACTATTGGAGCTCAGTCAAATCTAATCATGCTTGAACAATCTTTAAAGAGCTATAATTCTATCAAAATTTGGTGTACTGTAACCTCAAAATACTTTGCCCTGCATCACCTCATAGTCTAACTGTCCGCAGATTGGATGAAAACTATAGGAGGAGTTATCCTGAAACAAAATCAACTCCAAAAAAATGTTAAAAAGTGTAATAACTCTATCAAAATTTGGTGTAAAGCAGTAACCTCGAAACAATATGCACTGTACCACCTTACGGTCTAATTGTCCAACAAAATGGAGAAGTAATTTGGAAATGAAGTGCAAAGGGACAGACAGACAGACAGATGGACAGACACCAGAGGGTATACCATAATACTCTGCCACTATCCTGTGGAGGGGTATAAAAATATGGATCAGCTAATTTTCCATCAGGAACCCATGTATGAAATTTCAAGACCCTAGTATTTATTCTTCATCGGTTACCAAAAAGTGTGATGAATGAATGGACAAACAGGCTTATGAACCAAGGCAAAGCAATATGCCCCCCTCAACTTTTTCAACATTGGGGGCATTATAATTAGTGTAATTATGGAAAAAAATCTATCATCAAATTGTCAAAGTTTAAATACAAACTAATAGTCATACCATCTCCCAAGTCAAGCAGCAAGTCAAGGTCCTGTGACGGTTTATGTGCTGACTGCTTCTGTGTCTTGGTCTCCGAAGGTTTCTTCTTTGGCTCAACCTTCAATACAGAAGAATTAATTTACATTAAAATTTACAGACTATATTTGGGCATTAATTATTTAATTAAAATTAACATGTACACTCTATACATATAATATAACCTAAAATTGACCTATATATTGTATTATGTACTTACAAGTCTTTACATCTGTTTGTTATTGTAAATAAGGTTTAGGTTTTAGCAATACATTTATTTCTTATAAAGGGGGTCTTTTTTTTTTGAAAGACAGGGTCAGAAGCCTACCGGTAAGCATGTTATAAACAAATTAACTGGAAATATAAATTGAGCTCGAGCACAACATTTCCTACAAGACTGCATGTGTGCCCAGCCATCACGAAAACATACCTATATAATTTTGATCCCCTTAAACCCCACTGTTATATAGTAAAACTGGGGTTTACAGGGGTATATATTATTTTTCTTATTTCTGCTCTAAAACATAGATTGTGGGTACTTGTTAGAACTGCCTCGCCAAGGCAGTTCTAACAAGTACACCCAATCTATGTTTTCAGCAGAAATATGAAAAATATCGGAGTTTTTTATCTGAAAATTTTCCGTTTTTGGAGGTGAAATTTTCTATATATTTGAACTGGTGTGTTTTCGTAATGTGCATCATATTATCCTGTGCATTCATACAATCTGATGAAAGTCTATCATATTTTCACTTTAGGACAACTAAAATATCAAAATTCACTCATTTGGAAGAAAAAGATGCCAAAGAGTGAAATGCAAAAAAAAATGTCCCTAGGGCCGGGGTGGGCGAAAACTTCAATTTTTTCGATTTTTCGAAAAGTTTTCAAAACTGAAGGAAACTATCATATTTTCAACTAAAATATCAAAATTCACTCATTTGGAAGAAAAAGATGCCAAAGAGTGAAATGCAAAAAAAAATGTCCCTAGGGCCGGGGTGGGCGAAAACTTCAATTTTTTCGATTTTTCGAAAAGTTTTCAAAACTGAAGGAAACTATCATATTTTCACTTTAGGACAACTAAAATATCAAAATTCACTCATTTGGAAGAAAAAGATGCCAAAGAGTGAAATGCAAAAAAAATGTCCCTAGGGCCGGGGTGGGCGAAAACTTCAATTTTTTCGATTTTTCGAAAAGTTTTCAAAACTGAAGGAAACTATCATATTTTCACTTTAGGACAACTAAAATATCAAAATTCACTCATTTGGAAGAAAAAGATGCCAAAGAGTGAAATGCAAAAAAAAAATGTCCCTCGGGCCGGGGTGGGCGAAAACTTCAATTTTTTCGATTTTTCGAAAAGTTTTCAAAACTGAAGGAAACTATCATATTTTCACTTTAGGACAACTAAAATATCAAAATTCACTCATTTGGAAGAAAAAGATGCCAAAGAGTGAAATGCAAAAAAAAATGTCCCTAGGGCCGGGGTGGGCGAAAACTTCAATTTTTTCGATTTTTCGAAAAGTTTTCAAAACTGAAGGAAACTATCATATTTTCACTTTAGGACAACTAAAATATCAAAATTCACTCATTTGGAAGAAAAAGATGCCAAAGAGTGAAATGCAAAAAAAATGTCCCTAGGGCCGGGGTGGGCGAAAACTTCAATTTTTTCGATTTTTCGAAAAGTTTTCAAAACTGAAGGAAACTATCATATTTTCACTTTAGGACAACTAAAATATCAAAATTCACTCATTTGGAAGAAAAAGATGCCAAAGAGTGAAATGCAAAAAAAAAATGTCCCTCGGGCCGGGGTGGGCGAAAACATCAATTTTTTCGATTTTTCGAAAAGTTTTCAAAACTGAAGGAAACTATCATATTTTCACTTTAGGACAACTAAAATATCAAAATTCACTCATTTGGAAGAAAAAGATGCCAAAGAGTGAAATGCAAAAAAAAATGTCCCTAGGGCTGGGGTGGGCGAAAACTTCAATTTTTTCGATTTTTCAAAAAGTTTTCAAAACTGAAGGAAACTATCATATTTTCACTTTAGGACAACTAAAATATCAAAATTCACTCATTTGGAAGAAAAAGATGCCAAAGAGTGAAATGCAAAAAAAAAATGTCCCTTGGGCCGGGGTGGGCGAAAACTTCAATTTTTTCGATTTTTCGAAAAGTTTTCAAAACTGAAGGAAACTATCATATTTTCACTTTAGGACAACTAAAATATCAAAATTCACTCATTTGGAAGAAAAAGATGCCAAAGAGTGAAATGCAAAAAAAAAAATGTCCCTAGGGCTGGGGTGGGCAAAAACTTCAATTTTTTTGATTTTTCGAAAAGTTTTCAAAACTGAAGGAAACTATCATATTTTCACTTTAGGACAACTAAAATATCAAAATTCACTCATTTGGAAGAAAAAAGATGCCAAAGAGTGAAATGCAAAAAAAATGTCCCTAGGGCCGGGGTGGGCGAAAACTTTAATTTTTCGATTTTTCGAAAAGTTTTCAAAACTGAAGGAAACTATCATATTTTCACTTTAGGACAACTAAAATATCAAAATTCACTCATTTGGAAGAAAAAGATGCCAAAGAGTGAAATGCAAAAAAAAATGTCCCTAGGGCCGGGGTGGGTGAAAACTTCAATTTTTTCGATTTTTCGAAAAGTTTTCAAAACTGAAGGAAATTATCATATTTTCACTTTAGGACAACTAAAATATCAAAATTCACTCATTTGGAAGAAAAAGATGCCAAAGAGTGAAATGCAAAAAAAATGTCCCTAGGGCCGGGGTGGGCGAAAACTTCAAATTTTTTGATTTTTTGAAAAGTTTTCAAAACTGAAGGAAACTATCATATTTTCACTTTAGGACAACTAAAATATCAAAATTCACTCATTTGGAAGAAAAAGATGCCAAAGAGTGAAATGCAAAAAAAAATGTCCCTAGGGCCGGGGTGGGCGAATACTTCAATTTTTTCGATTTTTCGAAAAGTTTTCAAAACTGAAGGAAACTATCATATTTTCACTTTAGGACAACTAAAATATCAAAATTCACTCATTTGGAAGAAAAAGATGCCAAAGAGTGAAATGCAAAAAAAAATGTCCCTAGGGCTGGGGTAGGGGAAAACTTCAATTTTTTCGATTTTTCGAAAAGTTTTCAAAACTGAAGGAAACTATCATATTTTCACTTTAGGACAACTAAAATATCAAAATTCACTCATTTGGAAGAAAAAGATGCCAAAGAGTGAAATGCAAAAAAAAATGTCCCTAGGGCCGGGGTGGGCAAAAACTTCAATTTTTTCGATTTTTCGAAAAGTTTTCAAAACTGAAGGAAACTATCATATTTTCACTTTAGGACAACTAAAATATCAAAATTCACTCATTTGGAAGAAAAAGATGCCAAAGAGTGAAATGCAAAAAAAAAACGTCCCTAGGGCAAGGGTGGGCGAAAACTTCAATTTTATCGATTTTTCGAAAAGTTTTCAAAACTGAAGGAAACTATCATATTTTCACTTTAGGACAACTAAAATATCAAAATTCACTCATTTGGAAGAAAAAGATGTCAAAGAGTGAAATGCAAAAAAAATGTCCCTCGGCCCGGGGTGGGCAAAAACTTCAATTTTTTCGATTTTTCGAAAAGTTTTCAAAACTGAAGGAAACTATCATATTTTCACTTTAGGACAACTAAAATATCATAATTCACTCATTTGGAAGAAAAAGATGCCAAAGAGTGAAATGCAAAAAAAAAATGTCCCTAGGGCTGGGGTGGGCAAAAACTTCAATTTTTTTGATTTTTCGAAAAGTTTTCAAAACTGAAGGAAACTATCATATTTTCACTTTAGGACAACTAAAATATCAAAATTCACTCATTTGGAAGAAAAAAGATGCCAAAGAGTGAAATGCAAAAAAAATGTCCCTAAGGCCGGGGTGGGCGAAAACTTCAATTTTTTCGATTTTTCGAAAAGTTTTCAAAACTGAAGGAAACTATCATATTTTCACTTTAGGACAACTAAAATATCAAAATTCACTCATTTGGAAGAAAGATGCCAAAGAGTGAAATGCAAAAAAAAATGTCCCTAGGGCCGGGGTGGGTGAAAACTTCAATTTTTTCGATTTTTCGAAAAGTTTTCAAAACTGAAGGAAACTATCATATTTTCACTTTAGGACAACTAAAATATCAAAATTCACTCATTTGGAAGAAAAAGATGCCAAAGAGTGAAATGCAAAAAAAAATGTCCCTAGGGCCGGGGTGGGCGAAAACTTCAAATTTTTCGATTTTTTGAAAAGTTTTCAAAACTGAAGGAAACTATCATATTTTCACTTTAGGACAACTAAAATATCAAAATTCACTCATTTGGAAGAAAAAGATGCCAAAGAGTGAAATGCAAAAAAAAAATGTCCCTAGGGCTGGGTAGGGCAAAAACTTCAATTTTTTCGAAAAGTTTTCAAAACTGAAGACACTCTGGTTCCTTGGTTACAAACAGAGTGCCTGCAAGACTGATCGGACTGTGTGGCTGGGCAGGCTCATCTGAATCTTCACATTACGAAAGCACGCCTATTCAAATATACTGAAAATTTCACCACCAAAAATGAAAGTTTTCAGATAAAAAATTCTTATATTTTTCATATATCTGCTCAAATTATAGATTGTGGGTATCTGTTAGAACTGCCTCTACAAGGCAGTTCTAATGAGTACCCACAATCTATGTTTTTGAGCTGAAATAAGAAAAATAAAGTATACCCCAGTAAACCCCAGTTTTACTATTAAAAGTGGGGTTTAAGGGGGCCAAAATTATATAGGCATGTTTTCATGATGATTATTGCAACTGCAATCTTGTAGGAAATGCTGTGCCCTGGCACAATTATTATAAATAATTTGAGCTGTCACAGAAGAGAGTGGCTCTCCTGAATTGTGCTTTATCTCTAAATACTTTAGCCTGAAACATTAATATATTTTCTTTCTAAGTCTGTGACCTTGACCTCATGGTCACTCATGTGGGTTGGGAATGTACAGCACAGAACTTCAAACCAGTATCTAACATCAGGGCAAGTATGAATTACTTCCATCAAGAGGTTCAGGAGATATAGCCGTTTAAAAACTAACCAAAACTTTGACCAAGGCCGACGACAACCAGACTTCTATAGCTCTACCAGTACTTATGTGCAAGTGAGCTAAAAAGTAAAATGGCTCAGTGGCAGAGAAAACAAAAACTAACAATGTAATGATGACAGCAGCGTCTGATCTGGGTCTGCACTGTTTGCC
Organism: Anodontia alba; assembly: GCA_964016985.1. Classification (NCBI taxonomy): domain Eukaryota; kingdom Metazoa; phylum Mollusca; class Bivalvia; order Lucinida; family Lucinidae; genus Anodontia; species Anodontia alba. The sequence continues at coordinate 36,642,443 of OZ024837.1, read as the reverse complement.
AATAATCATTTTACTGGTATCTCGACTACAATGGGTTAAGTCATATCTGGATAATGACCAGGTGATAATGAAAGGCTCTGGGTAATGAAATGCCATACAGATATAAGTTGAATTCTGGCAGGATTCGAACCTGGGACCTCACTATCTGGTCAGAAGTGCTAACTGTTTGGTCATTAGGCTGCTTCAGAATACTAGCGCTACTCTCTAGTTGAATGTAAAGTAGATGAAAAGCTAGCACCGAATTACTTGCAAATGCCTACCTACACGCTTCTGATTAGGTACATTTTTCAACCAAAAATTGTTGATATTTTTCTTATTTTCCATGAAAATGTATGTTGTGGGTACTCATTAGAAGGGCCTCACTGAATGCTTTGAATGCTCCTCTTATCTGGATTTACGGCCCAGTCAACACTATTATGGTCATGTTGAACTAGTCAGTTAACTTGTTAACTTTTTCTGGGCAATCCTCTAATTGGCTAAATACAATGTAGTACATTGTGCACATACTTTAGCCAGTAACTGACAACTGCCCTTCTTGAATCAGCAGGAGATTTGGGAGATTGACCATAGCAATGATTTTATGATCATCTCCATGAAATTTTTTTGGTCGAGTTGGGATTCAAACTTGCAACTTTGGATCTGCTGTCAAATGCTCCCAACTATGCTATGAAGTCTGGCTTGCCCGTAACTGACAAATGCCCTTCTTGAATCAGTTGAAGGTGGAAAATGATCATAGAAATTATTTTATGATCAATCTCCATGAAAAGTTATGTGGTCAAGGTGGAACTGTCCTGTCTCAGTTACAAGTGTCAGCAAAAAAATAATCCAACAGCAATACAACAGTTTCAGACAAACCCAGTTTTCTTCAATGATAACATTAGAATAGGAAACAAAACTGTATATAATAAATCTTGTATTGAAAATGGTATTAAATACATTAATGATATCACAAAAGAAGATGGTAACATATATACATACGATGAACTGAAGATTACATATAATGTTAGTATAAATTTTTTACAATATTCAGGTCCGGTCTGGTCTGTCCAGGACTGGAAGAAAACATTAAACTTACAAAACATAAGAAATAAAGAGGTAAATCCAGTTCTACCTTTCCCATTGCAAGTTTATCTTAAAAGTAAAAAAGGAACACAAGACATGTATAAAGTACTTAATGAAAATAATGAGTCCCCAAGTGGAAAAATCTCATGGAATAAAAAGTACAATTTAGATGATAATGAGTGGAAAAAAATATATAAAGAACCATTTATAATAACTAAAAACAGTACATTTCAGTGGTTCTAAACCAGAATCAACCATAAAATCTTAGCAACAAACACATTCTTATGTAAAATAAAGCTTACTAACAACTCAAAATGTACCTTTTGCTCACTAGAGAACGAAACTATTGAGCACCTTTTCTGGTTAATAAATTTCTAAAGGAAGCTATTACTTGGTTAAGCCAACAAAACCTACATACTGATCTTAATGAAAAGTCATTCCTGTTTGGTTTATACAAAGATAAAAAAAATGATGCTAACAAATTAATCCTGTTGGAAATAAAATATTATATATACTACTCAAGGTGCAGCAAAAACAATTTGAATCTTACAGTGTTAAAACACAGACTAAAGATTCTATATGAAACACAAAAACAAGCATCCATTTTTGAAGGAAAATATGATGCATTTTGAACAAAATGGTAAAACTATCATGACCTACTTATGTAATGGCAGATCCGAAATGCTTAGAACTAAAAAGATATATTACAGACTTCAGCCTATGTTGAGCTCTCATCCCACACATTCTTTATCTATTCTACCCAACTTCTTTCTTTTCCTTTCTGTTATTCCTATGTAATTCTTCCCAGTATCCATTTTCTCAAAATGCATGAAGTAAGCTTTTTTTCACATGATAAAAAAAAAAAAAAAAAAAAAAAAAAAAACCATACAGGAAAGAGAATTGTGATAGGAAAGTTATAATATTTCATATTGCATTGTATTATTGTAAGATGTGTGGAGGGATGGTCCTCACCGGACCCTCTTCATATCAAGTTACAGGAAGATAAAAAAAAAAAGGTGGAACTCAAACTTGCAACCACTGGATCTGCAGTCTGAAATGCTACAGACTGCACTAAAGTTTGTGTTGAAGCCCTTCTCCTGCCTACCTACAACCTATGCTTTTGTGAAGAAACAAGACATTTTATTTATCTGGAAACTTAAACAGAGCTATGTTTAAACTAGATGGTTGCCCCTACTATTGCCAGTTTGGCTTTGTAGATTTATTATTCCGAACAAAAAGCAATAGAAGAGTGATTTTATTAACACTAACTGAAAGCCATTTTATTAACACTAACTGAAAGCCTGTCTATGGAGACATTACGAAAACATGCCTATTCAAATATAATAAAATTTTACCACCCAAAAATATGAATAATTTCAGATAAAATATTCTGATATTTTTCATATTTTCTGCTCAAAATATAGATTGTGGGTACTCGTTAGAACCGCCTCGATGAGGCGGTTCTAACGATTACCCACAATCTATGTTTTTGAGCAGAAATAAGAAAAATGAAGTTTTTTAAAAGTAAAACAAATTTTAACGAGTAATACTTAACCTATAGATAATGTGCTATTCTCTTCTGTTTTCACACCTTCCACAGAAAAAACGACCTTTCAGTCATTAATTAAAGTCTTAAACCAGAAGGTCCCTTAGGCAGTTACCTGTGTGACGTAACTCTTCCCGCTCAATTGACCACGTGTCAGTTTCTTTTGTGTGTAAAACAATAGACACAATTAGGAGAGATAAGCGAGGGTGGACGGAGGGAGATAATTGATTATCTATAGGTTAAGTATTACTCGTTAAAATATGTTTTACTTTTAAAAAACTTCATTTTAACTTCATAATACATTAACCTATAGATAATGTGCTAGAATTTGCAGAATAGGAGGGAGGTGCTCTCCTAATACTAACACCAATAATATCTCACCACTTCTGGTTAAGACTCAGGAAACTCTAAGGAATTGATTGATTGTGTTGGGGTTTAATGACACGTCAACCCTTGAGGGTCATTTTGTGTCGTCTCCCAGAGAAAGGGAGAAAAGAGATAGTAGAGGAGATGAAAGAGAGGGACAGGGAAGAAAGAGGAAGAGGAACAGGAAAGAAAGTGAAGAAACAGAAGAAATAAAACATTCCCCCTCTACCCTTACCCACTACAAGGATAGCAGGCCTTGCCCAACTGTAAGCCAATATCAGTTGGATGCCCCAGTGATGTAAGATACACAGCACCTTCGCACCACCCGACCACCCCAAACTCTAAGGAATCAGATACATTCTAATTCTATATTTAATAGAAAGAATGATCTAGATTCACAAAATAGCATATCTTTAAGGTGTTATGATCTAACAACCTTATATATAATAGTAGACTCTAGAGGAAGCCAGTTCTTAAGTCTCAGAGACCTAACATTGGCCCCCCCCCCCCTTTTTTTTTCTTTTTGGGAAACAACAATTGGCTTCAAAAAAGAAAAAGGAGTCATTGAGACATAACATAAATATTCCATCGCAAAGTAAGCTAGGAATATAGAAATATTTTCAAAACAAAATTTGTAAAACAAAAAGCCAAGACCATACACTGTAAGTAGTCTATGTAGGGTCTTGAATAAATAAGGAAAAGTCTACTCGGTGGAGTTTCCTATAGATAACTGACATATGTAGATATTTTGGATAAAATTCTAGATATGTGAAGCTATGTAATTGTAATAGTCTAAGCTATTAGAATTATAAACTAATTAGATTCTGTTAATTGGAGCGACAGGACAGTTTCCGATGAACAGACACAGACTTAAAATAACCATAATGTATAATTATTTCCCTTTGATCAAATTAAAGAATGGGAGATAATAAAAGTAGATGGAGTTAACTTAACTATAACTAAGTTATCCATCAGAAGAAAAAGGTATAGACAAACATAATGGTTAAAACTATTGCTAGACTAATTGTATTACGAATTTTTAGTCAAGCAATAAAATAATACAGAGTTTGCATAAAACTGCTGGGAAGAAAAAACAACCTAAACCATTGATAATTAGTTTTGTCATAGACATATAAAAGCGTTTGATGTCCTGACAAAATAATAAAGAAGAAACTGTCAACATCATAACTTAAGAGTTTGACAGAGAATAAGAGAGATAAGAATAAGGTTGATCGCAGCTAACTGTAAGACGGTCATAGTTTGGCTAAATCTTACCGTATTGATAAGATTAAGCAATAATAAATAAGCTGGATAGAATCTTTCTATACCAGAAGAATGCCATGAAAAGTACTCCTGAGTAAATAATCATGGAAATCAAGAAATGTTAAAAAATCCACTTTGAAATGACGAATCAAAATGTTCAAAAAAAGAGAAGGACTCAAAGAAAAAGTAATAGTGTGATAATCTCTGAAGAAAGATTATACAATAATACTGATTAATAATCTCAAAAAACACTTAATTTATAAGTTAAGAGATAGTATTACTATTCTATACGCATATTTAAGACTAGTAAGAAATATATGAATACTAAATTAAAATTATACTACGGAACAAAATTCCTGCTATAAATAAAAGGTTAAGTGTAACTATTTATTAAGCAAGGAATTATTAAACATATAACTCGCTATAAAATTACTGCCCAGAAATTTTATAGATAAATATTCAATCAAATTTTTAGAATTGAATATTAATAGAATAAAATCTATGTCTGCATAATTGGTAATTCCTGAAATATCAAATTACATACTCGCAAATGAATTCAGGAAGAAAATATATATACATATATATATACTCTCGAGATCTATGCTTAAACCACAGCGAGTATTAAAATAATATTATTACCACGATCCCTGACGGAAGGGTAAAAACATGTATATGAAAGAGATAATAATTAATTTAACGTCATATAGGTTTAAGATAAAATTTGTTTAATCTTTAACCAATATGCAGCAACAGTGACTCGATATTCTGTATTTGTACGTAGAAAAAGAGTACTTAGTCATTAGAATTTTGTATGATTGAAATAGAGATAATGGGATCTAAAAGGATGTATCTCCATGAACTGAATCGAAGGATAATATCCATTCTAAAAAAACTAGGGCTTGTTTTAGGCTTAGTTTAACAAGCGTAGAATTGAATTATTTCCAAGTATTCATGAAATCGTTATGCTCTGAATACTGAGAAAAATGTTAAAATATTGTTTAGGAAATAAACAAGTGACTGGTCAACAATGTTAGCTAGATATAAACCTGGAACGTAGCGAGAGGGTCAATCTAACTTAAAAGTAAGATGAGAAAGATAAATAATGAAGATAGATATATAAATATCGGTATAATATATTATCTCCAACTATTATCAAATAATCTGAATGTTTAAAAGCATAAATACTACTCGAAAGTTTATTTACCGAATGTATAATTGGAGAAACTTTCAGTATGTTCAAAAACGTATTACAAAAGTAAGATCTGACCAGGAACGTAGGTGCAGCACTTACTAAGTTGTGAAGTTAATATAAACATATTCTATATTATAAATTGAAGCAGTGCATTTCAAAATCATCGAAACGTCTTGAAATGACTTATTGTGTGGAAAAATAAATAAATATCCAGTTTCGGAAAAGATATTTATCTATATATATATAGACCATTTTTGATGCGACTGGAAATCAAGATATTAATCTTTGCATTATTCGCAAACTGAACTTGAACTCTTAGCGAGAATTACTAAGATCCCTTTAACGAATGTAAACATAAAGAAGGGGTAAAGAGATAATTAAGTGTGTCTTAATTCTTTACCGGCTCATAATTAAGGATGTTTTCCCTTTTGTCTAAGCCTAGACAATAGATTGATTAATATGAATATAATAATATCTGCTATTATGAGGTAAACTCTCGTTAATTAACCTCTAAGCATATATCAAAAATATATATCAACATAATCTAGAGCTTCGGTAAGTTTAGAGGAAGGAAATGATTGACTTTGGCAGTTTCTGAATAGTTACAAAGTCAATAAAAAAAAATATCAAAAGGAAAGTATTGTATCTAATATCTAATTTAGGCAATAATAATCTGTCACGTACTGAATAATTAATGCCTTTACTAAATATGTATCCACTGTCAATACCAAAGTGCAAGAAAATTTTGATTGACATGGACTCTAGTTACAAATAAAATATTAGAGGTATAGAGCTAGTCGAAGCAAAACTATTCCTCAATAAGATAAAGTAGACCTATAATATACGAGGATTAACTGGGTCTAGAAATTATAATCATAATAAAATTATTATTCCAATACGAAGAATCTTCGGCGTAATAGATTCTTACTGAGGCAAAATATCTGGTATACTGCTATCGTAGTCTTAAATGATCCAGAAGAAAAAATAAAACAGGCAAAGTAAAGAACGTATCGTATTATATCTATGCCTAAATATAAGATTTTCTTCTTATTTATTATTTTATAGCAGAGTTTAGACAGAGCACCACTGACCTAGACTCTTATATAATCAATCAAAAGATAGTATAAAATAGAATATTGGCTTATCGGATCAACTATTTTCCATGTAGAAAAGGAAAAAGGAAAATATGTACCTCAACTAGAATTTTAAATCGTAGTAATCATGAGAGGTAGCGAATAAATAAATAAAACTGTTAATTTATTTATCTGGTTGGTGTAAATTTCCTATACCTTAAGAATGAAAAATTAATAGAAAGTAGAAAAGATCGATTGCTACTTTCTTGTCAATTTACTCCTTAGATTACATGCTGATTACATATCGGAGCATGTAGAAGAAAACAAGGGAGGAAAGAAGAAAAATTTTTTAGATTTCGTGTATATTTTTCTTCTTATAAATAACGATAGTTTTATAGTTCACCTTTGCCCTAGAGCTGAATAAGGTGAATATGTAAGGAGTTAATCTCTTTGTAGCGAATAAAAGAGATATAATTATAGCTGGAAGTATCTTCTACACTTAGTGAATGAATTGCGAATTTGATCGTAACCGATAATTCTTAATTCATTTTCAATAATAAATATATATATAGAATTTAAGTCAAGTTCAAAAGTGACTGGACAGAATTCAACAAAATAAGTGGCTACTAGGTATTAGAACCCATCGCTGTCATTCAATAACCTATAACCCAAGACTATACATGTCTATAGTGGTTAATAAATAAATATATCTTGAGCGAGTACTAGTGACTACTACTCGGACACTAGTAATCCGACACAAAGTCTACGAAACTACTGCCCGGTGGAATTTCGTTAGAATGACCTGGCACTACTCTACGAAGTGCCTCCCGATGAAATTTTCGTTAGAGCCGGAATTTAACCGCTTTCTAGCGAATGAAAGAGATAAAACATAATTTGAATGACCTGGCACTAGTCTACGAACTGCTGCCCGGTAAAAATTTTGTTATAGTCGGAAGTTTAACTCTTTCTAGCGGATAAAAGAGATAAAACATAAGTTAATTTAAAATATTAATGGAATTACACTCCTATAATAAGTCAATTGAATATCAAAGATTCTAGTCTGATTCGAAAAAGACTGTACAGAAGTTTATGTATGAAAAGTTACTATGTATTTCACTTAATAACCTATATCCATTGACTTAAACATGAATGGAGCTCTACGAACGATAATAGATTGTTCGGGAATTAGTGATCACTATTTTGACACTAGTTACCCGACATAATGACCGGACACTAGTATTCGTAACTGTTGCCCGGTAAAGTTACAAGTAATTTGACAAATTGATCGGATAGTAGTATTCGTAACTCTAGTCCGATGAAAAAAGGGAGATTATATATGAAAAACTGAGCGGGCACAAGTATTCAAAACTTTTTCCCGATGATAATTAATTATTAGGCAAAAATTGACCAGACACTTTCTGTAAAAGTTTGCCTGGTGAAAAATCAGAAATAATATAATAATATGACCGGGTATAAGTATCAGAAATATTACTGATACTTTGCCCGGGAAAAATTTTTAGTAATTAGACATAATGACCGGAAGTTAGTATACGTGACTATTTTGTCCGGTGAAATATGTCAAAAACTAAGTCTTTCCAGAAAATAATTAAATTATTGACTGGAAACTAGTTGACTGGTGACTGGTGACTGGTAACTGTTTGACTGGTGACTGGTTGACTGGTGACTGGTGCCTGGTTGACTGGCACCTGGATGACTGGTGACTGGTTGACTGGCACCTGGTTGACTGGTGACTGGTGAAGCTGATTGACTGGTGCCTGGTGACTGGATGACCGGTGACTGGTGACTGGTGGACTTAGACTTTATCGGATACTAAGTACCCAAAGATGCCACCTTGATGGGTCTTACCCCGGCAGTATAGCCATATGGGGTGGGGCTCCCATCAGTAAAGAATTCTTATAACCCATCAAGGGTTGACAAGTTCTTTACAATCAGCTTCTCCACCATGAGAATCTTTAGCCAACTGAAGATCTCTGCAAATAAAAGTCCAGGAAAAACATATAGTAATTGCTGAATAACCTGGAACGAAAAGAACCAAAAAAATTCTGCATATATAAACACGACTATCGAACCGATCGCGCACGAGCGTTGTGCTGAATAGCGAGAGTCGCGAAAACGCATGTGGAAAAAGACCAGTCAAAAAATACATGAAATCAAAAATTGAAAATTTTAAATAATAACACAGAAAGTGAAAGGAGTGATAAATAAACAAAAGAAACACAAGGATACAGAAATTTATCCGTGAGGAAAGAAATAATCCAAATTTCTATCACAGGTAAATAATCCTTGTTGAATTTCTTTGTCCACAGAAAAGAAACTGACACGTGGTCAATTGAGCGGGAAGAGTTACGTCACACAGGTAACTGTCTAAGGGACCTTCTGGTTTAAGACTTTAATTAACGACTGAAAGGTCGTTTTTTCTGTGGAAGGTGTGAAAACAGAAGAGAATAGCACATTATCTATCGATTAATGTATTATGAAGTTAAAATAATGTATACCCCTGTAAACCCCAGTTTTACTATATAAAAGTGGGGTTTAAGGGGGACAATATTATATAGGCATGTTTTCGTGATGTGGTTATAAGGCAAAATTATGAAATAAATCAAGGGCATGTAATTCTTGCAATAATAGTTTGATCAGAGTTCTCTGATCTTCATGCTTATGCTATACCTATATCTTTTCTGTAGCGCAAGTTTCAAACCACAATCATGAAAACTGTAGAAGTGGCAGAGACACAAATCCTACTATACCATGTGTATAAGGCAAAATTTCTAAGAAAATCCAGGGTATGTAACTCTAGCAATCAAAGAAAAATAATCAGGGTTCTGCGACCTCTATGCACATGCCCAGCCTATACTCTTACTTTTTTGCATGTTTCAATCATTATCTTGAAAACTGTAGGAGAAGTTGCGGAGACACGAACCCTACTATGCCATGTGTATAAGACGTAAATCAAGAGAATGTAACTCTACCTATAATAATTTGATCAGGGTTATTTGATCAGAGTTCTCTGACTTTTATGTACATGCTCTGTCTATATTCTTATTATGGTGCAAGTTTCAAACCATTACCTTGAAAACTTTAGGAGAAGTTGCAGAGACACAAACTACTATAAAGTGTGACCGACTGATGGACACACAGACTTACATATGATGAAGGATAAAACTATATGCCCTCCTCCACTTCATGGCAAGGGAATAAAAATCTCACTTGTTTAGCAGGCTTCTTCTTCACCTCTACTTCACTCTCACTACTATCTTCTTCACTGCTGTCCTCTTCTGATGAATCCTCATCTTCACTATCTTCTTCGCTCTCTGCTTCGGAATCACTCGCAGACTTCACCACCTTCTTAACTTTTGGTTTGCTCTCAGCCTCAGAGCTATCATCTTCCTCCTCGCTATCATCCTCACTGTCGCTCTCGTCACTTTCATCCTCAGATTCTTCATCTTCGGACTCAGATTCATCTGAAACAGAATTGGAAGAACCATTCGACGACGTGGGTCCATAGCTACAGATAACAGGGGTAGCCACACAACATCATTCTTAATTGCATGGCGCTTCAAATTAGTATCCACCTTTTCATCAAGAAACAAGAAAAATAACATTTATAGTTGAAAATGTCCCAATGAGGGATTATAATCAATCATCAGTCACTTTTGCCTCTTGTGACATATGAGAGGAATTTTCATGGTCAACTACAAGTAATTGGAAAATTCTATTTTTAGAAACATATTTTTTTATCACTTTTTATTTTTATAGACCACTTGTAAAAAATGAAATACTAAGCTGTCCATTTGTGTCATTTTAGATGTGTGTTAAAAAAAAATGATAAAAATAGCCTGGACTAAGAATAGCTCCAGATAAGGCACTTTTTTAACTGAATATTACTGATTTTCTTTTTTTCTTATTTTTCAATGAAAACATATGTTGTGGGTACTCATTAGAAGCGCCTCGCCGAGGTGCTTCTAACGAGTACTACAACATATGTTTATAAGGAGAAATAAGAAAAATATTTGCACTTTTGGTTGAAGAAAGTGCCTTATCTGGACCTATGGTGATCCAGTCTGCTCTGCTGTACTATCTTTCACGATGAATCTGGGCTCTATGAGACCACGTTTATTCTAGTGATGTGCGTTGCCAGGTTCTCTTGCTCCAGTTTCACTTTGTATAAGACATATGCCTCAAATAATATATCAAATAATATATTGATTTTGGTTTAAATACCTCCAAAATAAAGTTGTGTTTGTATTTTAAATGCATTCTATAGTATTTTTATTATCCCAAACAGTACAGTCATTAGGTCACAAATCCAGTGACCCAGTATAGAAACACAATGCGAGGTACATTTGGCTGGCCTGGTAATTGGACGCTCTACCATTGCCCAATCCAGTCTTGCTATTGCCCTGACTTGGTAGACCAACCACTAGCCCAAGACTAGATGCTCCACCCTAGTCTAACCCAGGATGCCCTCCCTGCACTGAATTACTGGCCTAGCCATTGGTTCCAGACTGGCTGCTCCACTCTAGCCAGACCCCTAGGGCCTAATACACATGCAATTTATCTTTTTGGCCTTACCTTCAGGACTGGATTCATCCTCTGAGTAGAATGATTTTTCTGGCTTCTGTTTCGTTTTCTTGGCGGATGTCTTCTCTGGCCATGGCATGAGAACCTCCACGTTTCTCACCGTTGGATCTGGGGCTACTTCAGGCCACTCTGGCAGCTGCTGGTACCCGGTAGCCTTTGTGTTGATGATGTGAGACAGGGTACCAAGCTGATAGTGGTCCCGGTCTGTACAGAAACAAACAAAGCAATAAAATGGGCCATGTCAAATGAAAACATGCCTTCAAACATGCGCAAAATGAGCAGATTCAGATCACCTGTGTATGCACAAAGAATCATCTGACCTTTGCTCTCCATTCATACATTCTGTAGTATCCAATGATTCTGTTAGCAGACAGCAAAGGCCCTGATCAGACTGTGCAGATGCACAGTCTGATCTGGGCCTTCACTGTCTGCATATGCAGGAAGACATGTTTTCATATGGGGCAACCCAAATAATATTGTGAATTCTCACACAAAAGAAGAAAAGACCAAAATACACTTGTTTTATATAAAAGGAGGCCCTATGATGAGGATGTTGCCTCTGTACCTGCATGTTAATCAAAAATCCGATGATGATGATGATGATGATAAGATTTTCATAGGAACCTCTTTATAACATGATTCATTATAGGAGGAGTAAATACTTTAATGGCCAAAACGATCTCCCTTGAAAGTAAACAATTTCTGTGAAGTATATTAAGCCCAATTTTCAAGGAAAATAAAATTGGAAATAAAATACCCTATCTGCCAGGTTTGCATACAGCAAAGTCGAAAATTAAAAAATTCTACCTTTAAACTTGGACTCCAGGACAGGTGCAGGCTTGGTTGCCAGGAAAATCTTCTTTGCATATTTTGCTAGCATTCCCTTCTCTCCAGAGGGCAAAACAAGTTGGCGTAGAAATCTTGAGCGATCTCTGATGTCATAATTCTGGTCATATTTTGCAAGGTTAAACACATACTGACAGAGTAGTTTCGTCTGTTTGCTGTTTGTGATTACAAGTTTTGCTGCTAGATTGAGAATCTGCAGTTTAACAATATCCTCCTGCAAGAAAACAAAAATGGAACCTCCATGATCTCCGAACAACAGCCACCTCTCTAAAACAGCCACTTTTCCAATTTTCCAAAGTGCAGTTTTAATGTCTATCTAACGATTTTATAATAGCCACACTGCTGACTTCCCAAAGTGCAGATTTACTATTTATTTAACCTCTTTGTAACAGCCACATTTCTGATTTCCAAAAGGGTAGTTTACTATTTATTTAACCTCTTTATAACAGCAACATTTCTGAATTCCCAAGGTGGAGTTTTACTATATATTAAACCTCTTTATAACAGCGACACATTTCTGATTCCCCAGAGTGCAATTTTACTATATATTTAACCTCTTTATAACAGCCATTTTTATATCCAAAAGTGCAGTTTTGCTATATTTACCCACTTTATAACAGACACACTATATTGATTGTGTTGGGGTTTAACGACACGTCAACCCTTGAGGGTCATTTTGTGTCGTCTCCCAGAGAAAGGGAGAAAAGAGATAGAAGAGAGAGTAGAGGAGATGAAAGAGAGGGACAGGGAAGAAAAAGGAACAGGAAAGAAAGTGAAGAAACAGAAGAAATAAAAACATTCCCCCTCTACCCTTACCCACTACAAGGATAGCAGGCCTTGCCCAACTGTAAGCCAATATCAGTTGGACACCCCAGTGATGTAAGATACACAGCACCTTCGCACCACCCGACCACCCCCATTTTTACTATATATTTAACCTCTTTATAACAGCCACATTTCTGATTTTCAAAATTGCAATTTTACTATAAATTTAACCACTTTATAACAGCAACACATCTTGTTTCTCAAAGTGCAGTTTTACTACATATTTAACCACTTTATAACAGCCACGTTTGTTATTTCCAAAAGTGCAATTTTGCTATATTTAACTTCTTAATAAGAGCCATATTTCTGATTTCCCAAAGTGCAGTTTTACTTTATAATTTACCTCTTTATCACAGACACATTTCTGATTTCCAAAAGTGCAATTTTACTATATATTTAACCACTTTATAACAACCACGTCTTATTTCTAAAAGTGCAGTTTTACTTTATATTTAACCTCTTTACAACAGCCACATTTCTGATTTCCCATAGTGCAGTGTTACTATATATTTATCCTCTTTATAACAGCCAAATTTTCATTTCCCCAAAGTGCAGTTTTATTATATCTTAACCACTTCATTACAGCCACATTTCTGACTTCCTAGAGTGCAGTTTTATTGAATATTTAACCGCTTGATAACAGCCATATTTCTGATTTCCCAACATGCAGTTTTACTATATATTTAACCTCTTGATAACAGCCACATTTCTGATTTCCCAAAGTGCAGTTTTTCTATATATTTAACCACTTTATATCAGCCATATATCTGATATCCCAAAGTGCAGTTTTACTATATATTTAACCACTTTATATCAGCCACATTTCTGAGTTCCCTAAGTGCAGTTTTACAATACATTTAACCTCTTTGTAACAGACACATTTCTTATTTCCAAAAGTGTAGGTTTACTATTTATTTAACCTCTCTATAACAGCTACCTCCTGGTAACAGCCACATTTCTTATTTTACAAAGTGATTTTACTATATATTTAACCTCTCTATAACAGCTACCTCCTGGTAACAGCCACATTTCTTATTTTACAAAGTGTGATTTTACTATATATTTAACCTCTCTATAACAGCACCTCCTGGTAAGAGCCACATTTCTTATTTTACAAAGTGATTTTTACTATATATTTAACCTCTCTATAACAGCTACCTCCTGGTAACAGCCACATTTCTTATTTTACAAAGTGATTTTACTATATATTTAACCTCTCTATAACAGCTACCTCCTGGTAACAGCCATATTTCTTATTTTACAAAGTGATTTTACTATATATTTAACCTCTCTATAACAGCTACCTCCTGCTAACAGCCACATTTCTTATTTTACAAAGTGATTTTACTATATATTTAACCTCTCTACAAAAAACCAACACCCACATATAACAGCCACCGATTTTCTTATATCCCAAAGTGATGTTTTACTATATATTCAACCTCTCTACAACAGCCGCCTATCTATAACAGTCACTTTGATGTGACTGTTATGACTGTTACAGTGAAGTAGCACAGTAGTTATAATTATTTTATATTTAAATCCAGTTTTAGTCTGCAGACCCTCCAAAATGGTAATTAGCAAATAGTGCAGATGCAGGTCAGACGAAGGAGACTGAGTTAAAATGGGTTGAGACCACAACCCTTGATAAGGTGTTTTTGTTGTTTTTTTTTTTCAGTCAAAAAGGACTGATATTTTTTTTTTTTATTTTCTGCCTAAAAGTATATGCTGAGGGTACTCTCCTGACATGCCCTTTTATTCTGTGATACAAATAACTTGTACAGTCAAACCTGTGTTCAGCAATCACCTGTGAGAAAGCCAAAAAGTAGTTGCTTAAGAAAGCTGCTTGCTTAATACAGTTGAATTTCTACTTATTTAAGTTTACATTTTTATGATATGAAATAGTGGTGTTTTAAGACAGGTGACTGCTTATTACAGGTGGCCCTTAAGACTGGATGACTGTATTGACTAGACTATATATTACCTCTTGAATAAACGATTTAGCCATCTTCCTGAGAACATCTGGAGCTATTTTAGGTACTCGTTCGCCGTACTCGCCAATCAGCCACAGGATACTTGCTCTCGCCATTGGTACATTGATGTTGTCCACCATTCTAGCCATGTGGATTATGATATCCTTATGGGTGGATGTCTGCAGAATCGGAAAGCAAATGATGATGATTCCGTGTTTTATGTCTCTTTCAATATTATTTGAGTCAAATTGAGACAATGGGAGGATTACGAAAACATGCCTATTCAAATATACTGAAAAGTTTACCACCAAAAAATGAAAATTTTCAGATAAAAAATTGGTGTTTTTTTATATTTCTGCTCAAAACATAGATTGTGGGTACTCGTTAGAATTGCCTTGATGAGGCAGTTCTGAAGAGTACCCACAATCTGTTTTTGAGCAGTGTTGAGGACAAATACACATTATTTCTACAATAATGTGATAAGGAGCTATTCCGACGGTGTTGGGGACAAATACACATTATTACTACAGAAATGTGATCTGGAGCTATTCCAACAGTGTTGAGAACAAATACACATTACTACTACAGGAATGTGATCTGGAGCTATTCAAACATTGTTGAGGACAAATAAACATTATTACTACAACAAAGTGATCTGGAACTATTCCAACAGTGTTGAGGACAAATAGGCATTATAACTACAGCAATGTGATCTGGAGTTATTCCAACAGTGTTGAGGACGAATACACATTATTACTACAGCAATGTGATCTGGAGCTATTCCAACAGTGTTGAGGACAAATAGGCATTATAACTACAGCAATGTTATCTGGAGTTATTCCAACAGTGTTGAGGACAAATAGACATTATTACTACACCAATGTGATCTGGAGCTATTCCAACAGTGTTGAGGACAAATAGGCATTATTACTATGGTAATATGATCTGGAGCTATTCCAACAGTGTTGAGGACAAATACACATTATTACTACAGCAATGTGATCTGGAGCCATTCTAACAGTGTTAAGGACAAATAGGCACTATAACTACAGCAATGTGATCTGGAGCTATTCCAAGTGTTGAGGACAAATAGGCATTATAACTACAGCAATGTGATCTGGAGCTATTCCAACAATGTTGAGGACAAATACACATTATTACTACAGCAATGTGATCTGGAGCTATTCCAACAGTGTTGAGGACAAATACACATTATTACTACAGCAATGTGATCTGGAACTATTCCAACAGTGTTAAGGACAAATAGGCATTATAACTACAGCAATGTGATCTGGAGCTATTCAAACAGTGTTGAGGACAAATAGGCATTATAACTACAGCAATGTGATCTGGAGCTATTCCAACAATGTTGAGGACAAATACACATAATTACTACAGCAATGTGATCTGGAGCTATTCCAACAGTGTTGAGGACAAATAACATTATTACTACAGCAATGTGATCTGGAGTTATTTCCAACAGTGTTGAGGACAAATAGGTATTATAACTACAACAGAGTGATCTGGAACTACATGTATTCCAACAGTGTTGAGGACAAATAGGCATTATAACTACAGCAATGTGACCTGGAGTTATTCCAACAGTGTTGAGGACAAATAGACATTATTACTACAGCAATGTGATAAGGAGTTATTCCAACAGTGTTGAGGACAACAGGCATTATAACTACTGCAATGTGACCTGGAGTTATTCCAACAGTGTTGAGGACAAATAGACATTATTACTACAGCAATGTGATCTGGAGCTATTCCAATAGTGTTGAGGACAAATACACATTATTACTACGGTAATATGATCTGGAGCTATTCCAACAGTGTTGAAGACAAATACACATTATTACTATGGTAATATGATCTGGAGCTATTCCAACAGTGTTGAGGACAAATACACATTATTACTACAGCAATGTGATCTGGAGTTATTCCAGCAGTGTTGAAGACAAATACACATTATTACTACAGCAATGTGATCTGGAGCTATTCCAACAGTGTTGAGGACAAATAGACATTATTACTACAGCAATGTGATCTGGAGCTATTCCAATAGTGTTGAGGACAAATAACATTATTACTACAGCAATGTGATCTGGAGTTATTCCAACAGTGTTGAGGACAAATAGACATTATTACTACAGCAATGTGATCTGGAGTTATTCCAACAGTGTTGAGGACAAATAGACATTATTACTACAGCAATGTGATCTGGAGCTATTCCAATAGTGTTGAGGACAAATACACATTATTACTATGGTAATATGATCTGGAGCTATTCCAACAGTGTTGAGGACAAATACACATTATTACTATGGTAATATGATCTGGAGCTATTCTAACAGTGTTGAGGACAAATACACATTATTACTACACCAATGTGATCTGGAGTTATTCCAACAGTGTTGAAGACAAATACACATTATTACTACAGAAATGTGATCTGGATTGATCTGGTAATATTATCTGGAGCTATTTCAACAGTGCTGAAGACAAATACATATTATTACTACAGAAATGTGATCTTGAGCTATTCCAACAGTGTTGAGAACAAATACACATTATTACTACAGCAATGTGATCTGGAGCTATTCCAACAGTGTTGAGGACAAATACATGTTACTACAGTAATGTGATCGGGAGCTCTGAAACATATTGAGCTGAAGTTCCCGGATCACAGGCTTACATGAGACCCTTTAAGGCTAGCACAATTAATCGGTCAATCGATTAATTGATCCATAAATTTAACAAAATTAATTATCCTTGATTTGCTAATAATCAATCATTTGATTTCAGTTTCTGTTACTTTAGCGTATTTACCCTTAGTATTCTGACACAATTCCTTACCTTACTTTATCTAAAATTTGAACAAGTACAATTTACTACCCTCTATTGTGTCTAAAATAGCTGGATGAATGGAAAACAGTGCAGACCCTGATAAGACACCGCATTTGCGGCATCTCATCTGGGTCTACACTGTTTGCTCAGGTCTGTCTGACCGAATACATACAACAGATTATAACATATGGTAAGAGTCATGCTCAGATCACTGAAATTATGACCGAATCTTCAATGATTACTAATCAATCATCGATCACAATGGCAGGACTGATTATCGATTATCTTTTCAGCTCTGGTATGCCATATTTTCATCTCTTTCAACATTATTTGAGTCATATAGGGACAATGGAAGGGTAAAAATAAAAGGCTCTGAGCAATGATTGATTGATTGTGTTGGAGTTTAATGACACATTAATGCTTGTGGACCATTCTGTGTTGTCTCCCAGAGAAAGAGAGATGAGAGACAGAAGAGATAGTAGAGGAGATGAAAGAGAGGGACAGGGGAGAAAGAAAAATGAATGCCAGTGAAGAAACAGAAGAAATAAAATCATTCCCCCTCTATCCTTACCTGCTGCAAGGATAGCAGGCCTTGCCTGACTGAAAGCCAATATCACATGGACGCCCCAGTGACGTAAGATACACTACACCTTTGCTCACCCAACCACCCCATCTGAGCAATGAAGACCTTGAAGTTATGAGTTGAATTCCACCTCCAGTAGGATTGGACCCAGGACCTCATGATCTGAAGTCAGGAGCACTCACTACTCGCCCACCCAGACGTTAGGTGCTGTAGTGATGATATGCTTACTGCAGTAAAACCTCAATGACTCTAACACCGATAACTTGTTAACCGTGGCTAGTTCAAACTCGTTTTTAAGTCCCTAGGAAATTCTTCCGACAGCTTAAGAATACAAATATTTAGGGATATTTTAGGAATCTGTCCTATTTTATCATGAAAATGTAGGCTATGTGTACTCATTAGAACTGCCTCATCAAGGCAATTCTAATGAGTACACTCAACATGCTATTATTTTATAGAAGATCAAAAAGACATCCATATTATTCCCATTTGTCTCCTAACCTGGTGCTATGATTTACCCTCAGTAGCTCAAACTACCCATATTTAGAACAAATTTCCATGGTCACAAAGATGTTTGAGCCATTAGGTTTGACTAAATATACTATGAATTTTCTTACCTGCATTTGTAACAATTTCTTTATAACCACCACACTTTCTGCCACCACACTCTCTGTTAAAAACAAAAAAAAAATACTCAACCAGGAAATGTACGAGGGGTGTTCAAATATGAATGCAACTGGGTTAATTTTCAGAAGCGCTTAACAAACAATGACAAAATCTTTATCTCAATCCTTCAAAATACTCGCCACCATGTGATACACAAAGTTTCAGTCTTTCAATCCAATTTTCAAATGCGTTTTCATAATCTTTTCGAGGTATACTGTTTAGACACTGAAAAATAGCCGAACCGAGATTTTTGACCGTTTGATATTTTCTTTCAGCGAGGTGTTTTTTGAGCCTCCAGAACAGGAAAAAGTCACAAGGGGCAAGATCTGGCGAATAAGGTGGGTGCGGAAGCTCGACAACCTTTTCCTGTTTCAGACATTTGCGTACAATGGCTGCTTTGTTTCATTAAATATCTCTTTCGCCTGTAAAACAAGAATACATTGGTTCTTGATATAGGACCGTATTTGGTTGGTGAAAGGAGACCTTTTCCCAACAATTTTAGCTTTAGTGTACAGTGTTAATCGAGCAATTGTCAAAGCTAGACTGAACGGATTTACACATGTATTGTATCAATGAAGAGCTTACACAACCATCTATACGATACATGTACCTATTTCGTGCAAATCGTGGTTAAAAGGATATTGGCCTAGTTGCATTCATATTTGAACACCCCTCATACAATTTGGCATAATGTTACAGCCAATCACTCCTATCTTTGATTATCTGTCTTGGCAGATTATGCATAGCTTGTAAGCATATACCCAGTCTGTGACAACTACGTCAGCTAGGTGGCTCTTTGGCTCAGTTGTTAGAGCATTGGATTTTCACAAGAGTGGCCAGGATTTGAATCTCACCAGTGACTGGGATATTTTTTCAGCTATTCTTTATAACTTTGTTACAGCTTTTATGTAATAATAAGCAAATTGTGAATATTCAGAGAAGCTTGTCCCTCCATGCAGGCAAAACAGGGCTTTCAAAGCTCTATGTATGAGGATGTCCAGATAATACTTTTTTATTTCTCCTCTTATCTTTTGTTGTTTGTACTCATCAGACGTTAAATGAGTGCCCACAACATGTTTTTTTGTGGAGACCCTGAAAATATGCTTTCTTGGAGAAATAAGAAAGATATTCATTCTTTTAAGTAGTTTTGTCCGATGAAAACTGATAGTTAGTCACTTTTGCCTTTTGTGACTATAGATAAAAAAAGAATTTCAACTGCTGACTAATAAAAATTTCTGTTTTTAGGAACATATTTTTCTCTTTTTTTATTTTAATAGGCAAGTGCTTTAACCCTAGTCCTACTGATCCCAGATATACCCTGCCTTTGCATCTGAAGAAGCCAACTGATCTGGATCTGCATCATTTGCCATTTAGTATGTGAATCTTTATCAACAACCTTGATCAAGTAATCTGATTGGCTGAAAGTTAAAAATGCATGTGGCTTCTTAATTTAACCAGCATGACAGTGCTTTCAATGAATACTAAGCTGTATGTAGGGTCATTTTAGATTTGTAGTAAATAAAGGCAAAGAGATTTGATAAAAAGAGCCTAATATAAGAAAAGCTCCAGAGTAGGCGGTTTTTTTTGTTTTGTTTTGTTTTTTTTTCAACTGGGCCCAGTTGTTCAAAGCTAACAACGTCATTAGTTAACGATTTGTTAAAATTTACATCGAGTGATATGCAAATATGCTGAAATTTTTTGTTGAAAAAATGTGAGTAGCTTTTGCACTGCAAAAGCTACTCACATTTTTTCAGCAAAAAAATATCAGAATATTGTATATTGAATCAGCTAAAACAGTTAAAGAAATGACCCTTAACAAGCTCGTTAAGCTAACGATGCTTTGAACAACTGGGCCCTGAATAGTACTGGTAGTCTTCTGATTTCTTCATGAAAACATATGTTATGGGTACTCATTAGAAGTGCCTTTATGGTATGTTTTTGAGGAGCAATAAGTTTGTTTGTGTTGAGGTTTTGCGGCCCAGTCAAAGCAATGGGGTCATGTTGAGCACGGTCAGTTTACCTGACCATACTTTTACTGGGCAGGCTTAGTCCTCTAAGCATGTAACCAGTATTGTGCATATTCTTTCGCCACAAACTGACAACTGCCCTTCTTGAATCAGCGGAAAGGACAGAATGACTGCAGAAAATATTTCATGATCAAATCTCCACGAGAGAGTGCTACAGACCCAGCGGGGGTCGAACCCACAACCTCCTGATGACCAGTCGCATCCAACTGAGCCACCGAGGCCGGCTCGAGGAGCAATAAGTAAAATATAAATACTTTTTGGCTGAAAAACTGACTTATCTAAAGCTATGCTGTTTTATTTTTACCATCTCTGTTAGACATGAGGAGCACCAATCCATTAAGACAGGAATCTGTCACCTCTGCTATATTACTTGCACATCGTCCTATTGCCTGTATAGTGGCCGCGGCAAATTCCTTGTCTGTACTTGTCACATAGGTCTGAAAAGACATGGGCTTGTCAATAAAGAGGAGCTTACAATATACAGGATCAGTCATATTTAAGATTCTGTTCATCATATGATTTTTTTAACTGTATTTTATAGCCATAGAAGTCAAACTATCTTTTTTAACAGAAAGCATAGGATTGTCACTGATGGCGTGATGATGTTACGCTCCAGTAAGCAAGTGTTGTGTAATGAGTGCTCATATCACTCTTTGTTTACATGATATTAGCCATTGATGAATAGCGATGCTATATGAGAATAAAAAATAAGTCTTTGGAGTGTATTGTCATGTAATACCATATTAATTTACCATATTCATCCTAATTATTGCACATACTCCTATAAGCACACAGTCAAGCAAGTCCGTCATCTTCAGATTACAGCTAGTATACTTTTTGTCTACTTCTCTATAAAGGCATGTGCTGTGGGTACCCATTTGAATTGCATCGGCTTGTCGATGCAATTCAAATGAGTATCCACAACATATGCTTTTCTAAAGAAAATCAGACACTTTAAATTGTACCTTAAGTAGGTAGATACATATTTTATCACAAGTTTTCTTGGTCATTTTGAAAAACCTAAGTGCACAGTGTGGTAATTAGGTCGAATACGGTATGTATGCCAAATCAACTCTTCTACATCAATTCTTAGGACAGGTCCATTTCTTATAGAAAAGGTATCTGCTAAGTTTCTATTATTGCTATATTTATATATATGGAATAGCCATATCTAATGCAAACAGTGTAGACCCTAATCAGATGCCACATTTTGTGGCATCTGATCTAGGTCTACACTGTTTACCAATGTCCCTTTTATAGTAGGCAAGGCATAAATGGGCTAGGTTTAACATTACGAAAATACGCCTATTCAAATATATTGAAAATTTTACCACCAAAAAATGAAAAATTTCAGATAAAAATTTGGATTTTTTTTTTCATATTTCTGCTCAAAACATAGATTGTGGGTACCCATTAGAACTGTTTTTGAGCAGAAATAAGAAAAACAATGTATACCCCTGTAAACCCCAGTTTTACTAAGTAGGGTTTAAGGGGTCAACATTATATAGGCATGTTTTCTTGATGTTGCTCAGTTTTTGACATCTTTCAGAAAGTTGTTTTTCACATGGATCTTTACTCAAAAGAAGAACATATAAATTTGCAAACTTTTGTCACACTTTAATGCAAACATTTTATCATGACTACCTATTCACCAAAATGTTTATTATATTCACTGGTTTCAAAAATGTGCATAGTTTCATTTTTTCCAGAAGTAAATTTAAACGTGAAACGATAATACCCCGCCATAATCATATTGTGGGCAGATAACTCTGTTACAAATTGACGAACTTTGCCCATTACCATTCCCAAAAGCAGATCTCCACAATATCACTGCACATACCAAGTTTTGTGAATACTCACCGATATTTACTGGTTATTGTCAAGAAATAAAAATACTGACGGACAGACAGACATATGACAGATGGACACATGGACAGCCAATGTAAAACCATAATACCCCACCACTATTGTGTGTGTGTGAGGGGAGGGGGGATATAAATGACTGCAAATTTGGGTGGGGGCGGGGGGGGGGGGGGTGGGGGGGTTGGAGGTGGGGTTTCATTAAGTTCTACTTTTTTAAAAACTGTTGTGACCGACTTTTAGCTACAAACTTAATTTTAGAATAAATATTTGAGAACAAAGCATAGAAACAGAACTCAAAAATGGTTTCAGGTCTGATATGGTCAATGAAAACAAAAATTTCACAGGTTCATAATACA
The DNA here is from genome assembly GCA_964016985.1 of Anodontia alba. Classification (NCBI taxonomy): domain Eukaryota; kingdom Metazoa; phylum Mollusca; class Bivalvia; order Lucinida; family Lucinidae; genus Anodontia; species Anodontia alba. The sequence continues at coordinate 36,619,350 of OZ024837.1, read as the reverse complement.
CACCTGAAGTTCTCTAAGGATTGTGGCAATATTGGTCTCCGTGGCAAGGTTTGTCAAAATCTCTAGCTGTAAAATTACAATTATATTCATGAAATTATATAGCAAGAAATCATTAATGATTATATGTCTAACCCATTTTAGTCTGGAAACCCCCAAAAGGTAAATAGCAAACAGTGCAGACCCAGATCAGATGCCACAATGTGGCATCTGATCAGGGTCTCCACTGTTTGCGAAAAGTTCAGCTGTTCTCTAGGAGTATCTAAATCACGTAGCAGGACATACCTAAAATTAAAATATGACTCTTCCAATGTACAGTGCGGAGGAGTTTGAATAGTCTAAAATGGGTAAAATGATGTGTGTTATAAGGCAAACTAGCCTCAACAATTCCATACTGGCTTGGGCATTTATGCCTAAGGCCTGTATGCCTGTACAAGGCTACAATAAAAGGGAGCATCCACATAATATTATAGGGTTATTGCACTGATACTGGTGAGTATTGTCCCCAGTTGGGATATCCAAGGACGCTAGCTTGCGAGCGTCCTTCAATTTACCAACCAGGGGCAATATTCACCAATATCAGTGTAATAATCCTTTTATTATATTGCTATAAATATTTATTTCATTTTCCGGGGTTTCTAACCTTTAAATAATAAAATGTGAATTCTACCAATGCGCCTGATAAGGTTTGGCGCAAAGTCACTCCATTACGACGTCATCAAAAGCATAGTAATGTAACGGTAATATGAGAAGGCATCCGAGTAAGTGTGCAATACCGAGTAAGTGGGCCAATATCGTGTGATATAGGCACACTAGCTCCTCTGCTTTTATCGCACAATTTAATCATTTAATATTTATATCTATATAATATTTTTTCTTATTGCTCCACTCATTTGAATTACCCACAGGGTATGTTTTCATGAAGAAATAAGAAAAATATCAGTACTTTTCAACTGAAAAAAAAAACAAACAAAAAAACAACACTCTATGTGGAGATATGATTTAACACAACACCAACCATGCTATGACAATTTCATTAGGTGTATGTTAGTGCAGTGCGACCTATCTATTCCGACCACCTTTTAGACTGAGTAAACATTCTGAACAGACAGGTGATCAGAACAGAAAGTTACTGTTCAATCAGCATAAAATATTTTGAAGAACCGATACATTCCTAAAGAGAAGGGATTTTTTAAATCAGCATACTGATTTAAAAAAAATCCCTTCACTTTAAGATATCACAAGTTGAGTTGAGTAGGAGTTTAACAGCCCATTCAACACTTTAAAAGTCATATTGAACCAGTTAGTTAACCTACTTGCACAATTCCTGGGCAGGAAACATCCTCTAAATGGTTAACCAGTACACAATTGTACTTTGTGCACATACTTTTGCCAGTAACTGACAGCTGTCCTTCTTGATTAAGATATCACAAACAGCTGTTTATATTATGCCATATAGTGCGCTAAACTATCTTTGTGTCTTTTATCTGCATCTTCTGATAATTTTTTGTTTTGCTCAAATCTATTCTGTGTGGATATGCGGGTACGTGAGAAAGAGTTCCCATATTTAATGTAAATATTCAGACACCATAATTCTTCACCATACTAATCCTAAAATTTGAACAAGCCCACTAGACTACCTGATAATGTCTAATACATACAGATTGGCAAACAATGTAGATCCCAATCAAACTGCTCTTAAGGAGCAGTTTGATCTGGGATCTTCACTGTTTGCTCAGATTTCAAAGTATGTAAGTAAAATACTTAAGTTTTATCAATATGTTTTCCAAATGTCACTCACCTTCAATAATTTTATATGGGTAGGATCATTAGACCTCACATAGAAACTCTTTAGGAATGGTTCAAACATCCCCTGAAAATATTAAAAATAAAAGTTTAAGCAGTGTTTCAGGAATAAACAAAGAGATCAAGCTCTTCTAATTTACAGCAAATCGAGGGTTGAGCGCAAGACTGTAGTAACTCAAACATATTTTTGAAACCCTTTTTTAGGGGCAAATTTGACCCCTTTGTAAACAATGCAAATTTAGGTGCCATTGCTCATACGAGCAATGGCACCTAAATTTTCATTGTTTACAGAAAGAAATGTTGTAATCTTCATTACGCCTTCATGGTGAGGAGATTAAGTTTGGGGAAAAACAACCATCTGACTTACGTCAGTCTTGCGCTCAACCCTCGAAATGTCCTTACATTTTGAACACTTTATTCCATACGTTTTGGGCCTAACTTTTACTTTTTAGGCAGTTGTTTCTTAGAATACTTAGAGGAATGGCAAATAGGTAGACCCTGATCAGACTAGAGTCTGCTCTGGGTCTGCACAGTTTGCATATGTCATTTTGTCAGAAACTTTGGTGTATGAAATTTTAGAACACATTATAATGATAAATTGACATGACTTAAGACTTTGCTACATAATTGTCATAAATACTTTTTTACACTGGAAATAAAGTTCAGCTTCTTGATGAATTTAGGTAGACTGTATTTCTGATTTCTAGATGATTGATTCAGTCGTGGCAGATATCTTAAAAGGTCTGATAGCCTTAAATACATATTTTACTCATCAACTGAACTAATTCAATTGATTGATTGTGTTGGGGTTTAACGACACGTCAACCCTTGAGGGTCATTTTGTGTCGTCTCCCAGAGAAAGGGAGAAAAGAGATAGAAGAGAGAGTAGAGGAGATGAAAGAGAGGGACAGGGAAGAAAGAGGAACAGGAATGAAAGTGAAGAAACAGAAGAAATAAAAACATTCCCCCTCTACCCTTACCCACTACAAGGATAGCAGGCCTTGCCCAACTGTAAGCCAATATCAAATGGAAGCCCCAGTGATGTAAGATACACAGCACCTTCGCACCACCCGACCACCCCAGAACTTTATCAATTGAATGACTCTATCATATTAAAAATAATTTCCATTTCTTCACCTGGTTGATTGTAAGTTTTGGCTTGCTTGATACGTACCTTCTGGTTGATAGACATCGTAGCAATGTTGCTTAGAACCACATACTGCACCTCCCTGAAAAAATAACAATGTTTTATTGTTGAGATATTATTGCATAAAAAGCAGTGTCGCACATTATTAACAGCCGTGCATTAACCGACGAAAAGCCGTGTATTAACAAGGCAATTCATGGGATGTTAATGTACCACTACGCAACTTTCAATATGACCATACCGGGGCCACAGATTAGCTGCTGTTACGAGATGTGTACTGCCCGGCCGCAGAACAAGCATAGTCTGTGGAATTACGTTCCCTAGACATTGGTGAAAAGGCGAAACAAAATAGTGCAAGAAATAATGTAAAATGTAGCAAATTTTTTCAGTTTTTATGCAATAATAGCAATCGTACATGTTTTTCCAATGCATTAACATTCACCAGGTTCCTTGGGAGGTGTTGAAAACTGTGGCCTCGGTTTTCAACACCTCCCACGTGACCTGGTGAATGTTAATGCATGAAAAAACATCTTTGATCCCTATAATAAAATTAACATATTTAAATTTTAGGACAAATGTAATAAGGAGATAAGATATCCGCATACTTGGACTAACCCTTATCCTGCCGAATAATTTAATTAGCCACACCCATTTATGACAATCAGCCAATCAGATTAATGCATGAAAAACCATGTTTGATCCCTATAGCCATAGCTCTAGATCAGTCTTTTGATTCATTGAGTTGCAGTTTTACGGCCCAGTCAATCCATTAGGGTCATGTCCAGCACGGTCAGTTTATCTAACCACACTTTTCCAGGGCAGGTTTAGTCCATTAAGCAGTTAACAGTGTACTAGTGCACATTCTTTTGCCAGAAACTGACAATTGCTCTTCCTGAATCAGCGGAAGAGAGTGAATGACCTTAGAAAATATTTCATGAACAATCTCCATAACAGAATGTTGCCAGACCTGGCCCAGATCGAACCCATGGCTTCCTTATCACAAGTCAGATGCTAATCTGACTGAGCCATCAAGGTGGGCTTAAGATGAGAGGCTTATTTGACAAATATTTTTCTTATTTCTCCACAAAAAACTAATGAGTTCCCTTCACATATGTTTTTTTGTGAGTTAGGAAAATATCAGTATTTTTTTGGTAGAAAAAAATGTTCCTTATCTGCAGTGAAAAAGAGACAATTTATGTGTTGTCCAATACCAACACAGGCCCCCTAGCAGTCCCTCTTAAAAATAAAGGTTTTTTATAAAGGCTATTTTCGGTCAAATAAAGGTTTTTCAGGATAAATTTTGAACAAAATAAAGAGCATTTAATGGTTAAAATTCTTAGCAGATCCCAAGCAAAAGAGCTCCGCGTCATCTCCGCTCAAGCAAAATAGGGAGAAAAATTGCAGAGAAAATCAGATGTTTTCATCTTTAAATGGTAATGACAATATTAACATGCATTTCTGTTTAGAAACATACAAATCTAAGAAACAGAACTATAACTTGTTGCTACCAAATGCTACATATTTATACGGTCCTTCTCTTGCATTTACAAATTCCAAATATAAAGGTTTTATCATCAAAATAAAGGTTTTTATAGGTTTTTTAGCCTAATTAAAGGTTTTAAAGGATTTTAACAAAATTAAAGGTTTTTAAAGGTTTTAAAGGTTCCCCTAGGGGCCCTGCCAGCAGAAAGTCACATAATAATGTTATGCAGAAACAGAAGAAATACTAACAAGCCTCCTTCCCCCACCTTCCACCTGCCGCATGGCACCACCAAACCACCTCGTGAGAAATGCAGGACATGGTCCCCCACGTTTCAAAATCGCAGGACAACTCTTAAATACAGTGAGATTTCCTATGAAAGCAGAAGATTCACATGAAAAGTCAAGACTTATTTTTCTTGGCCCAGTTGTTCAAAACTAAAGATGACATTAGTTAATGTATCGTTAAAACTTTGATCATTAAATATGGCATATATGCCAAGTTTTTTGCTGAAAAAATGTGAGTAGCTTTTGCATTTGCAAAAGCTACTCACATTTTTTCGGCAAAAAATACCTGTGGATTAGATATTGTACTTACTAGAACAGTTAACATTTTTACCACTAACGAGCTCGTTAAGCTAACGATGCTTTGAACAAATGGGTCATGAAAAATAAAAAAAGAATGTCTTCTGCTTCAAATATTGCTTGGAGATTTAAGTGTTAAGGTTTTGTTTGTGTTAGGTTTTACGGCCCAGTCAACGAAATGGATTCATGTTGAGCATGGTAAGTGTTAAGATAACAAACTTACTTGTGACTTCTTAATAGTCTGATGAGTGACTTGGCAACTATGCCGACCTCTGACCTTGGAGCACAATGATGGTATAATTGAGCTACTGCCATAACAACCTGCAGAAACAAGAAAAAAAAATTGTCAAGACAAAAATAAAAAAATTAATTCACTGACAATAAGGATCAAACTCATGACCCTTCAATCACAATGCCAATGTGTTAACACTATACTACAGAATCCAGTCACAATTCACAGTGATTAAGTAAATATAAAATTGACATGATACTGTGACAGGGTGGCCACACATTTTTAGCAATCAAATTCCCTGATTTTTCTCTGATTTGATTTGATTTTCCCTGGTTAAAAACCTTAATATTATCGCAATGGCCCCTACTTTTAGAAGTTATGTACTGATTCAAATGCTGTCAAGTGACATGTTTATACACAATGCTGTCACAATATTCTTAATTAAATGAAAATTTATCTAAAATATGATGTACATGTGCTAATTTACTTTCATGGTAGTCAAAATCAAAACTGATAAAATATATGGCCTCCAACCTCCACCAGTAGCGACATCTGAACAGCTATAAAATTTGAATATTTTGACCTTACAAAGATAAGATTTTTTGAAATTCCCTGATTTTTCCCTGATTTTCAGCAAAATTTCAAATTCCCTGATTTTTTCCCTGCAGGGAATTTTTTTTTCACCATTTTCCCTGTTTTCCCTGTTTTCCAGAGTGCGTGGCCACCCTGTGTGATGTCACACTTTTTATCCCCTCACTTTTTTTTAAAAAAGCGATGGGGATATTGTGAATGCCTCCATCCATCACACTTTTTCCTCCTAAACCACTGGGTGGTTTTAAACCAAACTTCCTACAGGACTTTCCCTCATGGTTTGTTTTGTGTTGAGGTTTTATGACCCAGTCAACCCAATGGGGTCATGTTGAGTGTGGTCAGTTTACTTAACCACACTTTTACTAGGCAGACTTAGTCCTCTAAGTGGTTAACCAGTATTGTGCACATTCTTTTACCAGAAACTGACAAGTGCCTTTCTTGAATCAGCGGAAGAGAGAGAATGACCGTATAAAATATTTCATGATCAATCTCCATGAAAGAATGTTGCCTACTCAGCATGGGTCAAACCCTCAACCTCCTGATCACCTGTCGGCCGTGCATCTAACTGAGCCATAAAGGCCGGCTTCCCATATGGTAAGAGTGTGCAAGAGCAACAATATTTTTCCATCCAGCATCCATCTGTCACACTATCTCCTCCCAAATCACTGGGCCAAATTTAACCTAACTCGCTACATGACTTACTTTCATAGTAATGGTGTGCAAGAACGAGTCAATCCATTCGTCATGCAATAAGCAACATTAGCACAGAGCATGGGGATTTGCAATGGCGTGCAAATGACTGTGCATTCCAGTTTGAGACAACTGTCATGGTCAGAGCAAAAACAATACCTTTATTCAATATCTGTGTCTCAGAACATTGTGTAGCCTGAACTCTACAGAGCTGTCATTCATGCTATCGTATCACACATGGTGCGGACCTGACTGGTGTTTTGGTCTGATAAAGATGAAATAATAGCACAATATCTCAACTTGTAGAAGTTGTTCTTACATCCATCACAAAGTCTATAAACATTCCCCAATTGCTACTTGAGCAGTGTTCTCACAATACTCTTGTCCTTGCTCGCGCATGGAAAGTATTCCTGGAAACCTGCTTCAGAAAGCTACCAAACCTTACCAAGTATCATCATATCCCTCTTTTATCACCAGGAGCCTGGCGAAGTGTTCATTGCAGAATTCCTCTCCTTTGCAGAATTCAGTGTGAGAAGAAACTTCAGACTGTACTGACAATGGATTTGGAGATTATTTGTCAGGCCGGCATGTGTGGAGAGGGCTTGGTACTTATAGGAGAATGTACCGCAGCATCAACATGATGATATTCATAAAGATACTACTTGCCCCAAAACCCAAAACCACCATTGATGAAAGCCCAAAAATGGAAAAGTGAAAATATTGATAAAAGATTTTAATGAGTCCTCACGTGAAAGTGAAAATACTGACACGTCCGTCCTTTTGTTAAAACTTGTTTGAATAAAGTTCATCCCATAAATATACATGGCACATACAAAACAGGCTTTCAATTGCCCTCCTTTGAAAAAACAGGGATAAAGTAGGGCTCAAAATTTTGAAAAAGTAGGGCAAAAGTTGGAAGTTCAACCACAAAAAGTAGGGATAGTAGGGACATTCTGAGTGTTTCCAGACTAAGAAAAAAAGTAGGGAAAAACAGGAGCACAAAAAAGTAGGGAAAAGAAGGACAAGTAGGGCCTACTTGAAAGACTGACAAAAATATTGGCAACAAATCCTACAAAATCACATTATGACATACAGACAACCCTCTTTATACCGACACTCGATACAACGACAAAATTCGTTATCATGACAATTTGAATGTCAAGAAACCTTCGCTCAAGAAGTGATGGTTAATGAGAAATTTTACAATAATATTGCATTAAAACTTCAACCAACATATGTTTTGGATATTTGTTAGAATTGCCTCACTGAGGCAATTCTAACAAATATCCAAAACATATGTTATTATGAGGAAATAATAATAAAAACAAAGTCTTTCTTACATATGATTCTGTCCATTAAGGATTCTTTACAACAGTAAATTCATTTTAACAGCAACATCTTTGGGAACAAATGCTGTTGTTTGTTTGTTTGTGTTGAGGTTTTACGGCCCAGTCAACCCAATGGGGTCATGTCGAGCGTGGTCAGTTTACCTAACCACATGTTTACTGGGCAGGCTTAGTCCTTTAAGTGGTTAACCAGTATTGTGCACATTCTTTCGCCAGAAACTGACAACTGCCCTTCTTGAATCAGCAGAGGGGAGATAATGGCCATAGAAAATATTTCACGATCAATCTCCATGAAAGAATGTTGCCGACCTTGGCGGGGGTTGAACCCGCGACCTCCTGGTCTCCAGTCGGACGGTGCATCCAACTGAGCCACAGAGCCCGGCTATATGCTATTGTTGTAATGAGGGTTCACTGTATATGCCACATAAAGACCCAGATCAGCCTGTGTGCATGTGCAGACCAATGTGTCTTTACTTGATGCACAGCTTATTTTATAAGGGTTTTTGTAACTGTTCCAGTCATTCTACAAAATTATGTAAATGAAAATGATTCGAAGATAATGCAGATGAATTCAATTTTTTCAAAGGTTCATGGAAGTATGAACTCAAAGGATCTCAAGCAGAAACTCAAGAGAAATCATGTTTGTGATAATATTTTCATCAGGAATCTTATCTTATGAAAAAAAGGATTTGAATCAGATGTAGAAAAATTGTCTTAGACATTTGGACTCAAATTATGGCATTCTAACCAGATGGAGATTTGTCTTTTAAGATGTGTAACTTGACTAATTTTTGGATTAGATTCCTATTTTGGTGTCAAATTGAAGGTGAAATATTGTGGAATTCAACTCAGCATATATCTCAATTTTGTCATTATCTTCACAGATGTATGATAGGTTACATGTTTTCATGGAGATAATAATGAAAAATAATTTTTTTTGATCTTCCATTTATCTGAGCTGTGCTGCCTCAATGTATTTTTGTGATATGTTTAACTTACAGAAGCATTCCTGCTGTTTAGTAAAGGTTTGGCTTGTCTCAACAGGAGTCTGTGATCCGAGTCCATAATAAAAGGTTTGGGTTTAGGTTTAGCTTCAACACTACCATCACTTTTATCATCATCGTCGTCATCATCCTTGTCGGAGTCATAGAAGGGTCTTTCTGCCTCGTCTTGAATATCCTGTAAAACAAGAAATGAGCCAGCTCACGATAAAACCGACAATAAGACCTGTGTGATCAGCAAAGACTTAGATCAGCCAGTTCATCCAACAGATACCTGTGCAAACAGTGTAGATCTATATCTGCCTCATGAGTATCTACACTGTTTTCCATTCTGGGCCCAGTTGTTCAAAGCGTCGTTAGCTTAACGAGCTCGTTAAGGGTCATTTCGTTAACTGTTTTAGCGGATTCAATATACACTATTCTGATATTTTTTGCTGAAAAATGTGAGTAGCTTTTGCACTGCAAAAGCTACTCACATTTTTTCAGCAAAAAATGTCAGCATATTTGCATATTACTCAATGTAAATTTTAAGGAATCGTTAACTAACGACGTCGTTAGCTTTGAACAACTGGGCCCTGCTTTTTAATGTTACAACAAAACCCCGATTTGCATCAGTGGACTTGTCCAAATATCAGGATGGAAGGGTTCACTTCAGAAACTCAGAGATGGAAGGGTTAATCTTAGCTCTAGGCACTTTTTTTTCAAACAGAGAGCTTTGATATTCTTCTCCTTTCACCATGAAAACACATGATGTTGTAGGTACTCATTAGAAGTGCCTCAATGAGTACCCACAATGTGTAGTTTCACGTTTGTTTTATTCAGGGTTTATGTCACTTTAACCCATTGTAGACTGAAAAGATTCACCCACACTATTTATTGGAAGAGTCCAATTTTAATTTTAGGTATGTCTGGCTATGAGATTTAGATATTACGGAGAAAAATGGATAAACAATTTGCAAAAAGTGAAGACCCTGATCAGATGCTGCATTCTGCAGCATCTGATCTGGGTCTGCACTGTTTACAAATTACCCTTTTAGGAGTCTCTCGACTACAATGGGTTAAACAATCTTTCAGGCATATCGGATAGTGCCTTTACATGGCAGAGAGCTCTTTGCTTACTTATAGAGTGTTGCCTCAGTAAAATATCATGACCCAGACACGACATGGTACTCAATCTAGTCATATTATAGTGACACTCGGCTGACAAGTTCTGACTCCTAGCTCTACTTTCTTTACCCATTCATCCCTGTAGACCAATACAGATACCTTGGCGAACAGTGCACCAGATGATATGCTCATGACGAGCCATCTCATCAGGATCTACACTGTTTTCCATTCTGTTTTTGATTTTTGGCCAAAACCCCTATTTGCAACAATGGCTGTTCCAAATTCAGAGAAGTTTATTTCAAAAAGTCAGGGAAGTAAGTGTTAATGTTGAGCAATAAGTGAAGGAGTAGACTGGCTCCAGTCTCCAGTGACTAATTTTTTTACTTCTTATAATCCTGTTTGACAACCCACTAAAATAAAACCAAAATATTATCATGACTATAAAGGCTGGTCACTAGTTTAGTGACAAGCCTTTATATACCATGTATGTCATAATAGGATTTTTGATTAACATGCAGGTACAGGGGCAACATCCACATCAGCGGGCCCCCTTCCAGGTAGGTGGCTTGCTGCACGCATGGCAGATCTCACACCAGATCTCCAGGTATGTCTATCATGAGGGTTGATAGCCGAGAGCTTCCACTCTCTACAATCCCTCTCTGTCAACTGCTTCCATGTCATCTTAGGCCTTTATAGCAATGCTATTTTGGTTTTATTTTTGTGAATTATCAAACAGGATTATAAGAAAAACACTGGAGACTGGAGCCAGTCTAGTGTAAGAGCAGCTAGTACCATTGTTAAAGTCTTTGGTATGCCTTGGCCGGTGATCAGACCCACAACCTCTTGGTCAAAAATCAGATGCTCTACCAATTAAGCCACTGAACTGGTTACATTTTCATATAAAACACAAAAAAATATTTATTTGCATACCTCTCTTATTTTGAGCCACAAAAACATACATGTTGCATACTCATTAGAAGTGCCTCATTGACATGCTTCTGTTGAATACTCGTAACCTATAATTATGTTTTTGTGGAGAAATATCAGTATTTTACTGTTTGCCAGCTTTGAAGAATGTATAGTGGGAACAAAAGATCAAGGTCAGGGCCTAGTTGTTCAAAGCGTCGTTAGCTTAACGAGCTCGTTAAGGGTCATTTTGTTAACTGTTTTAGCAGATTCAATATACAATATTCTGATATTTTTTGCTGAAAAAATGTGAGTAGCTTTTGCAATGCAAAAGCTACTCACATTTTTTCAGCAAAAAATTTCAGCATATTTGCGTATCATTCGATGTAAATTTTAACGAATCGTTAACTAACGACGTCCTTAGCTTTGAACAACTGGGCCCAGATTGTTAAGACTTCATAACTCCAGTAAGCGTTGAGAAAAACATACACTGTGTATACTCATTAGAAGTACCTCTGTACATACATTGTAGATACTCATTAGCAGTGCCATACTGAAGGGCTTCTAATAAGTACCAGCAGCAAGTATTTTTGTGGAGAAACAAGATATCTAACATTTTGAGGAGACCATTTTCATGAAATTCAAAGCCTATTTTCTGGGTAAAATAAGAAAAATATCATCAATTTGTCACCTGCTGAATTTTATTTATGTTGAGGTTTTACGGCCCAGTCAACCCAATGAGGTCATGCTGAGCGCAGTCAGTTTACCTAACCACACGTTTACTGGGCAGACATAGTCCTCTAAGCGGTTAACCTGTATTGTAGGCATTTTCTCGCCAGAAACTGACAACTGACCTTCTTGAATCAGCGGAAGGGAGAGAATGACCGTAGAAAATATTTCAAAATGGTCAATCTCAATGAAAGAATGTTGCCGACCTCGGCGGGGGTTGAACCCGCTACCTCCTGGTCTCCAGTCAGATGGCGCATCCAACTGAGCCACCGAGGCCGGCAACTGAATTAGCCCATGGTATGGTAATGGTTAACACATTTTAGTCTGGAGACCCCCAAAGGGTAACTAGCAAACAGTGCAGACCAAAATCAGATAGCACTAAATGCGGCATCTGATCAGGGTCTACACTGTTTGCATTACTTACAAGAATTTCTAATTATATAAAAACTACCTATAGATCCTGCTTTTGGAAATAGATCAGTCCAAAAAGGTGTGGTAGAAGAATCCACTTTGACAATGTAAACAGGTTAAGGACATCTCTTCTGATCTTGTTAGAAATTTTAGTACTTCACTTTCCATGCTGAATAAATTAAGATGCCATGCCCACTTCTAATTTTCAGCCAATCAGATTACCTTGATCCAGCTTGTTGATATAAATTCACATACATAATGACAAATCGTGTAGATCCAGATCCTGAAGAAGCCAACTGTTCTGAATCTGCACTGTTTGTAAAGGCAGGGTTTATCCAGCTTCAGCAGGACCAGGGTTAACAAAACAAAAGTAAATACTTGAACTTACATCTTTGTTTGGATTCAAGAACTGTGTTCTTGCATATCTTGTAAGCATATTAATGATAACGACCTGACCCCATTCTTCCACATCGACCAGCAGGTTACATAGTTTACGATAGTTCTTATGAATCAAATCTATTCTTTCCGGACAAACTTCTTCGAAAGCCTGAATAGCACTGCCGGCAACAAGCTGAAATAAAAAAAAATAATAAAATAGCAAAGCTTATTAGAGCCTCTGCGTAGAAACCAAATACAAAAGATGGACTGATAGATATACAGACAGACATTGTAGGTGGTATAAATAATGAAAATTATTTTAATTTAAGGGGCATTAATACACTTTCAAAGCAGACAACTCTTTCAAAATGTTTTTAGCTCCCTTCTGAAAAGGGATCTATTTGAAAAGGAAAGAAAATTCTCCCAAGGTTGAGAGCAATTTTCTTTGTCAAGTAGACCTGCTGCATTTTCTTTCCTCCAGTCAACCTCATTTCAGAACGGATTTAGAGTGCAAGTAACCAAACAAAAAGTCACAAAAAATTTCTCCCTTGTACACAAGGGCGGATCCAGGATGATTTCTGAGGTGGGTTCGATTTGATCAATTTACCATACTTACAATACATATTCGGGAAGACAGGCCCAAGTAAACAGTGTAGACCCAGATCAGACGCTGCAGAATGTGGTGTCTGATCAGGGTCTACACTGTTTGCCACTTGTATAGCAATTTTACACACATTCATAGGTACAGGTAGTAAAATGGACTTGTTGAAGGGAAGTATAATGTATAAGGGAAAGAGTACGGGTGTGACTATCAAGGGTAAATATGGAATCCTGAATTTATCAAATTTATCTAAAACTCTCATGAAAATGGAATTTTTAGTCTAAGGAGGTTTGAATGAACAATCAAAACCTCCTCTGAATCCACCCCTTGTACAAAATATATAACATGTATCAAGTTCCCTTATACTGATCTTTTCACTGCAGCTATATTTAACATAAAAGGATTTTAAATTCTAAGGAAGCAAATTTCAGTCTGGAAAATTTGTCTCCCTTTGAAAAATGGTGGCAATACTGAATAAATGTAAATGCCACACCCACTTTTAATTTTCAGTCAATCAGATTGCTTGATCGGGATTGGTGATATAAAAATTCACATACTGAATGGCAAACAGTGCAGCTCCAGATCAATTGGCTTTTTAGAAGCCAACTGATCTGGATCTACACTGTTTGCAAGGCAGGGTATATCCAGGTTCAGCAGGACAAGGGTTAACTAGACCATGAAGTGAGCATATGCTCACTAATACCCCCGGCCATGGCCATCAGTATAGCCAGAACAACAAAGGGAAATAACTCTAAGGGACCTGGCCCTATGGCCCTTCTTTTCTTTCCCACAATACAACTAGTCATACTTGTTGAGTGTACAAAATTTCAAGTTTCTAGGTAAAGTAGTTCCTGAGATATCTTTGACACAAAATAAATAGTAACAGACAGACTGACTGACTGACACACAGACACACAAAGACAAAAACTATATACCCCCACTGCATACCTCGTATGGCAGGGGTATAATAAGGTGGTTCATTACAAGACGGTTTTGGATATACGATGGTTTGAAGGTGGACCCCAAAACTACTGTATCCAAACAAAACTGTATAGAATATATAAAAAATGACAATTTATTTCCATTTTTCTTTATAATCTATACAGTTTTGTATAATCTAAACAAAAATGTACAGTTTATATAGAAAAATTATCATTTATGGTCATTTTTCACAAAAATGCATAGACTGTATAAAAAATGACCATTTATGCTTTGGATCCCAGTGACAGTGCTAACCCTTAAAATGCTAAGAAAACCTGCATCTGAAAATGACGTCTGTTTATGTCGTCTGCTGAATATTCTTGCAAACTTTTCAAACCTTTTTTTGCATACAGGCAAACAGTGTGGACCCTGATCAGACTGCTCCTAGAGGTTCCACACTGTCTGCAAAAATCGCAACCAGATGACAAAGCAGACGACAATTGTTGTGACTGTCAGTTTAAGGGTTAAAATGAGGTTCTGGTGTACCTTTTTTAAGTGTAGCTATCCACCTTAGTGTGAAATAGTATAGTTTGAATCAGCAATAAAAGAATTATTTCTACATAAAAAAAGAATTCTATGAATTTGCCCTATTTGGCTATAACCATCCAACTGCAATGAAGAATCTGAGAATGAGACAATACGATGTCAGCCACACTCTGGACATAACTCCCGGTACATATAAGACCCCCTTTTTTTTTTTTAATAAACCAAAAAAAAGTAAGGATATTGTAACTTTAATTTATACAGTTGTGAGCTGTAGTGAGTAAATTTAGTTCTTAAAGGTACCTGAAAATATAACAATAATAAGTCAGGTGATAGTATCCTTAAATTCTATTTTCAATTTTTCATCCTCCCCTACTCCCTACTCCCAATCCTACGCCACCATGACATTTTTTTTTTTCACCCAAAGATTCTAACACTTACAGTTGTTTTATCTCCTAGCAGTTTCTCTATCACCTCTACCAGCTGATCTTTCTGTTCAGGATCAATACTGAAAAAATGGGTGTAAAATCAGTTGGATCAATACTGAAATGATGGGTGTAAAATCAGTTGGATCAATGCTGAAATAATGGGTATAAAATCAGTGGCCCACGAGCATATTGAAAGTTGGGTAGTCGTGCATTAACAGTGTGTGAATTGCCTTGTTAATACACGGCTTTTCACCGGTTAATGCAAGGCTGTTAATAACATGCGACACTGCTTTTTATGCAATAATATGCTATAAAAGGGTAATGTTTGTGAAGTCTAATAAGGATCATTTTTGCCCACTAACAAAATGAATGGAGGATAGACAATACAAAAATAGCTTAGAAGATCCTGATCAGCCTGATAATCTACACATTCTGATCAGAAACTTTGCTGTTTGTGTGCGAAGTTAGGCACAAGGATCCTAGTCACATAAATATTGTGTATCATAATACTAAGATTTCCAAGAGATTTGTCCATCTACTATCATGATATTTTACATGTAGTTGGTACCTTCACCATATACACATACAGGGAACCCTCGCTACAACAACAAAATTTGTTCCCAAAGATGTTGCCATTTAAAATGAATGCGCTGTCATAAAAAATCTTTAATAGACAGAATGATATGTAAGAAAGACCTTGCTTTATTCTTATTTCCTCAAAGAACATATGTTTTGGATATTTGTTAGAATTGCCTCACTGAGGCAATTCTAACAAATATCCAAAATATATGTTACTTGAAGTTTTAATGCAATATTCTTGCCTAATTTCTCGTTAAATGTCTCCCCTTAAGCGAAGGGTTTGTGACATTCAAATTGTCATTATAACGAATTTTGTCATTCTAACAAATGTCGGTGTTATGAGGGTTGACTGTATAAGACTGTGGCCAAAAAAGACATAAAAGATAAATAAAATACAGTAACAGCCAAACAAGTGTGTGCAGTGAGAGACACTATTAATGAGTTACCAAGCATATGTTTTTGTAAAGAATTAAGAAAATCATCAATGTTTTTTGTTTTTGTGAAGCTGTGTAGATGCTTTTAACCAATTTTAGTCTGGACACCCCTAAAAAGGGTAACTGTCAGTGCAGATGCAGATTCGATACTACATTGCAGCATCTAATCTGGGTCTCCACTGTTTGCAAATAGTTTAGCCATTTTTCTCCAGGAATATCTAAATCACATAGCCTGACATACCTAAAATTGAAATTTGACTCTTCCAATATACAGCACGGGGGAGTTTATTCAGTCTAAAATGGATTACTTGCAGACCAAAGCCACCTCTTAATCATATTTCATAACGTCCAGGGCCCAGTTGTTCAAAACTAACGATATCGTTAGTTAAGGTATAGTTAAAACTTTGATCATTAAATATGGCATATACGCTAATATTTTTGCTGAAAAAATGTGAACTTTGAAACTTTAATCATTAAATATGGCATATGCGCTAATATTTTTGCTGAAAAAATGTGAGTAGCTTTTGGATTTGCAAAAGCTACTCACATTTTTTCAGCAAAAATAACTGTGAATTAAATATTGTACTTACTAGAACAGTAACACTAATGAGCTCGTTAAGCTAAAGATGCTTTGAACAATTGGGCCCAGTTGAATATGTTAAAAATCCAGGACAAATAACTCGGGTGACTATTTGTGAATATTTGTTACAACACATTCTTTTATAGAATAATCTCGCATAAATTTGAAAGGCGGAGTGATTATCTCCACAGTCAACAACCTACTTCATCAATTAGATTATAGCTGCGACTGTATCATTTTTTTTTTTATTTATGCCAAACTCACTGAGAATGCAAAATGCAGCAAAAAAAAAATCACATTGCACACCAAACATGTCCATTCTAGTACTGTCTTTCACCTATAAATTCAAACTTCATATAGTCTAGTTATTGTTGAATCTTTGGGACAATAAAAACTTGTTCGAGACATGGGTAGTTTGAGCTAATGAGGGTTATCTATGGTGCTAAGTCAGGAAGCAAATGGTGATAATTTAGGGAATTTTTTTGTTTTGATTTTCTACACAATAACTGTATGTTGAGTGTACTCATTAGAATCACCTCAATGAAGCGATTCTAATGAGTACACACAACACACAATTTCATCATAAAATAAGAAAATTCATTAAATTATTTGTTTTCTTGAGCTATCAGAAGAATTTCGTAGGGACTCAAAAATGAGTTCGAAGTAGCCATGGTAAACGCGCCATCAGTGTTCAAGCCATTGAGGTTTGACTGTATGCTAAAATTGTAAATGTAAACAAATATCAACATTGATTGTCGAAGTGTCTGAATAACAGATAGTCCACATGACAGTGAATTTTGTGCACAAATTGAATATTATGAATCAGATAAAAACCTAGATACATAGCTCTAGATAAGAGTAGATATCAGCTACATAGTTCTCATTTCTTGACCAAAATATATGTTGTTGGTTCTCATTCGAAGTGCCTCACCATATGCATTTGTCGAGAAATAAGAAAAATATAGATACTTTTTGGTTGAAAAAAGTGCCTTATCAAGAGCTATGTCTAAGATAAATCACTATAATTCCGAAAAACTAGTTACTGTCAAAACCATGACTTTTTTATGCCTTCATCAGCATTATGACATAGAAGGGCTGATCTCTCTAGTTTTGGGTCAATTCCAAGTGGGTACTCACCTGTAAAGTTTTGGAATTGCATGAGCAGCTGTTTTCCTGACGTAGGGTGACATGTCCATAACTGATTCCTTGATGGCTAACATCATGATAGGGGCTATCACTGGCACTCTGATACTGGATAACACACGCAGAGCGCTGGCTCGGATCAGCTGATTAGGGTCCTGGAAATCAAAATGTACTTGAGTCAGGAGCATACCCTCTGAAGGTTAAAATTTTGAGAAGATTTATAACTTAGTTAGGTTAAAATTCAACTATAAAGTCACCTTCCTTCCAAAGTGTAAGAGTTATTTTCCTTTAGCTGAAGGTTTCAACTTATTGAGGTTATTTCTCATAACTGCTTTCAGCTAAAAAGTATATTCTTATTAACTTCAAAGGCCCTGAGTACAAATTTCTAGACAATGCATACAAAATATTATTGCTTGATCATAAAGTTACATAACAGAGCTTTCATACAAAATTAACCCTTGTCCTGCTGAACCCGGATATGCCCTGCCTTTGCAAACAGTGTAAATCCAGATCAGTTGGCTTCTGAAGAAGCCAACTGATCTGGATCTGCACTGTTTAGCATCAAGGCATTTGTATCCACAACCTGAATCAAGTAATCTGATTGGGTAAAATTAGCAGTGGATGTGGCAGTTTAATTTATTCAGCATGGCAAGAGTTAGCCACTTGCCCATGAAAATTGCTGAAAGTCTACAATTAGAAGGTGTAAAAATGGCACAAATTAAAACAAGAGCTGTCGTAGGACAGCGCAGCTCGCCTGCTGGGTACATTTTATATTGTAACATTTTTATCATTAAGAAAATCAAAATGAAATAATCTATGAAATAATTTTCAAGTTATATGGCGAAATCATTCAACCATATAATATAGGTCACACTGACCTAGATGTATTTGTATGTAAATAGTTTTGTCACATAGATATAATAATCCAGGTATGACAATTCTCCATGAAATAGTAATAAAAATAAAAGGCAAAATCACTGAAGCATGAAATATAGGTCATAATGACCTAGATATAGTAAGTGGTCAATCATTGGGTCACATGGAATTAATATCCCAGGTGTGACATTTATCCAACAAATAGTATTCAAGATATAAGGCAAAATCACTGAACCATGAAATATAGGTCACACCAACAGAGATATATTTTGACGTCAATAATCGGGTCACAAGGAACTAATATCCCAGGTGTGACATTTATCCAACAAATAGTATTCAAGATATAAGGCAAAATCACTGAACCATGAAATATAGGTCACAATGACCTAGATATAGTAAGTGGTCATTCATTGGGTCACATGGAAGTAATATCCCAGGTGTGACATTTATCCAACAAATAGTATTCAAGATATAAGGCAAAATCACTGAACCATGAAATATAGATCACAATGACCTAGATATAGTAAGTGGTCATTCATTGGGTCACATGGAAGTAATATCCCAGGTGTGACATTTATCCAACAAATAGTATTCAAGATATTAGGTAAAATCACTGAACCATGAAATATAGGTCACAATGACCTAGATATAGTAAGTGGTCATTCATTGGGTCACATGGAAGTAATATCCCAGGTGTGACATTTATCCAACAAATAGTATTCAAGATTTAAGGCAAAATCACTGGACCGTGAAATCTAGGTGACCTGGACCGTAAAATGTAGGTCACCATGACCTTCACTCTCTTACACTTAAACCGATGTCACATAGTTAGCTGATGTATAACCAGTTGTGTCTATAACCTGTAGGCATATAAGATTTTACAAATGTGTCCTAGATTTTGACCCCTAGCCCCACCCCAAGGCCCACCCTGAGGTATGAACCCAGGGGTATGTTCTTTTGGAATCTCAGAAGACTCGTCCAGGTACCCAAATTCTAAATATGAATGCTATATGAGGAGTGAAAGTCAAGATATAAGAATCTGAAAAACTTTAACACAGTATTACAAAGGTGTCCTAGATTCTGACCCCTAGCCCCACCCAGGGGCATGAACCCAGGGGTTTATTCTCTTGGAATCTCAGAAGACCCTCCAAGGTACCTAAGTTCCAAATTTGATGCCTCTGTGAGGAGTGACTGTTGAGATATAAGCATTTGAAAAACTTTAACGCAGTGTGACGGGAACGGGAACGGGAACGCAAACGCAAACGTGGACGACCGGGGTGACTACAATAGCTCTCCTTGTACTTCGTACAGGCGAGCTAAAAAATAACTGGAACGAGTTAAATCCACAAACTGTAGCAAAATTGTTAACTCTTTTGAGTTAAAAAAATTTTAACTCATAGAAGTTATGTTCATGACTGCTTGATAGTCATATTAACCATGTTACTAGATAAAGCATTTCTTTCAACCAAAACTTTTACGGTTAACCCATTTTTTTTCAGCAAAATATAGGTTGTGGTACTCATTAGAAGTGCCTCTGAGAGGGCACTTCTAATGAGTCCCACAACATACCTTTTCATAGAGAAATAAGAAAAATATTGATCTGGATACTTCTTAAATCTTGGGCTATGATTAACTCAAAATATTCCCGGGCCTCGGTGGCTCAGATTGATGCGTGTCCGACTTGTGGTCAGGTGGTTGCCGGTTCCACCCTTGCAGGTCAGCAACTTTCTTTTGTGGAGATTGATTATGACATGATTTCTATGGTCATTCTCTCCATTTTGCTGATTCAAGAAGGGAGAAAGAATATGCACAATACTGTTAATCGCTTTGAGGACTAAGCATGCCCAATAAAAAGTGTGGTTAGGGAAAATGACCATGCTCTTGACATGACCCTGTTCAGATGTCTTTTGTGTTGAGGTTTTAGGGCCCATTCAACCCATTAGGGTCGTGTCAAGCATGGTCAGTTTACCTTACCACACTTTTTATGAGGTAGGGTAAGTCGTCTAAGCAGTTAACCACTACTAGTGCACATTCTTTCATAGAAACTGACAACTGCCCTTCTTGAATCTGCAGAAGTCAGAGAAGGACCACAGAAAATATTTCATGATCTATCTCTACAAAAGAATATTGCTGGACCTAGTGGGGATAATTGTATGTTGAATGTACTCATTAGAATCACCTCCTTGAGGCAATTCTAATGAGTACACATACCATACAATTTTGTGATAAAATTGTTGAACTGAGTTGGGGTCTAGTGGTTCTGTCAACAATATTTCAGTCATACTAAACTATCTCCCAGGGAAAGGAAGAAAGAAAAGAAGAATAGGATAGGCCAAAATCCATAACTTGCTTCAAGAGAGAGCTGTGACTTCATGATCACCAGCTGGACGCACATCTGACTGAGCTATGTCTGATCTTGGTCTATAGGTTTGCCCATATACTTTGGGAAAATAAAGTAGTTTATACCTAACAGCCTCTCTCTGTCCATCCGTCTGCCCGTACAAACAGACAGGTTTTGGGGTAACAAGGTTCAGACATTTTCCCATGTATTTGAATGCGATTTATTCTGTAGACACTTAAATTTTGAAGATTTGTGTGGCAAAATGAGTTTGTGTGGCTAATTTTTAGGGCTTGTGTGGCTATCAATAGCCACATAACTACCATCTTTACCAAAATTAGCCACATAAACCCAATTCGTTAGCATGTCCATCCATCCTTCCTTCTGTCCATCTATCTATCTATCTACCTATCTATAAATCTATATATACATGTCTATCTATCTATCTATCTATCTATCTATCTATCTATCTATCTATCTATCTATCTATCTATCTATCTATCTATCTATACATGTTTATGTTGGAGCTTAAAGGCCCAGTCAACACTATTAAGATCATGTCAAGTTGATATCTATCAAGTTATATATCTATCTACAGTCGAACCTCAATGGCTAGAACAGCTTCGGGACCATTGAAATTCGTTCGAGACATGGGTAGTTCGAGCCACTGAGGATTAATCATGGCATCAGTTCAGGAAGCAAATAGCGATAATTTAGGGAAATATTTTCTATTTTCTACACAATAATTGTATGTTGAGTGTACTCATTAGAATTGCCTCAATGAGGCAATTCTAATGGGTACACACAACATACAATTTTGTGATAAAATGAGAAAATTTCCCTAAATATTTGTTTTCTAGAATTGTTGGAAGAATTTCGTAGGGACTCAAAAACGAGTTCGAATTAGCCATGGTAAATGAGCCATCGGTGTTCAAGCTATTGAGGTTTTACTGTATTTGGCATCGGCCTGTGAGCAGGTGTTTTTCATCTGATTGCTCCAACCACTTGTGGTTGTCGAACTAAGTTGGGGTCTAGTGGTTCTGTCAACAATATTTCAGTCATGTTGAACCACCTCCCAGGGAAAGGGAGAAAGAAAAGAAGAATAGGATAGATGAGATAAAGGCCAAAATCCATAACTTGCTTCAAGAGAGACAAGAACCTTTCTGCCAAATTGTGTTGAAGTTTTACAGCCCAGTCAACCCATTAGGGTCATGTCGAGTGTGGTCACTGGTTAATTTACCTAACCACACTTTTACTGGGCAGGCTTAGTCCTTTAGTGGTTAACCCATAAAGCGCCAATCACAACAGCAGCAGAAAACAATTTTACTTTTATTTTTTTATCAGAGAATAAATTCTTGACATTTCATGTGTGATTCACGTGAAATGATTTACTTTCTCTGAAAAATTAAAAATAACAAATAAAAAATTCAAAATGTCTGCTACAAATTTTTGCATGGCCCTTCAAGGATTAACAAGTATTATGCACATTCTTTCACCAGAAATTGACAACTGCCCTTCTTGGGTGACCTGATTTTGCCTGTCCACACTACTTCTAATACATATTCAACAGATCTTTTTTGTTTGTTTCTGTTGAGGTTTTACTGCCCAGTCAACTCAATGAGGTCATGTTGAGCGTGATCAGTTTACCTAACCACACATTTACTGGGCAGACTTAGTACTCTAAGCGGTTAACCTTTTTTAGCATTTGTTAGAACAATAAATTCAAGCATAGGTTTTGAAAAGGGAGAAAAAATAATAGATTTTCTTATTTTAGTCCTCTGCATTTCGCCAGTATTTCAGAAAAAAAAAAGAAAGAAAACATTCTAACAGTATGAATGGCCTTTTTATCTGATTTATTTTGACAGCTTATAATTACTGTATAAACAAACAGCCTACAATTTAATTCATCCAGCACCATTCCTGTACCTACATGCTTAAAAGATAATAAATAAACTGGTTATCCTTAATTTACAGAAAGCCAGATGATACAGACTAACTCAGCAACATTTAGATTGGTATAAATATTGGCTAGTGTACTCCGTCTAGGTGGTTTTAACCCTAAAAGTGCCAATCACAACTGCAGCAGACGAAATTTTGAAATATTTTTTTTTTTAATTTTTCAAAGAAAACAAGTCATGACATTTCATGTGAATCGTCTGCCAAGCAGACGATTCACATGAAATATCAAGACTTGTTTTCTTTGAAAAATTAAAAAAAAATAAAAATAAATGTCGTCTGCTACAAATTTTGCTTGGCGCTTTAAGGGTTAAAAACAATCCCTCATCAAGCTGTCAGATCTTATTATGGTTAAGATGAAACAAGTGCCAGCTATAAAGTAGCAGCTCTCTTGGCGAAATGCAGAGGATTAATTTGTTTTACTTAAATCCTAAATTTTGGCCCATCAATAAACATTTTAACCCCTAGGCTTTAGGCTTATAAGCATCAAAATCAGACAATAAAGGAATTACTTATCTCAAATATAATACAATAGCATAGGACTTCTTAAGAAAGAGTGTTTGATGATAATTCTGGGATAATTTTTCTTATTTCTCCATAAAAAGCACATGTTGTGGGTACTCGTTAGAAGTGTAGTAACTTACCTTTAGCGCTCTCTGGAATGTACTAATAGATAAAAGGGCGAGGTCTTGTTGTTCTTCCGCATATCGGGTCAGGTAGACATACACCAGTTTCTTCACCTGCAATACAGTAATGGCTATCAGCATTTAGATAAGATGGGTATACATAAATTTTGTTTTCAGTGAAAGGTCATGTTGTTGATTAACATCACATCAACCCTTGTAGGTCATTTTGCATCATCTCCCAGAGAAAGGGGAACAAATATAATGATTTGGTAGTTTACTTCCCTTTCAACATAAAAGTGTGAGAAAAAAATTACAATGAAATATTTTTTGTTCTTCTCAACTGATTTTTGTTTATTGATGTTTCACTTGTTGAAAATCTGCCTCCAATAACTTTGCATAATTTGCAGCCATTTTACTATAGAAAAAAATGGAAATATAATCCTATGTACTGGGTCAGCTAGGCCTTGGCAAACAGTATAGACACTGATCAGATGCCACAGAATGCATCATCTGATCTGGGTCTACACTGTTTGCCATACATACAGCAATATTTTAGACAAATAAACTATTTGAAATTTTAGGACAAGTATGATAAGTAGATAACGTGTCCCAATACCTTGGGTAAATTGGTAATAATAATTTTTTTCTTAAAACCAACGAATAGAAAAAAGCTTTTGAACCGGTAGTTATGGCAAATGGCTTTGCATTGAATTATGACAAAAGTTTGCAAAATTTACTTCTTTTGGTTAAAGCGCAATGCTGACTTTCTGACAGATGACAAAAGCAGAGAAGGTAACTAAATGAAGTGGCTGGCCACTGTACATTTATACGGTAAATGTCCTATAATTTTGAACACTTTATTCTATACTTTTTTGGCCTAATTTCAGCTTTTAGTTCAGTTGTTTCTTCAAATACTTAGTGGAATGGCAAACAGAAGCAATCAGGGCCCAGTTGTTGGAAACTAACGATGTTGTTAGTTAATGTATCGTTAAAATTTACATCTAGTGATACGCAAATATGCTGAAATTTTTTGCTGAAAAAATGTGAGTAGCTTTTGCAGTGCAAAACCTACTCACATTTTTTCAGCAAAAAATATCAGAATATTGTATATTGAATCCGTTAAAACAGTTAACAAAATGACCCTTAACGAGCTTGTTAAGCTAACGACGCTTTGAACAACTGGGCCCTGATCTGGGTCTGCACTGTTAGCATATGCAATTTTGTCAGACACTAAGGTGTACGAAATTTTAGGACATTTACCTAAAGCTGGAACATACCTCAAGATTTTTTGACACAACATTCTTTACAACAGCCGGGAATAAATCCGAAGCATCTTTTCCTTTAGCCACCATCTGAAAAAGAGCATTAGGATCATGACTCCAGATAACGTACTCTTTTAACCAAAGCATTGCTATACACCACAACCTCTTTATAACACTATTGTTGGGGTCCATAGCATAAACCGTGCTAGTTAAACAACCGTATTATATCCAAACAAAAATGTCTAGATTATATTGAAAAATGACCATTTATGGTCATTTTTCAATATAATCTATACATTTTTGGGATTCATCTTTGAACCATGTTATATCCAAAATCGTGTTATAACGAACCATGTTATAAAGAGGTTGTGGTTTATTCCTTATTTCTCCATAGTGTTGTGCCAATAAATCGAAATAATCAAAAACTAATCAGATGAGCCTACTACGGGCAACTATCATTTGACATTTTTTTACACTTGATTAGTTGAAATTTTATTTTTAAAAATGTAGGCCAAAGGTCACATAAGGAGACCTACAAATTAATAGTATTATGAAAGACTCGTAGACAAGAAACATGACTGCTAACAACTGCTTTGTCTTGAAACAACCTATACCTTAAATTACCATAGTTAGGCTATTATATGTTGTTGCATTTTAAGTTATACTGAAACATAAAGTGCATACCAGTATGCTATAATGATTTATTATTTGATGCTAGTTATGGGCTATCCTATTATATAATTGATAATCAATCACATTACGAAAACACGTCTATTCAAATATATTGAAAATTTCTCCTCCAAAAACTGAAAATTTTCAGATAAAAACTCTGATATTTTTCATATTTCTGTTCAAAACATAGACTGTGGGTACTCGTTAGAACTGCATCGGCGAGGCGGTTCTAACGAGTACTCATAATCTATGTTTTTGAGCAAAGATAAGAAAATAATGTATACCCTGTAAACCCCAGTTTTACTATATAAAAGTAGGGTTTAAATGGGTCAAAATTATATAGGCATGTTTTCGTGATGGTTTTACTTTTCTGAAAATCAGCTGTGATTTTCCTCTCTGATCCCCAACATTATTTCTTCATGAAAACGTATGTTGTGGGTATTCATTAGAAATGCCTAAACAAGGAGCTTCTAATGATTATCTACAATATATCACAATATATACAGTATAATATTTGTAAAGAAATAAGAAAAAAAAAAGTGGAGAAATAAGAAAATATCTACATGTATCTGGATATGCTTCTTATATGGAGCTAAAATTAAAGGCTTCATATTCTCCAAAAACAGATATTTTTTATTCAAGAAAGGTTAAATATATTCATATCATATCATCATATCATAATCGGATTTTTGATTAACGTGCAGGTACAGAGGCAACATCCACACCAGTGGGCCCCCTTCCAGATAGCTGGCTTTCTGCACGCATGGTAGATCTCATACCAGATCTCCAGGTATGTCTATCATGAGTGTTGATGGCCGAGAGCTTCCACTCTCTGCAATCCCTCTCTGTCAGCTGTTTCCATGTCATCTTGGGTCTCCCAGGCCCACGCTTTCCATCAGCATGTATGTCAAAGGCTGTCTTGACTGCACGATTGGAGCGTTCCACATGTCCATACCATCGGAGTCTTCTCTCCTTCAGAATGAGGTCCAGATCCTCAATGCCAAGCCGCACAAGTAGCTCACTGGACCTGGTGGTGACAATGTCTTGAGGTCTGACATTGCAGATCTGTCTGATCATTGCCCTGTCATTTCGCTGCAGACGCTGGAGGTTTGGCTTTGTCAATGGCCAAGTCTCGCTGGCATGGAGCATTGCGCTCCGCACACAAGAGCTGTACACACGGCCACGTGTTTTGAAAGAGAGGTGGCGTGAAGACAGAACTGGTCGTTTTCACATGTGTTGTGGTTGAAAGTTATATATATGGTATTAACATGATCATGAAATGTGGCACCTGACAGCCTGTAAAATTTCAGTTAGTGTCTCGTTCTTGAACTGGATCAAAAAATGAAATGAATTTTATCGTATCTCTGAATTAATGTTGGCAACGTTAATTAAGATATACAATAAAAATCATTTCATTTCAAGAACGAGAGACTAAACTGAAATTTTACAGGCTGTCAGGTGCCACCTTTTATGATTGTATTAATACCATATATCAATTTATTAAACCTTTCTTGGATAATGAAATGTCTATTTTAGAGGAATATCATCATATATGGTAAAACTGGGGTTTACAGGGGTATACAATTTTTCTAATCTTTGCTCAAAAGCACAGACTGTGGGTACTCGTTAGAACTGCCTCACCAAGGTAGTTCTAATGAGTACTCACAATCTATTTTTAAGCAGAAACATGAAGAATATCAGTTTTTTATCTGAAAATTTTCAATCTTTTGGAAGAGAAATTTTCTATATATTTGATTAGGTGTTTTTTTTTGTAATATGGAGCCTTTCAGATGCCTAGTAAGCATCTTGTATTGACAGGAACCATAGCGCCAGATAAGAGGAGCATATGTCTAGGTAAGAGTAGGTATCAGGTAAACATTTTTTTTATTTCTCCATGAAAACATATGTTGTGGGTACTTTTCTCCATGAAAACATATGTTGTGGGTACTCATAGGAAGTGCCTCAAGGAGAAAAAAAAAAAAAAAAAAAAATGCTTTTATTTTGTTTGTTTGTGTTGAGGTTTTACTGCCAGTCAACCCAATGGGGTCATGCCGAGCGTGGTCAGTTTACTTAGCCACACGTTTACTGGGCAGGCCTAGTCCTCTAAGCGGTTAACCAGTATTGTGCACATTCTTTCGCCAGTATGCTTCTTTACTGAAATAAAAAAGTGAAATGATAATGCCCTGCCATCATCTTCTGGTGGACAGATAACTCTGTCAATAAAAATGTGAAAGGATAATACCCCACCATTGTCGTGTCGTGTGCAGATTACTCTGTCACAAATTGACGAAATTTGCCCATTACCAATCAGGAACCAGATCTCCACAATTAGAATGTAAACATTAAGTTTGGTGAAAATCCATCAAGATTTACTCAAGTAAATTCCTGAGTGAAGCTAAAATACGGATGTGTTACGGGCAGATAACTCTGTCAAAAACTGACAAAATGTGCCCTTAAGCAATCCCACAGCAGAATTCTACAATATCAATGCACACAGCAAGCTTCATGAAAATACATTTGTATTTACTCATGTTATCGTCCAGAAATTAAAATACGGATGTGTCGAGGGCAGATAACACTGTCAGAAATTGACAAAATTTGTCGACTAGCGATGCCAAACCAGATTCCAATAATATCAATACACATACTAAGTTTCCTGAAAATACATTGACATTTACTGCATTTATTGTCCGGAAACAAAAATACAGACAAATCTCGGGTAGATACATGTAACTCTGGCAAAAGTTGACAAAATTCGCTGATTAGCAATCCTTAACCCGATCCTCATATCAATGACAAGCCAAATTTTCTGAAAATCCACCAATATATACTGAAGTTATCGTCTGGAAAAGAAAAATTAGGATGTGTTAATGGCAGATAACTCTGTCAAAAATTGATGAAATTTGCCCATTAGCAATCCCAAACCGGATCTCCACAATATCAATGTCTTGATGGATGTACATGTATACTTGCGTGTCTGCTTACGAACAAAGTACCCTTGTGTGGCTAAAATTAGACATACTGGGTACTTTGAATGTAATTTTCGACACATAAATCAGAAGACTTGTCTGTCTACAGAATAAATGTCATTGAAGTATACCATCACGAAAACATGCCTATATAATTCTGACCCCCTTAAACCCCACTTTTATATAGTAAAACTGGGGTTTACAGGGGTATACATTATTTTTCTTATTTCAGCTCAAAAACATAGATTGTGGGTACCCGTTAGAACCACCTCACCGAGGTGGTTCTAACGCGTACCCACAATCTATGTTTTGAGCAGAAACATAAAAAATATCAGAATTTTTATTTGATTTTTTTTTTTCAGTTTTCGATGGTGAAATGTTCAAGCATTTGAACAGGCGTGTTTTCGTAATGCCATTATTTTAAAACACATACTCTATCCAGTAGACACAAAAGTATACATCTGTCAAGACAGACAGACGGACACATGGACAGCCTATGTGAAACCATAATACCCCACCACTATCATGTGGCCGGGTATAAAAACTGACGAAATTTACCCATTAGCAATCCCAAAGTAGATCTCCACTGTCCACAACATAAATGCAACTACCAAACTTGTTGAAAATCTATCGATATTTAACTTATTGTCCCATAATGAAAATAGGGACATATGATGGACAGATAACTGTCAAAATTGATGAAATTTGTCCACCAGCTATCCAAAATCGGGTCTCCACAATATCAATGCATATATCAAGTTTACCCTAAATGCACAGTGTCAGTCAAGTTATATTATCACTTACCCCAATGATTCTTTTCATGGCATCCAATTTCTGATTATCTTTGTTACTATCAAGCATGATCTTTAAGTCCTCGTGTCTGCAAAGACATAAATTTACAAGAAATAAATGAAAACTGTTTTTGTTATGTTGCTGTTTGATGCAAACAAAATTTTCATTTTTATTATTTGAATCAATATATTATTC
Source organism: Anodontia alba (assembly GCA_964016985.1). Classification (NCBI taxonomy): domain Eukaryota; kingdom Metazoa; phylum Mollusca; class Bivalvia; order Lucinida; family Lucinidae; genus Anodontia; species Anodontia alba. Next base: position 36,590,030 of record OZ024837.1, on the reverse strand, counting down.
TAATAATATATATTTGTTATAACTTGTTTTTCCAATATGGCACATTTATTTTTTTTTTCAGTTCCAATCCCTGAGCATAGCAACAGATAAGGTGCTTTTTTCATCTGAAAAATGCTGATATCTTTCTTATTTCTCAATGAAAACATATGTTGTGGGTACTCATTAGACGCGCTTCGGTGAGGTGCTTCTAATGAGTACTCACAACATATGTTTTCGTTGAGAAATAAGAAGAATATTTTGTGGATACCCCATCTTATCTGCAGCTATGCTGAGGCCAAGATGAAGTGGTGGATGGATTCTAAAGGTGCTCCGATGTCTCAAAATGTAATGATCTTAGTCCAGTGTAGACTGGATTCAACCTCAACTTTGGTGATTTTTTTTTCAAGTTCTCACCTTATAAGGACAAACAGGCTAACATCACAGCCACCACTGACTTCCCTCGAGGGAATTACCATCCTCCGATGTTATCATCGTGGATTAATCATTTATCAATTGACAAAACTTAAAAACTTGTCAAGATATTTTAAAAGCAATGTCTTTTGGTAAGAGGGCATAAGCTGTTCTTATACTCATTATTAGGATTTAATGATTTAAAACATACCTTTTTAAATATTCCACCTAAAATCTGTTGAAGAAAACCAATGTTATCACCTCCATCACATGAGACAAAATGGTTTATTTCTTAACTTTTTAGGGTTTCTTTTGCCTGAAAAGTTCCATGCCAATCATCCCTGTGACATGGGGCAGTTGTGTTGTGAAACAATACCACAAGCAATTTGATTGGCCTTACCTTGTGTTCCTCACACCCGAAGGTCAAGAGATATAGAGTGACAGGTTACAGGTTCATACACATGCAGCTAACATCCAGTTGCTGCACCAGGTATTGCAATTAAAGAGTAGTACTAGTGAATTGCAACAAGTACAGAATCCATTACAAAAAACATGCCAATATAATGTTGACCCTCTTACTCCCTTAAACCCCACTTTTACATAGTAAAACTGGGGTTTACAGGGGTATACATTATTTTCCTTATTTCTGTCCAAAAACATAGATCACAAAGGTGGTTCTAATGAGTACCCACAATCTATGTTTTGAGCAGAAGTATGAAAAAATATCAGAGTTTTTTTATCTGAAAATTTTCAGTTTTTGGAGGTGAAATTTTCTATATATTTGAATAGGCATGTTTTCGTAATGAAACTATTCAGTCATTTTCACATTCACTCATCAGCTAGACAGCTACAGACTGAATTAACAGTAGACAAAATTTGTCAGATACTGGAAATGTCAAATTTTCAGACTTGGCACTTTTGATTATTTTAGGCTGTTATGAAAGGCTGTAAAATCTAATTTAACCCTTAAAGCGCCAATCACAAATGCAGCAGACGACATTTTTTTTTCTTTTTTATTTTTCAGAGAAAACAAGTCTTGACATTTCATGTGAATTGTCTGCTTGGCAGATGATTCACATGAAATGTCAGGTCTTGTTTGTGTTGAGGTTTTATGGTCCAGTCAACCCAAAGGGGTCATGTTGAGCATGGTCAGTTTACCTTACCACATTTTTACTGGGCAGGCTTAGTCATCTAAGCGGTTAACTGGTATTGTGCACATTCTTTCGCCAAAAACTGACAACTCTTCTTCTTGAATCAGCAGAAGGGAGAGAATGACCGTAGAAAATATTTCATGATCAATCTCCATGAAAGAATGTTGCTGACCTTGGCGAGGGGCGAACCCATGACCTCCTGGTCTCCAGTCGGACGTGCATCCAACTGAGCCACTCAACTGATAAAATGTTTAATACAAAAAGTTGTATGTACTTTTCGTTTGAAGTGTAGGTAATTCAAGTTTTATACGGGTATTCCAGTCGTATTCCTACTCTGATTTAGCGGACTATCAACAATGTTTTCAAATAAAAAAATAAAAAAAAAACACTTTATTTTTCTTTTCCATTTGGTTGACATAATATTAATTAATTAATTAAAGCCAACATAAGTGTCTTTAATAGGTGTCTTTACAAGTATACCTATATTTTTCACGGGTATTCCGGTATTTCGGTGATTGGTGTGACCGCTTACTGTTTTGAATCGAGAAATTTATCCAGTTTTTATAGTCACTTTCAATTTTTAGGTCACATGACTATGACGTAGGTTACCCGCCTTGGGCATAGTCACACACTCCACACAGTCCGTTATTCAAGATGGTGCATCAGGTAAATATTTTGCTTGAGTACCCACAATATGTGTTGTACAGCGAGCAAGATTAACAGGCTGTACAGCGAGCAAGATTAACGGGCGCCCAGCCGCCAGAGGCGATAAAAAATTGAACTGGATGATTTAAACTCAAAATGTGGGGGCTGGGAAGCCACTAAGTTTTTCTGGAGTGCCTACTTTCATTTCTATTCAACATGATATAAATTTATCGTTCCTGGTGTTTCCGGATCAAAACTTTCAGCTATTTCAATATGACATAACCCTCTCGATGCAACTGAGCAATTCCTGATGTCAGCCAATAAAATGAATTATAACGCGTCTTCCCATTGGCTAATTTCTCTTTATCCAAACCAGGGCTATGGACAGTCAGGGAGACCCATGTTTTCAGATATGCTCTGTTGTTGTCATTCCTCCAAGACAAAATGTCAAAAAAAAGAAAGTAGAAACCCGCTCAAGCCAGAGAAAGATAATCAGTGTTTTTTCACACAAGGAAATAGAAATGAAAGCAATGAGCCAGAAGAAAATGTAGCAAACGAATCAGCTGTCCAAAGGGCAATGCAACGTAAAGGAAAAGAGTACCCCGGTGAACGAGAAACATTTTATCCATAACTGAGATACATTTTATTCATAACTGAGATTAACTGGCTCACATTAAAATATCCCCAATATTCATCTTGGCTCACATACGACAGTGAGAAAAAGCAAACACTTTGTTGTGTATGCATTCAACAAAATAAAGACAATGCCCTACCGAGAGGTACAAAGTTCGCACGTCCACACTCTAACGGATCTCAAATAGGTTGAGCATGGGGGGATACTATAAAAGAAGTGGCTTTTCAAAAAGATTTAATGTTTATACAATTTGAAGAATGAGTGGATAACCAGAATAAATTTCATCTACTCAAAAGATTTTGTTTGCAAGTAATGACTAATCCCTTAAAACTCAAGAAAACTGCGCATATTTTCAGTAAAGTATATATGATTTAATCAAATGAAAACTTAATTGCTGTTCGCACAACAGGCCCCTAAAGTTTTTGGCAGGCCCCGAGAGGTATAAGTTAGGGGCTTGGTTGGCCCCTAGCAAAACAAAAAAAGTCTTAATCACCAGTTGAAGGTACTCTTTAGAAATGACTCGGCACGGGGCTTCAAATGAGTACCACAACAAATGTTTCCTGGAAAATTAGAAAGTATCAATATAGTTTTAGACCTAATTACAGCACCATACGCTGAGGCTTTTAAAAAAAAAAATACATGGAAAACTTGTGGTAAAATATGCATCCCCCTGTATTAAAGGTGCACTTAAAAAACAAAAGATCAGCGAAGGACATATTTAATGATGATTATGCAATTTTTTTTCTGATTTCTTCATAAATGCATATGTTGTCGGTACTCATTTGAATTGCATCAACAAAATGCAATTCAAACAGGTCCTCACATCATATGCTTTTATAAAAAAAACAAAAGATATAAGTACACTGGCTGTAATCTAAAGATTACAGAATTGCTTTACTGTGCGCTTATAAGGGTATGTGTGGTAATTAGGTATAATATGGTATATCAACATCAGTGATTTGTCAGCATCTGTTATATGGATAAACACAGACTTTCAGATAAAAATGCGTGCTAGATCCATTACCAGTAAAAGGCCAAATCAACATCTGCAGCTAATTATCAAGTCACATGATAAGTTGACACCGGTTATTACCTCTTGAATTCGTTGTTGAAGAAACTGCTACTGGCAGGATCTTGGGCCAGGTCAGGTTCTCCACTGCCGGTAGAAGACGGTGGTCTATCATTGTTGTAACCACTGGACGCCTGGAAACCTCCATTACTAGCCATCACTCCAAAATATCGCTAAACTTCCTTTCGTTCGATCTGTCAAACTTCACATGTGTCAACTTCCTGTTTTGTGACCGGTGTATACTAAGACATATCTCCCGTAAAAATTATCCGGCAGCTTAGTCGCACCAACAACAGCCTGGAACACGGTTACACAGGTTGTTTCAGAATCTACTTGCAAACTGGTGTACATAAGTGCATGTGCATCAACGAAGAATCAGATCAGACTACGCACCTGCACAGTCATATGAGAGTCTTTGCAGGGTAATCTTTGGTCGCCAAGGGTCCAAAAGTCTTCAGACGGACAATGAAAACTGATGTCTGCACGCATGCGCAGGCTGATCTAAGCTTTGCTGGACGCACATGCAATATTATGCGAAATGCTATGCTCCGGTAATAAACTATACATATTTTCTTGATCAGTTTTGATCAGTACCTCAGGTGGCGTGTGTAATAATGCTCAATTTAGATTTAGCAAAAAGACGGCAAATATCCTATCATTACGAAAACACGCCTATACAAATATATACAAAATTTCACCTCCAAAAACTGAAAATTTTCAGATAAAAAAGTCTGATAGTTTTCATATTTCTGTTCAAAACATAGATTGTGGGTACTCATTAGAACCGCCTCGGCGGTTCTAACAAGTACCCACAATCTATGTTTTTGAGCAGAAATAAGAAAAATAATGTATACCCCTGTGAACCCCAGTTTTACTGTATAAAAGTGGGGTTTAAGGGGATCAATATTATATAGGCACGTTTTCGTGATTAAAAAACCGAAAATTTTCAGATAAAAAAAACTCTGATAATTTCATATTTCAGCTCAAAACAAGATTGTGGTTTCCCGTTAGAACCGCCTCGGCGAGGCAGTTCTAACGAGTACCCATAATCTAACTTTTCGAGCAGAAATAAGAAAAATAATGTATACCCCTGTAAACCCCAGTTTTACTGTATAAATGTGGGGTTTAAGGGGGTCAAAATTATATAGGTATGTTTTTGTGATGAAAAGAAAAAAAGTAATCATTAACTGGACGGGCCATTAAAACTTTTTAAAAGAAGCAAGACTGAGGCATGCTAAAAGACGCACCTCTGCATAAATGCTCTACATTACGAAACCATGTCTATTCAAATATACTGAAAATTTTACCACCAAAAAATGAAAATTTTCAGATAAAAATTTCTGATATTTTTCATATTTCTGCTCAAAACATAGATTGTGTGTATTCGTTAAAACCGCCTCGGCGAGGCGGTTCTAACGAGTACGCACAATCTATGTTTTTGAGCAGAAATAAGAAAAATAATCTATACCCCTGTCAACCCCAGTTTTGCTATATAAAAGTGGGGTTTTCGTGTTGATATGAGCAGATTCAGCAGACGACAAATTGGTGATATTTTTCTTATTTTTCCCTGAAAACAGGATTTTCCTCTTTTTTTTTTTTTTTTTTTTTTACATTTCATGCAAATTATCTCAACTGGAGACAATTCGCCTGAAATGTCAAAACCTGTTTTCTGGGAATAATAAGAAAAATGGAGACAATTTGCATGAAATGTTAAAACCTGTCTTTTGGGAAAAAAAGAATAATATTTCAATATGTCGTCTGCTGAAAATTTTACCCAGAGTGCTAAGTGTTAAATTCCTCTGCAGTTGGAACAGTTCTGGAAAAAAGAGACGTTTTTTAGGGCATCATTATATGCAAGGTACCTACAATATTGTGAATCATGAGTCTGACATGCCCTTGTTTTTCTCAAATCGGTATGCATCACGAAAACATGCCTATATAATTTTGACCCCCTTAAACCCCACTTTTATATAGTAAACCTGGGGTTTACAGGGGTATACATTATTTTTCTTATTTCTTCTCAAAAACATAGATTGTGGGTATTCGTTAGAACCGCCTCGGCGGGGAATATGAAAAATATCCGAGTTTTTTATCCGAAAATTTTCATTTTATTGGTGGTAAAATGTTCAGTGTATTTGAATAGGCTTGTTTTCATAATGGGTGGTCAAGTATTTATCCCATGACGAAAACATACCTATATATTTTTGACCCCCCTTAAACCCTACTTTTATATAATAAAACTGGGGTTTACAGGGGTAAACATTATTTTTCTTATTTCTGCTAAAAAACATAGATTGTGGGCACTCGTTAGAACCGCCTCGGCAAGGCGGTTCTAACGAGTACCTACAATCTAAGTTTTGAGCAGAAATATGAAAATATCAGAGTTTTTTTTATATGAAACATTTCAGTTTTTGGAGGTGAAAATTTCTATATAATGGAATAGGCCTGATTTCGTAATGCTGATAAATATGCACTATACCGCAGCGTATCTTGTGAAAGAAGGTTAAGGAGGACGTCTCCACGGAAGGCCACCCCAATTCACTAAGCATATCGCCCACGCTAGGTCCACCTGGCCGTCCTCTGCACATCTATTCGCTGCGTCTGAGTTATATTGGCTCCATATTCCTCAAAAATAGACATTTTATTATCCAAGAAAGGTTTAATAAATTGACATATGTTCTTAATACAATCAATAAATGTGACACCTGACAGCCTGTAAAATTTCAGTTAGTCCCTCGTTCTTGAAAAGAAATGATTTTTTTATCGTATCTTTGATTTAATGTTGCCAACATTAATTCAGAGATGCGATAAAAATCATTTCATTTTTTGATCCATTTCAAAAAAAAAAAACAAAAAAAAAAAACAACGAGAAACTAATTGAAATTAGGAAATGCATACTCTACTTGAGGTCGTACTAATGTTTTGTATGCAGCTTCCTTTGTTTGCCTAGGTGCAAATGCCTAATTGCGCCGAAGAAAACCTAAAGTCTTAGTTGCCTTTTCAGTTCCCTCAGCTATATGTTGACCCCAATCCAGATTATCAGTGATGGTGACACCAAGGTATTAGGCGGACTGAATTTGTTCCAATATTTGTTCATGGATTGATACATATGAGAAATGATGTGTGAATATTTAATGATCCAGAGCATGACAAAACCAACAAAATGGCATGTGCGCCCAGCGAAGGCTCAGATCAGCCTGGGCATCCGCCCAGTCTAATCAGAGCCTTCGCTGTCCGCACGAAGAAAGTTTTGGTCCTTAGCTACCTACTGAGCGCACATCGAAGACTCTGATCAGACTGGGCGGATGCCCAGGCTGATCTGTCTTCCCTGGGCGCACACGCCATTTTGTTGGTTTTGTCACGGTCATGCGCTTGCTCAAATTTCAACAAAAAAATAAGTGATCTCCATTTTACTACATGTGGATGTCTAAAATCGCTGGATGAGTGGCAAACAGTATAGACCCGGATCAGATTCGGCGTCTGATGAGCCACTCCCATCATCATTTAAAGAGTGGGCTTCAGCTCTGTCCTTCAACTTTGAAGGTAAATTTCAATACTAAGGAGAAAATTGGCTATCTGCAAAAGTTCTCTCCCTTTACAAAATAATTGCGACAAATATTTCAGCAATCGACAACCCTCGTATGATTCCGTAACCTACCGGTCCGGAATCATACGAGATGAGCCGAATGAATCTTTTAAGTATATCAGCTCACCTGAAGCACCGAGCTCAGACCCAATGCAGCAGGCGTATCCGTGACCTGCTTGCTATTCAGCGCTTTCATGATTAGGAACGCTTGTAACCGCTTCAGAATCAGGGCATAATCAGCAGACAAATTGACGTTTTTTTCTTTTTTCTTTTATTTTTTCAGAAATAAGGCTCTGACATTTCATGCAAACTGTCTCCTTTAGAGACGATTTGAATGAAATTTCAAATCCTATTTTCTGGGAATCATAAGACAAATATTTCAAAATGTCGTCTGCTGAAAATTTTTCCGAGAGTGCTAATCATCAAATGAACACAGTAGGGACTAGGCATTGAGATGGGTAGCCTAGCGGCTGGTCTCTTGCAAACCGGGTATCTTGGTTAAAATCCCGCTCTAATCGTGGCATTTTCCGACCATAAGAAAGCCTTGCTCATACTACCCCACCATATATATATGTACCATAGTGGGACTTTCAAAGCTGGTCGAAATGAAAAAGTGGATGCTTCCAGCACAGGTGTTGAAAAAATAATGGATGCTTTCAGAACAGAAAACGTACTTTCGGAAATTTGCGTCCAGCGAAGATTCAGATCAGCCCGCGCATTCGCGCTGTCTGATCAGAATCTTCATTAGGCGCATTTTGGATAGCCAAGGCTACAAAGTTTCTTCATGCGGACAACGAAGACTTTGGTCAGACTGCGTGGATGCGTAGCCTGATCTGAGTCTTCGTTGGGGACATATGTCAGAAGGTACGTTTTCTCACGTTGCGGATCATGCAGTGGACGCTTTCAGAGCCGGTCAAATGCCTCCTCTTCTAGAAGCAGCGTCTGGCTGACTTTGATGTCGGAAAATATTTTACATGACGATTTCGGCGCGGATCGGACAGTATCGCAGAGCAACAATTGATCACTGCGCATGATCCCCTATGTGTCGAGCATTGTCTTGGTCTGAATATGGAGAATTTGCAGATCCCCCAGACATTGACGGAGTTCTAGTAAAATCCCGCTAACGTCTACATCATCAGTCTCAAAACATTGTGTGCCGTTCAAAACAGTCTGCTGATATTTGCTAAATATCACTTTGACGTTGGTCTGTAGCACCTTCTCTGTCAGCCATTACTAAGGGGGCAACGAATTTATTAGGGCGTAAACATTGTATTGTTTGCGAATATAATATATTTAGTGATATCACTAATTCGATTTAGTGATATCACTAATTCGTTCATATTTAGTGATACTCACTAATTCGATTTTGTGATATCACTAATTCGATTTTGTGATATCACTTACATGTAATTAAAACGGCACCTCACATTATGAAAACATGCCTATTCAAATACATAGATAAATTTCACCTCCAAAAACTGAAAATTTTCAGATAAAAACCTCTGATATTTTTCATATTTCTGCTCAAAACATAGATTGTGGGTACTCGTTGCGAGTACCCACAATCTATGTTTTTGAGCAGAAATAAGATAAAAAATGTATACCCCTGTAAACCCCAGTTTTGCTATATAAAAGTGGGGTTTAAGGGGGTTAAAATTATATAGGTATGTTTTCGTGATGATAAGAAACTGAAATACGGACAATGTAGACGTTGCATCCTTGACTGAAAGTATTCACTCCATGATTCTCAACGTGAGAAAACGTACCTTCTGACATGTGCGCCCACCGAAGACTCGCGCAGTCCGATCAGTCTACATTGTCCGCATGAAGAAACCCTGCATCCTTGGCTATCCAAAATGCCCCCAGTGAATATTTTGACCAGACTGCGCGACTGCGCAGGCTGATCCAAAATCTTCACTGGGCGCACATATCCGAAGGTACGTTTTCTGACGTTGGGGCTAAAATGCACCTCTAAAAGAATGTGCCAGATCTGTAGAAGTGCAAGTTTTTCTAGATCTACACCGATCTACCGGTCGAATATGTTTTACGGCATGTCTCTGTGGAGGCCTCAAAATTAAGTGGCTACACTATTTGGTAGATTTCTCACAAAAGTTGCCAGGGGAGACAACTTTTGTGAGTTCCGGTTCACAGTACTGAACGCCTATCCCCTTCTGAAAAAGGGATCTACTCTGTAAGGAAACAAAAAAAAAAAAAAAAAAAAAAAAAAAAAACCCTCTGGGAGCAAATTCTTTCCTAACAGAGAAGAGCCCTTGTCAGAAGGGGCTGAAACCAATTTAGACAGATTTATCTCCCCTGAAAGTATATCAAGTTCCCTTAAAGATAATGGGTGCACTTTCCGTGTGTGTGTGTGTGTGTGATTGTGTGTGTGAGAGAGAGAGAGAGAGAGAGATAGAGAGAGATAGAGCGAGATAGAAAGAGAGGAGGGGAAGTTGAGGGAGGGGGGAGAGATAGTGGTGGCGTGCAGGGAAGTGAGTGAACGTATTTTTGCATCTTTTCTGAAACAAGTGTCTATCCTATTATGAAGAATTGCTCCAAATCTTAGAGCAGATCCCATTTTCAGAAAGGGATTAGTGTGTAGAAGAGTAAGCAGGAAGTCAGAGAAGTTTTTCTCGCAATACATGTATCTATCAGGTGTATCCAGTCAACTTAGATGAGACTTTACCCCGTCCCCTGCCTCTAATCTGAATACTGTAAAACGCTGACGGAAAATGAAGTCATCAAGAAAACATTCTTATACAATGTTGACCCCCTTAAACCCCATTTTTATATAGTAAAACGGGGATTAACATGGGCATACATTATTTTTCTTATTTCTGCACAAAAACATAGATTGTGGGTACTTGTTAGAACCGCCTCAATGAGGCGGTTCTAACGAGTACCCACAATCTATGATCTGAGCAGAAATATGAAAAATACCAGAATTTTTATCTGGAAATTTTCATTTTTTGGTGGTAAAATTGTCAGTATATTTAAATGGGCTTGTTTTCGTAATGATAACTTGTGAATATGAATGCTCGCGCTGATCCATGTATTTGCCGAGCAAACACACAATGTCGCAACAACGCCGCTGCAACGTTAAGACGTTGCAGCGACGTTGTAACGACGTTGTTTGGCCGTTGTGTGTTTGCCGGGCGCCGTTTCGCAAATCGTAACGGATTTGTTTACTAAAAGTATCACGGTATATCTTTATATCTATATTCTGCCTTTTCGGTCCCATATGAGACGATAAAGCTGATTAAATACCGTTGTGTTACATTTCAGTTTAAATTATTTTGATCAGTTCTGACAGTATCAACTGCCTATACACTAAATATCTGTAAGTCATACAACTCTTTATATAATCAACATTTTCTGCAAGTCTTTATAGCAGACAAAATTAACCTTTCCAGTCTCTGGGCTAATTCAGCAGACTACAAAATAGAATTTTCTACAGTTCTACATTTTGCGTTGTAATAAAGTTAAAATCTCAGCATGGGCTGTGTTCAATATATACAGCAAAACATTCGCGAGAGTTTTTTTCTCAGTAAGATTGCATCTTTTGAACGGTTTTTGTACATCCGTCTTACTACATACTCGTATAGCCGTTATTCTCGTTGACGAGATCTTATATTATATGTAAATCGTATAAATTATATCAATAATAATTATTTTTTATAAGTCAACCAAGTAAACCATTACGAAACCATGCCAATTCAAATATACTGAAAATTTTACCACCAAAAAATGAAAATTTTCAGATATTTTTTTTTTTTTTTTTTTTTTTTTTTTTTTTTTTTTTTTGATATTTTTTCATATTTCTGCTCAAAATATAAAATGTGGGATTTCTTTAGAATTGCCTCTGTGAGGCGGTTCTAATGAGTACCCACAATCTATGCTTTTGAATAAGAAAAATAATGCATACCCCATAAACCCCGATTTTACTATATAAAAGTAGGGTTTAAGGGGGTTAAAATCATATAGGCATGTTTTCATTTTCCGTCAGCGTCTTACAGTATTCAGATCAGAGGCGGGGGTCGGGACGTGGATGCGAGTCGGTTCTAACAAATACCCACATTCTATGTTCCTAAGCAGAAATAAGAAAATTAACGTATACCCTGTAAACCCCCGTTTTATTTAGGGGGTCAAAACTATATAGGCGTGTTTACGTGATGTTTCAGCGATAATGCCGACACCTTGTTGTGTAAAAGGTTGTAAAAGGTTGCAAAAGCCTTCAACTTAAAGAAAACAACAATCCTACGAATCCATGTTTTCATTATATATGATGGAACACTATAGGTAACCCAGTAAGCATTCTTTATGTCTATAGCGGACCGGTATCGGCCCGTCAGGGTAGCTGACGGGCCGATAACGGCCTGCTATAGATTTATAAAGAATGCTAGCTGGGTACACATTATGTGGACTTGTTATTAACCGTAATCATCTTTTGCGATATCGCTGGCTGATCTGAACACCCTCCGCTACACCCTCTCGGGGACACATTTTCTCCTGATACGGGTGATCAGTAAAATTGTGGCTGAAAAAAAAAAGAAAAAAAAAAGCCTTATCTCGAGCTATTTGATTGATACGCAACTTGTCCTATCTTGTCTGTGCCAGTTATCTCTATAAATAAGTTTTTTGTCAATAATGATTACGCTTTCTCTCACTCAAGACCTGATAAAGCGTCTTTCTGATCCAGATATCAGTCATTGTCTTCAAAAATAGATTACTGTTGCAAAATAGCGCTGTTTTCTACAATTTAAAATACGAAAGTCCTTTTAAGGAGGAGTATTTGAGGATGGTTCTGGGATGATTTTTCTGATTTCTGAATGAAAACGTGTTGTGGGTACTCATTAGAAGCGCCTCACCGAGGCGCTTCTAATGCGTACTGACAACATATGTTTTACTGGAGAAATTATCCCAGAATAATCAACAAATGCCCCTCCTTAACAAGACCTCTGATTATATACATTCTGTTACAACAGCAGACAAAACAACCGTAACAAGATAAGATCACCAACAAAATAGCAAGCTAACGAGGAGTAGGCGGAAGAGAAGACTTATTCTGACAATATCCTGCAAGATTAAAGCTTAGCGTGCTGGGTAAAAAAAAAAATCAGCAGACATCATTTTGAAATATTTTTCCGGTAAGTAGGCTTTTGCATTTCATACAAATTAAAGAGACAATTTGCATGAAATGTCAAAGCATATTTTCTGGACAAAATAAGAACCATACCACCATTTTGTCATCTGTTGAAATAGACAAGCGAGGTTGAAATAGACAAGAGAGTGGGTTAAGTTAACGAAGGATAAGTTTCCTCTTTGTTATATTACATCAAAATAAAACAGGCCTTCTCGAGAAAAAGTAAGGATTGCAGATACAAAATGCGCAGTAAAAGAGTAAACTGTAGCAGAAGGACAGTCCGAGCCTAAACCTGTCCAAAAGTAAACGGGCTGTAGTCTGAAGATTAAGAAATTACCTGACTGTGCGCTTATAGGTCGAATACGGTAACCAGATCTGATTGCGGGTCGCCCTTGCGAGCCGCATATATAGGAATTATATCTGGTTATACTAATCACACAACAAATACGGGGATTATACCGAACCCAGCTTAAGCGGAAGTAACTACCAAGACTGTTGGCATTGTAGTCGTGCATCTGCTAACGAACAGAATAGAATATAATATTTATTACTCCAGTTATGGTCTCTTTCGGGTATACATGTGCTATTAATCCATTTACGCCTAGCGTCCCATAAAAGGGCCTTTGGCAAACTGTATAGATCCATATCAGACGCCGCAAAACGCCACTTTCCCAAGCTGTTACTGAAATTATTTATATTATCATATTTAACTTGAAGAAAATATTCGGACAGGCAGACCTGAATAAACAGTGTAGACTCAGATCAGACACCACAACGCGGCATCTGAGCTGGGTCTACACTATTTGCCTCTTATCCAGCAGTTGTGTGTTTCTTTTATTTGTTTGGTTTGGTGTTGTGTTTTGCGGCCCAGTCAACACAGTTAAGTTTATCTCGAGCCAGTCAGTTAACCAACTCGCACCTTTTCCTGGGCAAGCACAGTCCTCTTCAAAGGTGGCGAATCCCTAATTTCACAATATTCTAAATTATAGACATTGTTGTAATGACAGTAATGTCGAAATCTGCATGTAAAATCCCGATTGGTTCAAAGGTCAAGAGCATTCAAAGTCGTAGTTACTTGTGTTGCTATTTATAGTTTAGTTAAAAAGCTATCCCACAATACAATATTCTATGATGTCAGAAAACGTGCCTTCGGACATGTGCGCCAAGCGCGAAGATTCAGATTAGCCTGCACATTTTGGATAGTCACGGATGCAGAGTTTCTTGATGCGGACAACGAAGACTCTGATCAGACTGCGCGAATGCTCAGTCTGATTTGAGTCTTCATTGGGTGAACATGTCAGACGTTGCGTTTTCTCAACGTGCGTTGCGGCTCAAAAGGATTGGTCCATTAAGAGTGTTGCGTTTGACGGAGTTGCATGATAAACGTGACGATTTCAATTTTCTTGTTGTTAACTTCGCCTTCCTTTGTGGTGAAATTCCTTCCCATGTCTCATGTAGGATTTTTATGTCACACTTAATCTAGTAGGCAGGAGCTTGCTCATAAATTTGAGACATTCTGGTCTCACAAGGACGACCGTGTACTTTAAAGTCCCAGACAAAATCATCAGTGCAGGCTAAGAGGAAATTTGTATCATTAAAGCTTAGCATATTGGGAAAATATTTCATCAGACGGCGTTTTTTCTATTTTTTTCCCCAGGAAACAGGTTTGACATAACATGCAAATTGTCTCCTTTTGTCTCCGCTGTAGACAATTTGCGTGAAACGTCATATCCTGTTTGCTGGGAAAGATAAGTTTGTCGTCTGCTGAATCTGCCTACAGCGTGGTTAGTGTGAAAATTCATGACAAAAAGCGGACTGAGGCGATATTTGTATCATTAAACATGTTCTGTGGGCGCTAAAGCCAGTCATCACTCATCAGCTATACAGTAGAACTTCAGTGGCTCGAACCCCGATGGCTCGTTTACCATGGATGAGTCGAACACGTTCTTGAGTCCGCAGGGATTTCCTCCATATAATTCAGGGAGATTTTCTTCTTATGTTTTGTAAATGTATGCTGTGTGTACTCATTAGAATCGCCTCTATGAGGCGATTCTAATGAGTACACACAACATACATTTAAAATATAGAACACCGAAAAGATATCCCACAATTATCTCTATTGTGCCTCATGGTGTGGCATTAATACATGTAGTAGCCTTCCGAGGCTCGAACTACCGCTGTCTCGAACAAATTTTCATGGTACCAAAGGGGTTCGAGCCATCGAAGTTCGACTGCATATAGGTTGCAGAGATTAGGGCACACATGGTCCGCAACGCCATAAAACTTACATTCGGACATTTGCGCCCAGTCGGAAGAATCAGATCAAACTGCGCATTTGCACAGTTTGATCTGAATCTTCAATGGGCGGATTTTGGATATCCAAGAATGCAATGTTTTTTTATGCGGACAACGAAGACTGCTCAGACTGCGCGGATGCGCAAGCTGATTTGAGTCTTCGTAGGGCGCACGTGTTATGAGGTACGTTTTCTCACGTTGCGACTCAAATGAATTCCACTGAACCCCTTCCCCCCGCCCTCTTCACCCCCATCCTCCCCAACACACACACAAAGAAAAAAGAACCGCAACTGAATGTCAAAAGAAATGAAGCCTAATACCTTAATACATTATGAAACGTGCATGCAAATCAACAATTGAGGATATAGTAGACTGGCTTCAGTCTCCAGTGACAAAATATTTTAATGTTTTTCTTAAAATAAATGTCAAAAAGATTGTCTTTGCAAACAAAGAACACATTACAGGTTTGAAAATGGGAGTCTCGGTTTGATTGCGACTCTTCATAAGCAGTAATGAAGTGTGCAACACTGCTTACGCCCTCTAGCGTATACACGAGCAGACCTCCATTTTCAAAGATATCACAATGGGCCCAATGATCCCAAAGGAAATGAAATATAATTTGCACTTAGGGAAAGTACGGGGAGACGTTCTACGGCCACCGCACGACACCAACAGCAGCTGCAGTGTAATAAAATATACGTCAAACGATTGCTTTGCAAACAAAAAAAAAAACAAACAAAAAACACATTACAGATTAGAAAATGTGAGTCTCAAGTTTATTCAGACTCTTCATAAGAAATAAAAAAGTTTGCAACACTGCTTACGCCCTCTAGCATATACACATCACGAAAACATACCTATATAGTTTTGACCACCTTAAGCCCCAATTTTATATAGTAAAACTGGGGTTTACAGGGGTATACATTATTTTTCATATTTCTGCTCAAAACATAGATTGTGGTACCCGTTAGAACCGCCTCGGCGAGGCGGTTCTAACGAGTACCCACACTCTATGTTTTGAGCAGAAATATGAAAAAAATATCAGATTTTTTTATCTGAAAATTTTCAATTTTTTGGTAGTAAAATTTTCAGTATATTTGAATAGGCGTGTTTTCGTAATGATGAGCAAGCAGAACTCCATTTTTAAGACAATACCACAATGGGCCCAATAAAACCAAGAAGTCGTGATATTACGGTATTATTTTCGTGGATTATCAAACAGGATTATAAAACAAAAATATTTAGTCACTGGAGACTCTAAGGATATAACTGAACTGTTTATTCCTCAGTGCAGTAAAACTTCAGTGGCTCGAACACCGATACTCGAAAATCGATGGCTCACTTACCATGGCTGATTCGAACTCGGAACTACTCAAGAAAACAAATACATGTTGATATGTAAGAAAGGCCTTGTTTTTTGTTCTTATTTCCGTATAGAACATATGCTTTGGATATTTGTCAGAATCGCATCACTGAGGTGATTCTAACAAAAGCATATGTTTCTTTTAAGTATTAAATACACTACTATCGCATAAGCTGTGACCAACTGTTATCTCTAAAGCGAAGGTTTCGTGACAGTCCAATTGGCATTATAACGAATTTTGTTGTACGTATCGAGTATCGGTATAAAGAGCGTTTTATGTATTAATCTTACTTTTCTTTGCAGTTCAGAAGTGTTGCAATTGTTATTTGGGTCAGTATAAAAGCCTCAACGTGAAAAAATGTTCTTTCTTATATGTGAGCCCAACGTAGACTCAGATCAGCCTGCGCATCCGCGCAGTCTGATCAGAATCTTCGTTGTCCGCATGGAGAAACTTTGCATCCTTAGCTATCCAAAATGTGCCCAGTGAAGATTCTGGTCAGACTGCGCGAACGCGCAGGCTGATCAAAATTTTCGCTGGGCCCACATGTTCAAAGGGACGTTTCCAGACGTTTCGACTCATATTACATCACATATTAAAGGTACGTTTTTGGACGTTACGGCTCTTTTTATTTTGTTGGAACTGCTTATTTACGGTGTCTATTATCATGGTTATGAAGAAGCTAAATTGCGTTATTAGTCCAAGCACGAGAGAAGTTGCCGTTTCAAACAAGATTCATGGAAATAATTTGCTCTGAAACAAATGAGATTTATATTCCTGAAACAGCTGGAGCCTTGCTTTTAACCTTCACACTGAAGCAGGCAGAGATGAGCTGATTGCATTTTCATCCCGTTTATGCACAGCGTCCCATCAAATTGCCAAACAAAATAGACCTAGATCAGACGCCGCAGAACGCGGCGTCTGATCAGGATCTATATTGTTTGCATTAACTTGTACAGCAATTTCTATAAAACAAGGTATAATAATAAAACCTAACCAGTCACACCTTCAGACGGCAATGGACCAGTCCAAACAGATATGGTAGGTAGTTCATTCGGCATAAACAGGTTAAGCACTTCTCTGTATTATTTTCTTTTAAGCAACCATTAGTAACGCAATAGATTTATCAATAATCTGTTCCAGAGGTTAACATTGTTGTTCTAGAGGTTAACATTGTTGTTCTGGAGGTTAACACTGTTGTTCTGGAGGTAATTTTGTTGTTAGAGGTTAGCGTTGTTGTTTTAGAGGTTAATTGTGACATTCTAGAGGTTAACTGTCGTTCTAGAGGTTAATATTGTTGTTCTAGAGGTTAACTTTGGTGTTATAGAGTATAACTTTGTCGTTCTGGAGGTTCGCTTTGTTGTTCTAGAGGTTAACTGTTTTTAGAGATTAGCATTGTTAATCTAGCTGTTAGCAATGTTGTTCTAGAGGGTAACAATGTTGTTCTAGATTTTACCTTTGTCGTTGTAGAGGTCAGTGTTATTGTTCTAAGGGTTTACATTGTTGTTATAGAGGTTAACGTCATTCTAGAGGTTAACATTCTTGTTCTAGAGGTTAATATTGTTCTAGAGGTTCATGTCGTCGTTCTATAGTTAGCATTGTTTTTCTAGAGGCTAACATTGTCGTTCTACAGGTTAACACTATTGTTCTAGAGTATAGCGTTGTCGTTCCTCAGTTTAATTGTTGTTCTAGGGGTTAACATTGTTGTTCTAGAGATTAACATTGTCATCCTA
This sequence comes from Anodontia alba, assembly GCA_964016985.1. Lineage (NCBI taxonomy): Eukaryota > Metazoa > Mollusca > Bivalvia > Lucinida > Lucinidae > Anodontia > Anodontia alba. The sequence continues at coordinate 36,572,026 of OZ024837.1, read as the reverse complement.
GGGATTAACTTTGACGTTGTAGTGGTTACCTTTTTCATTCTACAGGTTGGTTTGTCGTTCTGGATGTTAACAGTGTCGCTCTAGATATTAACTTTTTTTGTTCTAAAGGTTAACGTTGTCGTTATAGAGATTAACATTGTAGTTCTGGAGGTCAACATTGTGGTTCTATAGCTACATTTGTCGTTCTAGAGGTTAACGTTTTCGGTTTAGAAGTTAACGCCGGTATAAAGCTTAACTTTGACGTTCTAGAGATTAACATTGTTGTTCTAGATCTTAACGTTGTTTTAGAGGTTAACGTTGTCGTTCTAGATGTTAATATTGTCGTTCCAAAGGTAAACCTAGCGATTAACACTGTCGTTCTGGAGGTTAACATTATCGATTAAGAGAATAAGTTTGTAGAGGTTAACTTTTTCGTTCTAGAGGTTAACTGTGTCGATCAAGATGTTAATGGCTTTATATGTTCGAATGCTACGTTTGATATAAGTCTTTTCATGATTATACGGCGTTCCACTGAATGCATTACGAAAACTCACCTATTCAAAGATATAGAAAATTTCACCTCCAAAAACTGAACATTTCAGATAAAAAAAACTCGGATATTTTTCATATATCTGCTCAAAACATAGATTGTTGGTACTCGTTAGAACCGCCTCGGCGAGGTGGTTCTAACAAGTACCAACAATCTATGTTTTGAGCAGAAATAAGTAAAGTAATGTATACCCCCTGTAAACCTCAGTTTTACATTATATAAAGTGGGGTTTAAGGGGTCCAAAACTATATAGGCATGTTTTCGTGATGGTTACCATCACATTATCCCTCCGAAATGACTCAAACACTGTTAGTGGCACGTTGAAACACTAAATGTAACATCATGTAGAATTTGAAGGAGGACAATAAAAAAATAGCTATAGCTAAAAATGAACAAACATGTAACAAATGTGAAAATATGATAAGTTGGGATCATTTGTTTAAATATTAAGCGCCACTTACAACAGCAAAAACGAAATTCTAAAATATTCTCTTTTATACTTCCAAAAAAAGTAGTTAATTGTCGTCTGTGGCAGAATATTTCTCCTTAAGGGGACCGGATTCCCTTGGTAGATTTTCCGCCTTTTTTATGCTCCACGAAGGGAGAACATATAGTCGCCGCTTTGTCCGCCCGACCGTTCGTCACACTTTTGCCCGGAGCATATCTCAAAAAGTATTGAAGGTAATTTAATGAAACTTGACACACTTATAGAGGACCATGAGAGGAATTGCAGAATGCAAGAACCATAACCCTGTCACCAGTATTTACGGAGTTACTACCCTTCTTAATTTTTGCAATAAAAAGCTTGTCCGGAGCATATCTCTGAAAGTATAAATGAAACTTGATACATTGATAGATGGCCATCAGAGAAAGTGCAGGGTGCAATAACCGTAACTCTATCCCAAGTAAGTACAGAGTTATTTCCCTTCCTAATTTTTGGGACTTAGTCAAAAGCCAGCATGTATATCTGCACAGTCTCATCACAGCAGGGTGGATTCAAAATGATTTCTGAGGAGTTTGATTTGATTTAATACCGTATTTACTCTGCATATTCGGACAAACACGCCTGAGCAAACAATGTAGTCCCAGATCAGACGCCCGCACCAGAACGCGGCTTCTGATCAGGGTCCTCACTAGTTGCCACTCATACTGTAAGTTTACATACAAACGGCCATGTTGAAGAGAAGTATATAGTAAAGAGTAAGGCTTGTGAATATTTCGGGTAAATACGGTAACCCAAATTTATCAATCCAAAATTTCCCATGAAAATATTTTTGAGTCAGCCCCCGTATCCCCTCTGTATCCGCTCCTGCACGGCCTTACCAGTCAGAAACTCATAACTGATCAGCCAAATCAGAGAGAAGGACATTCCAAAAGATAGGATTTCTGTAAAATATAAAAATGTATTTATGCTGATTCATATATCGGGTAGACGAGAGCCAGTCTAGAGAATAAGAGGCTAAACAATTTTGGCAGAGGTGACACCTGTGAAATAGTATCATTTATCCTTAATTTCTTTCATATGCAACAAAAGGGCCCATTTCCTGCATCGTGTCACATAAAAATGACAACATATGCTTTTGTCAGTCAGAAATATCAGTCCTGTCACTTACAGAGTTTTGTTTGAGTCGACGAGTACGAGTACATCTACCATCCAGTGACGAACAAAATACACCAGAACGAAGAATAAATCTATTTTAACCCCATTATCTAGACTGGCTCCAGTCTCCAGTGACTAAATATTTTTTTCATGTAGTCCTGTTTCCCAGCGGGCACACAACGTCAAAACAATGTCGATTCAACGTTGAGTCAACGTCTTGACGTTGAATCAACGTTGAATCGACGTTGTTTCAACGTTATGTGCCTACTGGGTTGATAATCCAATAAAATAAAACTAAAATAACATCATGACTATAAAGGCTGGTCACAAGTGACCTAGTGACCAGCCTTTATGATCATGATTACTTTGGTTTTATTTTAGCGGATTATCAAACAGGGTTATAAGAAAAAATATTTAGTCACTGGAGACCGGAGCCAGTCTAACCATTATCCCGCTTATCAGTCTTCGCGGGGTTCTTTGTGGTTAGCCAGGGAGCCAAAGCGCTTACAGACGGACAGTGAAGACAGATCAGCCTGTATAGGATCATCCGAATCTTCGCTGGACTCACGTGTACATGTAATCTAGTAAGCAATACTGTACCCCGCCTCATATGAACCGCGTCATGCGAAAAGGCCTCGTCTGAGCATATGCGAACAGTGAAGGCCCAGAATCAGCCTGCGCATCCGCGCAGTCTGATCAGGGCCTTCACTCACCACTAAAAGAATCATTCGATATTACAGAAGGTATGATTAGAAAGAAAAGGTCCAGCCGATGCTTTGCGCATCCGCAGGATGATTTGAATCTGCGCATGCTCGAAGACACGTTTTCGCTTGACGTAACCCATGTAGTGTTTCAGTCCTTTTGTTGGCAGGTCAGGGCAGCATCTGTGACCAAGCCATCTGTTTGTCTCGATATTCTCTGTAAACTATATACCGCCTCCATATTATATGAGCCGTGCCAAGTGAAAAAGTGCCTTCGAACATGTGCAAAATACGCGGATTCAGAGCATCCTGCGCAGGCGCAAAGTATCATACGGGCATTTACTCTCCATTCATTTATTCTGTAGTATACTATGATTCTTTTAGGGGCAGTGAATACCCTGATCAGACTGCGCGGATGCGCAGGCAGATCAGGGCCTTCGCTGTCCGCATATGCCCGAAGACACGTTTTCGCATGACATGGTCCATATTATATGCAGTCGACTCTTGTTATCTCCAAGTCAAAGGGACTCTCTTAAATACTTCGAGATATCCGTACCTTGAATATCAGATTTTCAGATTTGAGGAAGAAATAATTCGAACAGTCACATTTCACATATGAATATATTATGAACAATTTCTCCTCCTTTTTTTCTTCAAATTATAATAATAGGTTTTTAATTTGTCATCATCATTAACTAATCACAGGTCGCCTTACACAAAATAACAATCCCGGACTTCCCTACCAAACAGCAGCCTGAGACAATGGTTCCCAGTGCCTTACATTCTTCTTTCCGTCATTGCGGCATAGCTATGCACCCCTAGATTCACTCGGTGCAATATACGTATAATAAAGTACATTGTCGGATAGGACGACTGCGTACAAATTCTTTGTTATATTGCATCGAATCTTTTCAAGAGAACATGCAGCTGTCGCGCAATGATCGATATCCGAACTCACTCTAGTTTGTAAATCCGTCTTTCAATTATAAGACAAACATTCGCACGCCCAGAAACGGAATTTCATAAATAAATACACTGTGTTTCACTATCAAGGAAATGATAAGGAGTAACAATAATAGTGTTAGACTGGCTCCAGTCTCCAGTGACTGAAATTTTTCTTACCGTGAATCTCGTTTGATAATCCACTAAAACAAAACCAAACAAAACAATATCAAATATCATGACTATAAACGACTAGTCACGATATTATTTTGG